>LPNX010967473.1:260665-288490 GCA_001517045.1 Pseudotsuga menziesii | reverse complement strand
TTGGCTTTGGCTTTGGCTTTGTGGGCTCTCTTCTCTCAGACATTGGTTGAGGGAGCTGTTTAGAGGGTGCAGGCACTAGCCTCCTGGCCTGATCTCCCAGCTCATTCACATTTTGCCTCTTGGAATAATTTCATCTTGGGTGGATCTACAATCTATCCTCCAATCCATAGCTTGAACAATACTTGAGGCAATTTGCCTAGGCATTTTTATGGTTTACAAAGCAAAGTAAGATTTATATTTTGTATTTTGTGCTACAACACCCATAGAAAGCATTTTTGTGCTTTATATAGTAATAAAATGTGATAGTTTTCCCAGATTTATAGTTTTGGGATGAAATGTCAGAGAAAGGATTATTGCCAGATGTAGCCACTTACAATGCTCTTATGGATGGACACTGTAAACAAGGAAATTTGAAGGAATCATTTCGGTTGTATTGGGAAATGATGAGCAAATGTCTAGCTCCAACTCTTGTAACTTATAATGTACTCCTTGTTGGCCTTTGTCAACTAGGAATGATGCAAGAGGAAAACAGTTTGCTGAATGAATTGGTGGCAAAAGGTTTTGCACCCAATTCTGTAACTTATAACACGCTTATTGGTGGGTATAGAAGGTCAAGAAATCTAAAAGAGATCCTCAAATTGCATGGTGAAATGATGACAAAAGGACTCAATCCTAATCCTGATAATTATAATGTGCTTATCAGTGGTTTTGCTGAGGCAGGTATGATGCGTGAAGCCAGCGATTTTTTGCATGAAATGAAACAAAGAGGGTTCACTCCCAACCTCCCAACATACAATAGTATGATTTGTGCATGGTGCAAATATCGCAACAGCATTGAGGTTACAAGGCTTCTTAAAGAACTTTTGGAAAAAGGTTTTGTGTTAAATTCTAGGGCATTTCGGTCTCTCATTATTCATTTTGCAAAAACAGGAGAGAAAAGGAGAGCACAAAGAGTCTTAAAACGGCTACTTAAAAAGGGTTTGGTTCCAGAACTATGATTGTGTCATGACATGCAGTCAATGAAGGGGTATTAGCTGATTGGTTTCATGATTATTTATTGGTAGGAAAGGAGAAGCCTCCACGGTTGATATTGCACATGAGGATATTTTGAGTTTCAAACTTTCAAAGCCGTGAAACCCTGGGAACCGAATCTTTCATACAATGTTGCATATGTGCATTTATATTCAGAAATTGCATTTGAGTTTTCATCTATGAAGTGCTAAACGATGTAACTGGACTGAATTTTGCATTCATGCATTGTAGAGATGAGCATTGTAAGGCAGCATTTGATACTAGCTTTATTTGTGTTTACAGACTTGCATCTTGAAGAAAGCTTCTGCAGATGCAAAGTTTTCTGCTCTATTTTTTATTAGCAAATAGGTAAATGTGCTCAAAAGCTAAAAGGTTGGAAGCACACGTTTCATGAAATCTTGATATAAATTAGACATTTTATCCTTACACATGGATTCTGTTTAGAACAGTAATTTCATTATCAAATTTCAAGAGACATTGAAATTGACATTGCTGTATATTGCTATGGGATATGCCAAGCATCAAGTACTGTATGTATTTGGCACTCTTCTGCAACCTGTCATAACCCTCACCTTTTGATGAAGGTAAATAAAGGTTATACATTGCAGGCTTGCAGATGTCGATGTATGAGAGTATCCTAGAGCATACGCGAGCAAAGAAATGTTTTTTCTCCATCATTTGAACTGGATTATTGTTGTAGTCATATTGGACTCACTAATAATTTCACAATTTTCTTTGAATTGAATTCCATTTGTTAGCACATGAAAAATGCATGATAATTCCATTTTGCTGCTGATAAAGTAGACCATGTTCATTTCTCTGGGCTACTCTTGGACTGTTCACTTAGGCATCATTCTTCTAGGGTTGATAAACCTTATTTTTGAATGTGCATACCCTCTCCTAATAGGCCATGACTACGGTATGGTCTATTCTAGCTGGGATGTGAATGTGTTGTCTCTATTCTATAGATAGTGGTTGATTTTGAAGTTGTAGTAGGTACAGGTTTTGTAGATGGTAGGTATAATCTAAGTCACACGGTTCGGGTTCGGCGAGCATTAGGTTCGGTTCGGGTTCGAATTTTTCGATGAGGTTCGGATGAGGTTAGACATTAGGTTCGAATATATATATATATATATATATATACTTGTTGTTTATGACAAGTCTGCTCACAAGTGTATGCATCTAAGAGCATGTTTCTGCTATTTCAAATTATAGAGAACATTTCATTTATAGACAACTTAAAGTAAGATACCCTTCTTTTTTTTAATTTTGTTTTTTTTTAATTAAAAATTTGAAAATCAATTAGGTTCGTTTAGGTTCGCCATTAGGTTCATTTAGGTTCGTTTAGGTTCGGCATTAGGTTCGGGTTCGCCTTGATTAGGTTCGGCATTAGGTTCGGCATTAGGTTTGCCGAACTTGAACGAACCTTAAATTTTTTTTGAGGTTCGCTGAACCTCGAACCTCAAGGATTAGGTTCGGCGAACCCTGTGACTTGGGGTATAATGGAGTTATATGTACTTCTTGGCAAATTTAAGAAATGTTTCCCAAGTTTATTTTTAGTTTGTAGCACTATTTAGTTTGTAGGCATCTTCTTTTAGTAACCATTCATGAGTTCTTCCCTTACCATCCCATTGCTGAACAAAATTACCTCAACAATGAATAACAAAATTTATGTAGCAACACACACATCCTCAATTGGATTTTACAACTATTTCTTAAACACATCCCTTATTCTTTGTCCATATCAATTTTAGGTTATTAGGTATGCATCAATGCATTATGTTGTTCTCTAAGACTCTTTTGCGGACCACTTTAATAGATAGCGAAACTGTTTACGATATTTTGTTTCCTAAGAACGGTATATTTTTGTGCTTATTAGTGTGTTTGAAAAATTAAATTGGATTTTAAGCTTGAATGTCTTTGGATCTTATTGTCTTTTATTAGAATTACAAATGATTAAATCTATGTGTTAATATTGCTTCTCTTCCCGATTCTTGAAGGGTGCTAGCTCAATGGAAGAGCGCCTGTTTTACAAGCAGGAGGTTGGTGGTTCGATTCCTCCATGCCCTAATGATATTGGAATGTATTTATAAAGGTAAAAAATGTAGTAGTGCAAGATGGATGCAATATTAGATGCAACACTAAATGCAAAACAAGATGTAAAAGTGGACGTCACACCAAACACAAAAGTGGATGCAAAAGGCGACCTTATGTCAGATGCAAATATGGACACAAAAATGGATGTCACACAATGCAAAATTGGATGCAAAAAGAGACTCAACACTAGACACAATTAATGACTCAAAACTAGATGCAATACTAGGTCCAAAACTAAACGCAACAGTAGATGCAAAAGTGGACTCCTAACTAGACATAAAATTGGACATTAAATTGAGCACAAAATATGGTGTATCGATGGACATAAAACTAGGTGTAACACCAGGTGCAAAAATGGAAGGAACACTTGGCGCAAACAAAAACTTAAAATGAGACACAATATTGGATGCAAGATGGGACAAAACATTGAATATAAAACTAGACGTAATATTGAATGCAAGATGGGATGCAACATTAGACACAAAACTAGATGCAATGTTAGATACAAACATGGCTGCAAAACTAGGCACAACATTAGGCACAACACTGGGTGCAACATTGGGCTCAAACATAGATGCAAAAAAAGACATCAATCGGGATGCAACACTAGGTGCAAACCTAGATGCGAAATATGACGTAAAACGAGATGAAACATTAGGCACAAACATGGATACAAAAAAAGATGTAAAACAAGATACAAAATTAGATGCAAAGGGGGATGCAACATTATAAGTAAAATTGGATGCAAAACTAGACGCAACATTGGGCCGAAAATTGGATGCAATCTTAGATGCAACGTTAGATGCAGAATTGGACACATAATTTTATGCAAAACATGGTGCAAAATTGGGTGCAAGACTCGATGAAAAACTAGAAGCAAAATAAGACGCAAAATTGGATGCAAAACTGAGTGTGAAAGTGGGTGCAAGCAAGGATGTAACAAAGGACGCAAAAAAAGATGCAATAGAAGTTGCAAAATTGGGCGGAAATAAAGGCGTAACAAAAGATGCAAAAAATTGGGCGCAAAAATGGACGCAAAAATGGATGTTAAAAAGGATGGAAAAAGAGATGCAATAGAGGGCATTTTACAAAAATGTACAATAGCGCCAAGTTTAGCGCCAGATTGTTCATCACAATTGAGAAAAAATTACACTAAAATCCGGCGCTAAATTCGACGCTAAATCCAGTTTTTGTTGTAGTGCTTCCATGCAAACATTCACCGGTGATTTTCCTTTAAATTCTGTGCAAAATTTACCAGTAATTGCTTCCGAAAGTGAAGAGAAATTTTATTTTTCTCCCTCTAATGTTGCTGATGGTGTGCAAATATGTGATACCTTGGATATTTTGGAAGAAATATCAGATTACCAGAGTGATCCATTCGCTCCCCATGATCTAGTTTTTCCAGCAAATTCCTGTAGGATTGCATGCACCAAAATTCAGAATTTTGAAGAAGAAGAAAGCCGTGCATCCACCGTCTCGGTTAACCATTTATTTGAATATGATATTAACCTTATTGGATCTGATATGATCTTATTTAGATCTTATCTTATATTTCTTGGTTTAATATATCAAATTCATAATCTTTCAGTACCGCTTGTAGCTGTTCTCATCAATGGTGTGAAAAATCAAGTACCGCACCTTCTCTTCAAAACTACTGATGGGGATTTGGTGTTAGTTTCCTCATATGAGGTTGCTGATATTTTATTATGTGATTCATTATCTATTTCAGAAGCTATATCAGACTATGGAGCTCCAGCATTCGCTCTCAACAATCCCATTGCTTCTCTACCATTGATCACATGCTCATCTTCTCACAGAACTAGTAAAGAGGAAGATTTTCTGCATCCGCCTGGACACCTGCTCCTAACACTTGGGGCTATTCTTACCACTCATGGTTTGATGTTCATGGATGCAACATATCAGTTTCTTGAGTGTTCTTCAAATTCTCTGAATTCTCAAGAACCTTTCCTCACTTTTCAGTTGACTTCAGTTGCTCTACATGGGTCCAGTCTTCATCCGGCAGCTGTCTATATTTCTGATTTAGTTGAGCATATCATTCTTCTTCCAAATAGGAAGATTCCTCCAGACATATGATGGAGAGGTTCACATGCCAGGCCCCAGGATACCTGTGCACAGAAGAACCAAAATGATCCTGATTCTACCTGCTTAATTAGAAGGGGGTTTTTTTTTCCCATGTGGTTTTTCCCCAAGCACCTTATTTTTGAGTAGTTACTTTATTTTACTTGATGTAATGGGTGACCTATGGTCTTAGTTACCAGGGCCCACAGTTTGTCCAAGTTAGTATTCAGGGGGGGTGTTAGGATTATTAATCCTCCCTTGTCCAAATTTGGTCATATGTCTAAATCGGGAGTCATGTCTAAATCGGGAGTCCATCTAGTCTATTTATAGTCATTAGTACCATTGGTTAAACTTGACCTAATTAGGGCACATGTTTTAGTTACCAAAGTGTGGGGAACACTAATTGAGGCTCATTGCCACTTATTGCACTTGATTGCATAAGTTTAGGAGTCTCCTAGATCAATCCCTACAATTTAGGAAGCAACTGGGAGTGTCGAAACCAACCAAGGTCAGTTCACTTCAGTTAATGACTAGTCAAGCCAAGTTAGGAGTCAATTACATTCAGTTCTAGCCCTCTACATTCAGTTAAATAATGGTTTAATTAATTGCACACATGTGGGGCGCTTTTCTCACCTACCACAGTCAGTTAACCATTATTTAATACTAAATGTAACACTTGGTTGTGTTTTAGAACTCCGGTTATGATTTAGACAAGGACAGTTAACTACTGGGTCCTCCGATAGTGATTTAGACAATGTCTTGGTTACCTGCAGTCAAGTAGAGTCATCAATTCGAACTTCCTCATGTGGATTCGAATTGCTTGTGGCTATTAAAGCCATTTTACATTATTGTAATTATCATCTGGATTACTTTTTTGATTAACGAAAGCATTCACAGCTGCAAGCCTTTTGCACTGTTTCATTCTTCAATGGCTGAGTAAATTGTGAGATCTTCTTTGTGAGTTGTGTGTTTGTCTACAGATCTATATGCTCAAATTTAACATCCCAAGCATCTCAGTATATGACCAAGCAAAAATATCATGAAATTCCTAAAAAAGTGCTTTGTATGAAGCAACTTCTTCAAGGGAGCAAGATGCTCCTAGTGTAATATCTTAAACTACCTCGGGTTTGGTTTATATATTGACCTTAATAGTTGGAAAAATGTTAGCCATGTTTCCTTCTTCAAAGGCATCAGGTGTCGGAATAGGGTTCTTGAACCAGTCGACTTTTCCATGGATGAAGTCTTACGCTTCGACTGAGTATTGGTCCGACGATGAAGGAGGTTCATCGGGAATGAAAAAGGAGCAATGATGCATATCATCCCAAGGGTACTCAAGAGTGGAAAGAGCTTCAAGGATCTCCTTATCATTGTTGAAACAATGTGTAGATAGATTAGAGGGATCCTTTACGACTATGGAGATGGAAGGACTACTATAACTGGAGATCATTTATATGGTGTTGGTTGTGTCCGAGGAAGAAACCAAAGGGTGGATCTCCTCAAGTACAGTGACGTTAGACTCACGGGAATGTTTCTGAAGGTCACGAAGGAGTGATCTATACTCAGGAAAGTCTGGGAAATGGTGAGAGTAATGATCGTACAAGCCGCAAACTACATAAGAATGGTTGGTTCGCAATGACTTGTTCTTAACAATTGATGGATTCGAGATGGAGACCATTGGAGTGCCATGTTCTTAACCATTGATGGATCCGAGATGGAGACCATTGGAGTGCCATCAGCCTCATCTATAGTTGATCCAGATGGATATTGATGGCCACCCACTTATTCCACTAGCTCAAAACAATTGTCCACTGTGGCAGTTTCTTAGTTATTTTTCTATGGTTTTTCAGGTCCCAAACTTCTAGGGCCATTTTGAGGCCCTAAACGACATTTTTTGGCGATTCAAGAACCAAATGGGTCCCATCGGCATCCATTTGGTTTACCAAAAGTTGTAAATCTTATATAGACCTTTCCAACAAGCTATCAAACACCTAAATCGGAGATTGTATGCAAAAATAATGACCCCGGGAAGTTGACTGTTCAACTTACCACCTTGGGGCCGCAAACTTTATGATGGTTCATCTTCTAGGGTTATGTTTTAGAATTTTGGGGTTCTCACCCTCATTATTATTATAAATAGGCCCCTTTGGCATCATTTTGTGTTCAACTCGGCACGAATGAGGGTAGCAGCCACATCTCTTCTCAGAGATAGCTACCACCATTCTAGAAATTGTATTATAGTCTATTCTATTTCCGCAATTTAATAGAATATGTGTTTACTGTATCTCTGTTATATTTTTAAAATGTATGTTATTACGATTCTGTATCTATTCTTTCATTTTGTTCACACATAAATCCGGATCAATAGTGTCCATGTGGGTGCAAAGGAGAGGAAACTCAGGACATTTTTGTGTCGCATGGCCTTGGACATCATACAAAGCACAAATAGGAGTTGGACATGGTTCAGTCATTTCTTTGGCGTCCTTGCCCCCAACCTTCTTTGGAGGAGGAGGGACGGGCTTGGAGATGGGATTAGTCTTCGATGAACTAGGAGGTGGGTGTGACATTGTCTCAATAGGTTGGACGGGAGTCAACACAACCTAGGGAATCGGGGGTGGGGTTGTAAGGACAAATCTATACGCTAGTCAGCGAAGGTGGAGGTGGTAAGGACAAAAAGGTGTCCGTCATAGGAGTGTTGGAAAACAAGCCCGAGACAAATGTAGATAAGTATGGAATGGACACAGTGTCGATGGTAGCATCGATAGTCGAAAGGACATGTTTCGGTGTGGCCAGCCCCTTCGGATCATAATACGTCAACTAGTCGACAGTCACGATATTCCCATCATTAGGGAACATCAAGAGTCAAAAGATGGTAGAGACCACGACTCGCATGGCATACACGTAGCTACGTCCTAGGAGGAGGTTGTAATCAAGTTGGGAATTGACAACCTCAATGTCGATAAAAACTGTTTTACCAGCTAACTCAACCCAAACTTCATGAGAATCCTTTGGGTTGAGTAGAGCGGTCGTCGTAAGTGCAAAGAGCGGTGGTGGAAGGTTGAAGGGTAGGAGAGCTTAGTTTCTGCCAAACAAAGGTTGGCATAATGCAAGTGGATGCCCCTTCATCAATAATGCATCTATGGACGACCAAATTATGAATTGTGAATGGAACTTGGAACACGACGGTTGATGGCATTCGGGGGCCTCCTTGGTTCAGGTCGAAAGTGATCAACCTAGAATCAGAGGGATTGACGCCACCTAGCGTGGAAAACAACGCTTTACGCTGTGACAGACAAGTTTTAAGCACTTCCAAAGCATACATGGCAGTGGGGGACTGAGCCAAGTCAATAACGTAGTTGAGCACACCTCTAGCAGTGGCTTTATTCGTGGTGCAACACATAGGGAACCGTGGGAATTTGGAAGCCCCATTTGTGGGAGGTCTCGGTAAGTGCAGAGACATGTCAGAACTGGTAGAGGTAGATGTCCCTGATGGGTCAACAGTTTCGGTGGTGGAGCCATACTAGTTTCGTCGAGTCTGGAGGTTGAATTCAGACGAAAACGTCATAACGTGAAGGACACTAGCCTCACCGGGTTGGGCTGCAGCAGTGGTTGCGGGATCTTGTGGGGCCAAGGGTTGGGTTACAACCATTCCTTGGTGTGGTAGGGGTTTTGTAACACCATAGGTGGAGGACCCACTGGTGCGGATTTGGGCTGAGCCGAAGCAGTCGTGTTGGGATCACGTTGACTGTCATTTTGGAGAAGTTGTTGGATGCAAGCCATGTGAGGACACTAATGAGTGTAATGGGCATAGGTGTTATAGATAGCACACATTATTAGTCTGTAACTATGGGTTCTTCCCAGATCGATTGGGACACTAGGGATTCGGTGCAGGAGGTTTGGTGCCACTGTTGTTCAAAGCGTTGGCCTGCTGGCCGCCTCCCTGGGGTTGGTGGTTTCCTCTATTCCCAACTCTCTTTTTCTTCCCCTTCCCTTGTTGGTTATTGGGGGTAGGTTAGTTATGGAGGTTCTATTGTGCATAGACCTATCTCGTAGAAATAGGAGGATTCATGGTCGAAGCCGGAGTGGGTTGCACAGGTGGTGCATAATAGACCGAAGGAGCTAGTGGGGATGAAAATCCAGTCGTCTGGCTAGAATACAAGTTTGACGAACAAGTCGGTCTGTGAAAATGAGGAGCTGGTGCAGAAGGCACATAGGAAGGGGTGGCTCTGGACTGAGTCGTTACACGTGAATAATCTAGAGCGTAACCATGAGGTAGAAAGGAGGAAGTAGCTTCGGTTTGAGCCATCAAACCTGAGTAATCGGGACAGTATTAACTAGGTTGGGAAACACAATGAGTGTTACCAAGATGGGGTGGCATCAAGGGAGAGGCCAAGTAAAACTAAGGATGTTAGTAATGGAGTCAATAACTCCATTAGCAGCATTGATTCCCATGGCATATCTCGACGCGAGGCGCCGACACGAGGAGAGGCGCCGACACGAGGAGAGGCGCCGACACGAGGAGCATCATGTATAATGGTATACAAGTATCTAGATTGGTCATATGTCAAATCGAACTGCTAAGCTTTAAAGATAGCTTCCTCTTCGGTTTGGGGGCATTCATATGCGACGTCCTTGGCTATGGGTGGGAGTAAGGTTTTGAAGAACCAATATAGGAATATCTTATCATCTAATTGGATCTTACACAAGCTACGGCGATGACTCCACTCATGGATATGATATGTGATGTGGGTAGCTATGTTTTGTCGACGGGATAATAAGATTTCCACTCCTTCGTCATAACAGGTGGGTAACCAGAAGTATTGAAGGAACATTGAAGCTAACGAGGAGAAGTCAAGGTAAATAGCATGAGGTAGTTCGATATACCATTTAGCCGCAACACTAGTGAGTGTGCGTTGGAATAACCTCAACCGGATGGGTTCATCCACTATGTTGCTAGATGAACACCATAGATGGAATGGCGTGATGTGGTTTTGCGGATCCTCTCTCGCCTTACCCTCAAACTTAGGGATGTCTGAGGGGAGTTTTGCAGTTATAGGAGGCCATTGTGGTTGATGACTAATCATGTCATTGGTTAACTGTTCCGAATTAGGCAGGTTGAGACTAGCCATAAAATGGAAACTTGAACCGAGAGAAGCTCGGGAAGGACTAGCAATGGTGTTGGTGGCAGCAGGAATGTAGTTCCCATGCATAACTAGGGGTGGATGAAGTTGACTTCCGCTAGTAGGAAAAGTAACTGGTATGGTAGGAATAGTCGGAATTGATGTGGAAGGGCCACTGCCCCCAGGTATAAAGGGTGGTATAGTAGGAAATACAGTGGCTGGTGTGGGGGCACCACTAGTGGGTAGCGTACCAGCAACAGTGTATGTAGTGGAAATGGGACCACTAGAGCCTGGACATGTCAGTCCAATAGAAGGGATACTCGTGATGATGGGTGTAAAGGACACATACCCGGCACCAACTATACCTTCGTAGAAGGGATTTGGATGTTCACCAGCCATGGGGCTAGATGGGATAGTGAACAAGTTGGTTCAGATTGATATGAATCCGAATCGGACTCAAAGGTCATGTGTGTATCCGAGGGTGGTAAGTGACGTCAAAGGTGGCTTCGATGTTCACATTTCAAGGAACCAAACTAGGGGGTGTGCCCCCTAAGCCTATGCGAGTAGCATGGTGGAGCTATGATGACTATATGGAGTGTTGTGTAACGATTGGAAACTCAAGAGGTTCAATTACAAGCTCAAAAAACCAACTACAACCGAGTGTGTAGAAGGAAAGCGTATGAAATGGTGGCTCACAGGCCAACAACAATCTCTAAAACCATACTACGACAGTGGGTCACATAAAGGCGAGTCTACACCAAAGTGGCCATAAATCCAACAAGCAGCACTACCTATCAAATAAAAATGATTCACTAACCTATGAGGTATGAGTGCAAGCAAGCTCCTAAGTACAAGTTGGAATCCCTTCACAAATCGTATCCTCAGTAGGGTGATGAAATCCGAGTCATACAATATGAAATGGAAGAACAATACCAGCTAAGAAAATCCCACGACTAAGAAGGACCTCTTGGTAAAAGAGCCCTAGAAGAATAGCCACTAGGATACCTCATTCATGACGCTCAAGCCCTTTGGCTCCTGACCCTCGACTAGGTGATACGGGGAGGACTGCGAAGGTTTAGCCTTTGGTGCAAGATGGAGTGCGGTATTCCACCCAGAATTCTGAAACCCCTTCATTTGCGGCTTACTCCTACTGAGAAGGGGGCCTCCCGACAGACTCATTGTGGCTGTGTCAACAAATACAAGATGATTTTGGTTCCTTATTGGGCAACAACTATGTCTCAGTATGTGAATAACAGAGGGGTGTTATTTGGATTCCTATCCCCAAAGTCCTAACTTAACTACAATATTGTTTTATCCTCAAGCGAGGTTACAATGTTGGTTGTATTTAAGGCTTGCTCGGGGACATGAACCAAGCGCTTCACTTTTATGGTGTGAATTATGTGCAACTAATGTGTGTCAAACCTGGAAATCCACGATGAAGATGTTGGAATCTCACTGTCAGGATGCAAATATAATGCTACTTAAAGAACGGTAACATTGCAGAATAAAATTTTCTTCCAAAAAATTGTGCTTGAAAGAAATAAACAGTAAAAGGAACTTAATTAAATGTGGGAAACATACATGGGGTCTCTACCCAAAGCTCGACTAACACAACTCATAAATCAAGCAAGTGGGATCTCAAACATATCAAGTGTAAGTTTTAAACATGTGCAGAGAAACAAAGCATACATATTCTTTTAAGAAAAGTAGAGATCACAACACATCATTCACACATAAACACAGAGATTTACCCTGGAAACCCTTAACCAGGAAAACTAGAAAACCTTGGAGCCACCTCTCCTATTTTCTTTTCATTTACATTATGAATCCTCACAAAAATAAAATATAGGTATTCAGTAGCATCCAAATACCCTAATCTGTTAACCTGGATTAGAAAAAGACTCCAATCCCTTAACGAGGATTAAGTTACATAGTTTTAGAAAATTCCAAACATAGCCAAAAATTTTGATCATTGCACTCGCATTGGAAATGACCTAACGACCATTTTCGAATGGAAACAAGGCCTTCGACCTATTTACGTGAAGGTGCTTCTGAGAGAAAAGAATATAATGCACCTCCCATCAACACACACATGCAAAGAATATAACATATACCCAACACTAAGGGGCTGTAAAATGATCAGATCTGGACAGAAAACAAGTCAGCACAAGGTTTGGGACAGACATGGGGTCTGATACAAGAATCTAAGGCACAAAAACAGATGAAAAACTACAGGTCACACCTGTCGACAGAACAGGTGTGATCTGGGTCGCACAGAACAGAGGAACAATCGCGGTCTGAGTAGAAAATAGTCTAGTCGTGCAAAATAGAGGGTTAAACGCGACTGGTTCGCTCAAAACCAGGTCACAGTAGTGACCAAGGTCACTCCGGAAGCTGGGATAGGAGTGATTTGGGTTTTTAAGCCAGGTCGCTCTTATTGGGGCTAAAGGCGCATCCTAAGTCGGGATTATCAAGCAGAAAGTAGCATTTCGGTTGTGACTTTCGACCAAATAAGTGTGACTCGGCCCAAACAGAGATTTTAATGGAAAAACAAAGTCGGCTCAGGTCAGGGGGCAGGCATTGATGAAGTAAAGGTTTGGATCGACTGTGAGGGGGGACGATCTGTGACGGTTGAGTGCAAAAACTGAAGAAAAACCAATAGGAAACCTATAGAAACAAGGATCTGAATGAATTGACTAAGTGGAGTCACCAAAACTGTAATGGGGAGTTCTCCCCTATTACGTGTAGAAGCACCAACCTTAGATCATTGTGATAATAAGGAAGAGTTCAATGTAGAAGACATAAAACTAAACTAAAGTAACAACTGAAAGCAAATATGTTTGATCATTTTAACATATGTATCAGCTAATCTAATGCAAAAAACAAGAAAATAAACACAAAATACTTTTTTCCTTGCAAGATAGGCCACCGTAGCCGTCCTCGAAAGTGGTTATGCAGCTACACGAGTTGGTTCTCCGGTCTACTCCACAGACAGTTGTCAAACGGGGGGGTGGATCCAAAGTGGGTATGAAGAAGATCTCAACGTACACTGTGGGAATATGGCATGGCTAGGGGAATGATACCAGGAAAGTATGTAAGATACCTAAGAGCAAAAGTGTCCCAACATAACCACAAGTAAATGGAAAGGTAAAAGTGTTTTGGGAGAGGCCTTCACAATGTATTTATAGCATGGTCTGAGGGTTTTTTGACCCATGGTATTTTATTTCCCATGGTATTTTTCCGTGGTTTTCTCTTTCTCTTCTTTAGGGTTTTTTAACCCCTTTTTAGGGTTTTTTTACCCTTTTTGGGAGAGAGTGAGGGTAAACCATAGTAAACAATGATGTTTTGGACCATTTTTTGTGGAAAAACAATTCTGAAGGTCAAAAGTAAGGGAAATATGGTAGAAATATGATGTATGTATATGGTTTAGACCATGGAAAGCTAGGTGAACACTTTTTAGTGTTAACATGTCCCAAGCCCAACATTTACATAAATTTATTGAGTGATTTAATAACATTCATTCTATCATATTATAGTATGCTTCAATGTAACTCAAACAACATCCCAACTTAAACTTTGAATTGAAAAATTGCAAATAATGATTTGGTTCTTGGGTTTGGTTTGGTTTATAGATGATGTTGTATTATATATGAAATTATGAAAACCTTACTTCAATATATATACAAATTTTGTAATGGAAACCTTGGTATGGTCCATATTGTGTAATGTCTCTTTGAAATATTATGATTTTATAACTGTAACAACAATTGAATTTTTTTTAGTACAATCATCTCCTTGATCTTAGAAACTGATGATTATGTTTTTCCCACTTGCACTTAGATACACATTTATGTAGATTAAAGGTCTTCTTTACCACATTATCCTAGAAAGTGATGATCAAAATTGGTCTCATTCCTTTGATTATGAACATATTACCTTTATTGCATATTTTTCTTTAACCATGTTGATGGCTTCATGTCTAAAGATAAAGTCTTCTCTAGTTCCAAAAGGAAAATGTGGAAGCCTTATTACTGAAAGTAATCGAAATAAGGAAATCATTAGGTAGATCCAATTAAGAAGCCTATAACTTAGTTCCAACTTCTTAAATATTTGCAATTTTTCAATGCTTCCTGATAGTGGAGAATCCATTATTACTACCATAACTTAAAAGATAACTCCCTCCCATTTGATTATCAAACATAAAAGCCCCTTTAAAATAGGAAAAAATGAAACATAAAGTATATTCATCTAATTTTTAAAAGGAACAATCATATGGTCTTCAATGTATACGTAAGAATAATTAATAATAATGAATATTCCAACACTAAACAATTTAAAAGCTGGTTCAATAAAAAAAAAATTCTTAAAATAAATAAAAGTATGCTCTTTTACACTAAACAATTTAAAAGTTGGTTCAATTAAAAAAAATCTTAAGATAAATAAAAGTATTAACATTAAAATAAATAACAAAATATTCATACATATCCTTATCCATACTTATCCTACCTACAAAATATCCATACTTATCCTACCTACAAAATCTATCACTAACCCCCACCTATATGGAAAAAAAGCACACAAAGGTTCAAAGTAAATATCATTCTTATTATTTTAAGACAATGCATTATATGCATAATAATCATATAAAGTAATTTAGATATGAATGGACATGATGAGTGTAGACATACTCATTAAAGAATATGATGGATAAGGTTCACATAAAATATAATTCTTAATATTTTAAGGCAATGGATTCTATGCATGATAGCCATATAAAGTAATTTAGATGTAATTTAGATGATGAGTGTAGACATATTAATCAAAGAATATGATGGTTGAATATAGATTTTCAAACAACGAGATTCTCTCAGGTAGCATAGATTTTACTTTCTCCATTGTGGGAACATGCGAAGACTATACAAGCATGTGGGGTTGTCCTTATACTTTGCATTTCACATCAGGTTTATTTTATATTAATTTATGATAATAGGTTTATTTTATATTGATTTATAATAATATTTTTATTTAAAAATTAAATAAACATCTTTTGATGGTAATATATTTTGCTTTAGTTGAAGACAAGCCATCTACACATTTTTCAATGGAATAAAGACAAATAAATATTAAAAAGTTAAAAGATGCAATCTATCAAAAAAATATTAAAAAACAACATAAAAAAACTAAAAGACACAATCCAGTGGTTTGCCTCTCAATTAGTTTCCACAATGTTCCAAAACAAGTCACTTAGAACAATGTTGTAGGACAAATGATGACCTCAACTCCTTTAAACTAGACAAAACAAAACAATAATAAAAAGTTGAGATAAAGTCTAGTGAGTTGCCTTCCTACGAATTATGAAGTATGGGATGGCAAACAAAACTAAAAGATATTTTCTTATGATATATTGTTTTGTTTTTATAAACAAAGGTAATATGTATGTGAGAAATTGTTTGTATATTTTTCTTTATTGAAAATGGTATCCAAGTAAATTCTTAAATTTCATTGTATAAAATTAAGTTAATAGTTTGTGATTAAATAATATATAACTGGTTAATCATTAGTATATTAAGTTAATACTCGAAAAACATTTAAGAACAGGGTTTTTGAAAAAAATTCGTTTCAAGAATATTTTTCTTCTTTGGCTCTCAGTTTTCAGTGTTTTGGAGGTCTCGATGTCTTGCTGCTAGGTTGGTTACGGTGGTCACTCCTCTCTGGAGCCTTTCTCCTGAATCGATTGTTGTTTAGGCGTTTGGACAGGCGTGTCCATGATTGTTGCCTGCTGATTTGTTATGTGGAGGTTTTTCTTTTTTTAATTTTGGCGGAGGGTGTTTTGTGTTCTCGGTCTGGGATTATCTGGCTACCTTCCAATCGGGGGGAGCAGTCCTTTATTTCCTTGCTTGCTCTTTAAGATAATCAATTAACGGGCTGCTAGCTTCTTGTCTCTTCTAGGTGGCTGATTTTGAGTTCTTCTGAGTCTCTATTTTGAGGTCATGGCAGATGGAGGGGGCTCCTCCTATTCCCCCGATCTCAATGCCTTCAGAAAATTGGCAGATTCAGGTAGCAAGAGGAAGCTATCTCAAAACCAGCAATCCTTCGTTAAGAAGCTTGACAATATTCCTACGGTAGACCTTCCAGTGGATCAACCATGCCGAACAACCCTAAACATTGTTGACCATGGTCTCATTGGCCAGTTCACTAGGCTTTGGCCATCCCCCAAGACAATCGAAGGATGGGTTCAAAGGAACTGGAAACCTCTAATCTCAGAAGGAATTTGCAGCAATTTGATAGGTAAGGCATATTATCTCTTTCCTTTTGAAAACTCAGCTGATAGAGACTTAATCTTTAGAAGTGGGCCTTATTTCATGGGTCCTCAAGGGCTCTACCTGAACAAATGGCATTAGAGGAAATTTGGGGTCTAAAATGGGCCTTATAAGAAAACGTGCCAAAATAAGTTTTTGTGAGTTGGAATTCAAGAACCTACTCACAGGAAGATATGTCGAAAATACGAACACAAAAAGTAGTTTTTTTCTTTCTTCCTCCAAAATTAATCAATATTATTTTATTATTTTAACTATTATTTTATTATTTTCCTTAGGAGGCCCATTTTAGACCCCAAAATTCCTCTAATGACTCCTGACTTTGACCTGAATCAAGATGTCCCTTATGTTGTTCCTGTTTGGGTCAGGTTGCTGCATCTTCCTCTCCATTGTTGGAACTAGGGATCCTTAGAAGCTATAGGAAACACTCTGGGGAAATACATTGATAAGGCTGACATAAGAGATCAATATACTTGTGCCAAAATATGTGTCAAAGTGGACTTGGAGGTCAGGCTTCCTGAAGCTATTAATCTGAAAGTAGCAAATTGGTCTCATGTCTAAGAGCTAGATTATGAGCAACTGCCCTTTAAGTGCAGATTTTGTCATGGATATGGGCATTTTGCCAGATGTTGTAAAAAAAAAGTTGAGGAAGAAGCTATCAAAGAAAAGGGAGATCAATGGACTCAAGTTCAAAAAACACTTTAGCAAAGCAAGGAAACAAAGCTAAGGGACAAAGAGGAGAAGTGGGGATGAGCAGCAATCCCTCTGGACAGAAATAGAAAGAAAATGGAGCAGCAATGACAAAAATATCATCTCAAAACAACTTTGAAGTATTGAGCATCCTAGAAGAACAAGTGCTCTCAATGCTTGAAGAGGGAGAAGTCCCTACACCTAAAAATCAGTTAAGTGAAGAATCCAAAGGTTCTGTTGAGCCTCTCAGCTCTCCTGTGGAAGGACATTCTCCCACATATGCAGAAATGGAAAAAAAAAGAAACCTATGGGCAATTATGGCCCATCCGATGAAGATCTCCTTGAGAGGTCCTCCAAAAAAGGGAGAAAGTATCATAAGACGGTTCGGGAGGAAGAAGTTGAGCATCTTGGTATGCAAGGAAACCAACCCACTATCAAGATGTCAATCAGCAGGAATACTTGGGCCGGACCTACAAAAGGAGGCCCTCCCCCTTCCGTCAAATAATGAACTTTGTCTCTTGGAATTGTAGAGGGCTTGGAAATCCATCAAAAATTGAAGCCATTAATGATCTTATAAGAATGGCCTCTCCAGACGTTCTTCTGCTCCAAGAGACAAAAATCGACGAAGATAGTATTATATGCATAAGCTGCAAGAAATGGAAAACGAAGATAGGAAAGGCTGTGAGTGCCAAAGGCACCACTGGTGGAATTCCCACTTTATGGACAGAAAATGTCTTTACTCTGGAACAATCTCACACAACGAAGCATTGGATATTCTCAAAACTTCGGCATAATCCAAGTCAAAAGTCCTCATGCCTCTTCAACCTCTACGTGCCTATCAACTCCCTGGAAAAACGAGAATGTTGGAGCACACCGGAAGCCTTTTTTGCTGCTAATTCTTTCTCAAATATCAACGTGGCAGGTGATTTAAATATTATATTGAATGACAAAGAGAAATCTGAAGGCGTTTATGGGAGAGATCACATGCTGAGAGTGGTGGATAATCTCATCTTAACATGGGAGCTGGTCGATTTAAAGCCAAAACGAGGAAGATTCACATGGTCAAACAACAAAATTGGAGCAGCAAACATATCTGCCAAATTGGATTATTTTCTGGTGCAAAGTTCTCTATTATTAGATAAAAAAAATCATTTCCACCACCATCTTTCCTAAGATTATCTCAGACCATAATCCGATTTTGCTGCAGATTGAAGATGAAGAGGACCTTGGCCCCATTCCATTCTGATTCAATCCACTATGGAAAGACAGAGATGGTTTTATGAGTACTGTAAATATGGCATGGGACCTTCCAGTTGTTGGATTGTCGAATTTTGTTTGGGAGAGGAAGCTCAAAAATACCAAAGTTGCATTAAAAGAATGGTTCAACCTCACTCAAAAAAACCCAATCAGTGAAAGGAAAGAAGCTTTGGAAAAATTGGAGAAAATCCAATTGGAAATGGAAAACTCAGAAATTACTCCTGCCTTGCTAGAAAAAGAGCAAAAAACTCAGTTCAATTCTTTTCAAGCTTTGAGGCGAGAAGAAGAATATTGGAGATTAAAATCACGTAGTACTTGGATAAAAGCTGGAGATCAGAATACCTCTTTTTTCGACAAGCAGTGTAGAGTCAGACTTTCTCAAAACCATATCTCAAAAATATCCTCCTTGGAGAATCGGTTAAAGGAATTTCTTAAATTAAACAAATGACTGAAGAGCATTTTTAGAACCTTTATAGGGATGATGGCTCCTCTGATTCAGATTTAACCTCTGAATTTTTGTCCAACATTCCTAGTTTGGTGAGTGAGGAAGAAAATGGTGAGTTAATGAAGCCTTTTTCTAAGCAAGAAATTATTGACGTTATATGGTCCATGGAGCCGAATAAAGCCCTAGGCCCTAATGGCTTCTCCTTTCATTTTTATCGAGTCTCCTGGTCAGTAATTAGGAAAGATTTACTTCAGATGATAAAATCATTTCAGGTTAAAGCCAAAGTGGGTGGTTGTACAAACTCCACCTTCCTTGCTTTAATTCCTAAAGAAGCTAATCCTTCTTCTTTTGATCGATTTAGACCCATTCCACTTTGCAATGCTTCCTATAAAATATTTTCTAAGCTTTTAGCCAACAGACTTAAACCTCTGCTTGGGAAATTGATTTATCCTCTTCAAGGCTGGTTTGAAAAAGGGAGACATATTCTAGATAATGTAATTCAAGTCCAGGAATCTATGCATTCCAGCTTTCATCGGAAGGAGAAGACCATGCTTATCAAACTCGATATGGCAAATGCATTTGACAAGGTAAAGCTTTCTTATCTCTACTCAGTTCTCCATTCTTTTGGATTTAGCTCTGCCTTCATAAATTTGATAAAATCTTGTATTAACAAACCTTGGATACAAACAGTATGCAAGAAAAATCATTAAGATATCGCGTTCCGCTGGAGCCTGTGCGCTAAGGTAGATCGTAGCTGAGAGAGTGCAGGTATGGCGGCGCCTGGGGAGGGGGAGGCTACCCCCCCCCCCCACCGAGTTCGGACGAGGATGCCTTCAGAAGGCTCCTCTCTAGCAGAGGGAAGAAGTCCACTATCCCGGAGATTCCAAAATTTATTAAAAAGCTGGAGGAAATCCCTGAAATCGCCCTTCCTAAAGAAAAACCAATGAAAATAGCTCTGGCTATGGCTAAGCGAGGTTTAGTGGGTCAGTTCATGGGGTTATGGCCTTCCACCAAGACCACAGATGACTGGATACAGAGGAACTAGAAGCCCAACCTGAAACATGGAGTAACTTGCTACCCAGTTGGGAGAGGATTTTTTGTCTTTGAATTCATATCAGAAGAAGACCGAGACTTGATTTTTAGAAATGGCCCCTACTTCATGGGGACGCAGGGCCTTTACTTGAACAAATGGACGCCGGACTTTGACCCCACGGTCGATCTTCCCAAAGAGGTGCCGGTGTGGGTCAGGCTTCCCAATCTCCCGGTGCATTGTTGGGACTTCGAGTCATTGCAGAGAATAGGGAACGGAATTGGCCGCTTCATTGACAAAGCTGACAACAAAGGACAATACACATGCGCCAGAATCTATGTTGAAGTGGACCTTGAAGCCGGCCTCCCAGAGGCAGTAAAGTTAACCGTTGGATCTTGGACCCATTATCAGAAACTGGACTATGAGCACCTGCCATTCAAGTGCAGGAATTGCCAAGAGCACGGCCACTTCCAAAGGCACTGCCCCAAACTAGCCGAGGGGAAAGAAGATGCGGAAGGCTGGTAGAAAGTAAAGAAAGGGAAAACCTCTAATGGTACCAAAAGCAAGGAGAAAGCGACCCAGGAACCTCCAAAGGGAGGCAACTCAAAATCCAACCCTCAAGAAACCCCTAATGAAGCTCAAACTCCTTCCAGTGCTCCAGAAAAGGAAGAAGTTAGGGCATCACAAGGCCCAATCATCTCAGCCCCCCACCCTGCTTTCCCCATCCCGTCAAAGGAACCCATAAGCTTGGGATCAGAAACAGGAGCTGAATCATCAGAGGAAGGAGATACTGAAGTAAGCAACCCATCAGGCACCCCAAATCAACCAAAGCGGGGACGAAAAACTGAGAAGAAAAGAAGGGAAGAGCAGTCCTATAAGGATGTGGTCCAAGGCTTACAGCACACCATTCCAGAAATGATGAACACCAGATCCGGAATGAAAATTGGGAAAACCCCGAAAAGGGGCCATCCCCCTCAACCAGGTAAATAATGCAGTACGTCTCCTGGAACTGCAGAGGACTAGGCAGCACCATAAAAGAAGAAGCCATAAGGGATTTAGTAAGAGCAATGATGCCGGAAGTCCTCCTAATCCAAGAGACGAAATTGGAGGAGGAGGCTCTCCTCCGAGCAAGTAATTCGTTCTGGAAGAAAGGCTCGGGCAGGGCTGTGAGTGCAAGAGGAGCATCAGGAGGCCTGGCAACGTTCTGGAACTCTACAAAGCTCGATCTTGTAGAAGAAGAAGGAACCATTCACTGGTTATTCACCAAGCTGCTCCACAAAGAATCCGGCCATCCTGTAAGTATTTTTAATATGCATGTTCCTGTCTCACACGCAGAGAAAAAAGAGTGCTGGGACTCCTTAAAACTTTTTCTTAACTAGCACAATCCTGAAAATTTAATAGTTGCCGGGGATTTAAATGTTACTCTTGCTTTGGCCGAGAAAAAGAGGGGGATCGATTGTCCGGGACCCTGCAAGAGAATGGGTGGAAGACTTGATGCTGGATTGGGATCTTGAAGATATCATCCCTGACAGTGGGAAATTTACTTGGTCCAACAAAAGGATATGGCCTGGCCATATAGCTGCTCACCTAGACCGCTTCCTTAACCATTCCTCCTTCCTTACTCTTGGACTCATGGCGACCTCCAAGATCCTCCCGCATAATACTTCTGACCATAAGCCAATCTCGCTTTCCCTCTTTCCCGGAAAAAAGTTAGGTCCCATTCCCTTTCGGTTCAGCCCAATCTGGGTAATTCTGGAAGGCTTTCATGATATTGTGTCCAATTCCTAGAAAGATCTTGTTTATGGTGCCCCCTTCTATGTCTGGGAAAGTAAACTCAGAAGACTCAAAGCTGATCTGAAAGCTTGGGCCAAAGGCCTAAGATCCCCTACGGATGAAAGGAAAAGAGCTCAGAAGGCCCTGGAACGGCACCAACTAGTCTTGGAAGAGTCCCCGGTCACTCTTGCCTTGCTTAACCGGGAGGTTGAACTTCAAAGGAATTATCACAAAGCTTGTAGATAAGAGGAAATCTACTGGAGAACCAAGTCAAGAACCGTTTGGCTCCAAGCTGGAGATAAAACACAACTTTTTTTCACAAGCAAGCTCAGGCCAGGAAAATCTACAACTCCATCAATGAAATACAAATGCAAGACCAAGTTATAACGGATTTCAATGGAATCAAGGAAGCTGCCCACTACTATTTCAAAAACCTCTATTCTGCTCCGGATTTGGATCCGGTGGACCCAAAGTCCTACCCTCTCTCAGAGATTTCAAGCTTGATTAATGATGAGGATAACCAGTTGCTGAACAGCCCTGTAAGTATTCGGGAAATCAAGAAAGCCCTTTTTAAAATGGAACCGAACAAAGCTCCTGGGCCGGACATATTCACAGCCCGGTTCTACATTTCTTGCTGGGACATCATTAAATCGGATTTGTACAGAATGGTTAAGAAGGCTCAGAACTGCTCCAAAAGAAAAAGGAGCTAGGAATTTCAGTAGATTTAGGCCTATATCCCTCTGTAACACGGGGTATAAAATCGTTACCAAAATAATGGCTAACAGACTTAAAAAATTCCTGCCAAAATTGATCTCAGAAAACCAAGGCGGGTTTGTGAAAGGAAGACAAATTCTGGACAATATTATTCTAGTCCAAGAAGCCATTCATACCAGCTATAAAAAAAAGGAAAAAGGCATGGTAGTAAAGCTGGATCTGGCTTGTGCCTTTGACAGAGTCAGGCACGATTTCCTTTTTGCAGTCATGAGCAACTTTAGGTTCAATCAGAAATTTATAGACTGGGTTAAAGCTTGCATATCAGCCCCTTGGATCGCTTCGTTGGTTAATGGACGACCCACCAGCTTCTTCAGGGCCTCAAGATGCCTGAGGCAAGGCTGCCCTCTTTCCCCAGTGCTCTTTGTCCTCCAAGTTGCTGTTCTAAGCTTCCAACTGAACAGAAAACTCCAAAACAGATCTCTTTCAGGCATCATAGTTGTCCCAAAGGTTAAGGATGTCAATCACGCCCAGTTCGCGGATGATACCCTATTATTGGGTGCAGCCAATCTCAATACAGCCAGTAAATTCAAAGCAGAACTGGACTTCTACAAGAACAGCTCCGGAAGTGAAATAAATTACCATAAAAGCAAGATCTATGGTTGGAATTGTACTCCCTGGGAAATGCTGGAGATATCCCGGATTCTAGAAATGGAAGGCCTTACAATCTGGGATACCTTTACTTATCTGGGCATTCCAATCTTTAAAGCTTCCCCTAAAGTTATTCACTAGCTGCCCCTGTTGGACAAGCTAAAAAACAAAATCCACGCGTGGGGAGCAAAATGGCTCAACAAAGCAGGTAAAGTAATCTTGATGAACTATGTCCTTGTCATCCTTCCCATCTACCATTGTTCAGTCCTTCTAGCTCCCAAAACCATAACAAACAAGATTAATGAGCTGCTCCGTCGCTTTCTCTGGGAGGGTGGCAGAAACAATGAAAAGAAGCTGCATCTAGTAAGCTGGGACAAGGTCATGAAGTCAAAAATGGAGGGGGGCCTTCAAATCAGAGATGTGACCACCCAAAACCTTGCCATGGGTGGAAAAATTCTCTAGAACATGATCACTGGGAAAAGAACCTGGAGCAAACAAATTCTCAAGAAAAAATACTTCACAGGAGATAAGGAAAGATGCTTGGAAAGGGCCACAAAAGTGAAGAAAGGATCCCCGATCTTCTCACTCTGCAAAAAGGCTCTCCCACATTTCGTCCCAAAGCTCACCTGGATCCCGGGAAATGGAGCAAAAATTCAAATTTGGGATGACTCTATTCTTGGTGATCAGCCCCTTAATGGAGTCAACGATCTGGAAAATATTAAAGCTTGGCTCAAAGCCAATAATTGCAGCACCCTGTGGGACATTTCATCTTGGAAAAGTGATGACAATGAAGCCTGGGAAAGTTGGAATTTGGGTGATTATCCAAACGAGCTTTAGGAGGAAGCGCTGAAACTGCTGGATCTCCTTCAGGGGAAATAGCCCATAAGTGCCAGAGTAAGAGATAAACGTGGCCGGGGCTCATGATCTGGAATTTACACTGCAGGTGCTGGTTATGTTGCAATTCTGGAAATTCCTTGGGTCCCTCCAAATCCTGGACCGTGGAAAGCCCTCTGGAATTTTCAGTCAATCCCAAAAGTTGACATTTTCATTTGGACTTTGCTCCATAATGGTATTCTGACCACCGATAACCTCAGGAGAAAAGGATGGGCGCTGCCATCACGTTGCCCACTCTGCAACTGCGCTGAGGAGACAGCCGAGCATCTCTTCATCTACTGCGATTTCTCCAAGGAACTCTGGAAAATCATGCTTTGGCCCATCGCTGTCAGTTTACCAGGTTCAATTATGGAGCTTATCAGTTGCTGGATATCAATATCTCCCTTTAACTTGAGCAAAAAAAACCTTCTCAAGACCATGTGGATGTGGATTCCTAAATTCTTATACTGGAAAATATGGCTGGAGAGGAACAATAGAGTCTTTAAAGAGACCAACAGACTCCCTCTTCAAGTGCCAGCTGTAAAAGCTAAGATCATGCTTTCAGAAGCTTTAAATTCTAAGACAGAAATAAGCAACACAGCCACCCTCTCTGTTGAAGAAGAGAGCTGGGTGAAGGAGTTCCATCTGAATCTTCAAAGCAAGGAAACCGGCAAACCTCCTCAAAAGGCGAAATGGGAAATTAGACTAGAAGAACAGGAATTCATTAAGTGGAGATCTGCTCTTGACGAATGGTGTCTTTTCCTTGACGGGGCCTCAAAAGGGAATCCCGGTCAAGCTGGGGGAGGAGGCATCATCCTTGAACTATCCGGCAATCTCCACCTGTCCTATGCTTGGGGACTTGGTCTCGCCTCCAACAATCAAGCTGAGTATCTGGCATTGTGGCAGGGTCTAAGTCAAGCGAGGAAGCTGAATATTCAAAAGCTCACTATTTTTTGCGACTCTAGATTGATTATTAAAGCATTACGCTCTAAGAAAATGCCAACGGATATCAATCTCGCCCAAATTTACAGGAAAATTCTTCTCCTTTTGTCTCATTTCAGAACTGTCAAAGCCCATCATGTTCTAAGGCATTTAAATAGACTGGCGGATGCTGAAGCCAATCGAGGCACTCTGCTGAATAAAATCCAGCTGATAATTAATGGAGAAATTTCAAATGACATCATTCCCTAAGGCTAAAGCTGCTAGCCCTCTGCATTACGTAGGCCCTTAGATTTGAAGTTGATAATTCTGATGAGATCAAGCACAGCATTTGTCACAGTCAGCAAGATGAAGAGGAAGTTCAGCATAGAATACTGGATATGTATTGTAAGGCCCACGCAGCCCTTTTTCCAGACTATCAATAAAATTCTATCCGTTTTCGTAAAAAAAAGAAAAAAACAAACCTTGGATACTGCCATTAGTAAATGGCAGACCAGCAAACTTCTTTCAAGCTACCAGGGATCTTCGTCAGGGTTGTCCTCTGTCACCTTTTTTGTACATTCTCATGGTCGATTCCTTAAGCAGAAAGCTAATAGCAGGGAAAATTGATGGCATTATCCCGGGCATAACTTCAACAGTAGGAGTTGAAGTTATTAACCATGCACTTTTTGCGGATGACATTTTGCTCTTGGGAGGGGCTTCTTTAAAAATGGCAAGAGTCTTTTCAGAAATTATGCATCAATTATGTATTATTTCAGGGGAACTCATTAACAACAGAAAGAGTGCAGTATTCAGATGGAATGTAGATCAATTAAAAGTTGAAAAAATTTCTCAAATTTTGGGTTTTGGGATATGCTTCTTGGGACAAAGTTAAATATTTGGGTCTCCCATAAACTCTGGGTCAAAATTACCCTTCTCTCTGGATGGAAATCATTGGCAAGATTAAAGCAAAGATTGTTTCATGGGGTGTTCATTGGCTTACGAAGGCAGGAAAGGTTATTTTGATCAAGTTAGTTCTTTCATCTCTTCTTATTTACCAATCTTCTCTTCTCCTGACTCCAAAAGCAATTATGGACCAGATATCCAAACTGATCAGAGACTTCCTCTGGAGAGGTGGCAAAGGAAATCAAAACTGAATGCATCTTGTTAAATGGGAAACTGTAAAAAGATCTATTCTTGATGGAGGATTGCAAATCAAAGACCCAGGATTGTCGAACATAGCAATGGGAGGCAAATTGCTATGGCAGTTGTTTTCTAATAAAAACACCTAGTAAGTAATATTTTCTGGAAAAAATACCTTAATGGAGGGAATCTAAGAAATATGCAAATGGAAAACACCCCCAAAGGCTCTATTACATGGAATTTATGCAGGAAAGGTCTTGAATTTTTTGTTCAAGATCTTTTTCAAATTCCAAGGAATGGTAGACAGACCTTGCTGTGGGATGATAAAATCAATGGACAAGCTCCTTTAAATTCTGATAATTCCATTAGTGAGATTAAGAATTGGCTGATTAATAAAGGAGTTTTAAGATTGGTTGATATATGCCTTTGGGATGCAAAAGGAAACTGGAACGTGTGGTTCCTTCCAATCATTCCAGAACGTGAACTCCCCAACTCCACCCCAACTCTTTGCTTACCAGAAATCGTTGTTGGACAAGTTGGCTGGTGAGGCTCTAGTTCATCATTCATGCAAAGATACATGGGCCTGGGTCATTAGTGGTATCTACTTTGTAGATATCGGTTTCAAACTTTTACATGATTCAATTCAGAATTGTTCTACGACCTCCATTTGTTCCCACAATGCAGCATTCTGGAAGTTGGTATGGAATCTTCCCAGCATTCCAAAAATCAATTTCTTTATCCAGACTCTTATGCATAAGAAATTATTAACTGGAGAAAACTTATTAAGAAGATGTTTCTTAAGACCATTCAGATGTTGCTTCTGTCATCAAGCTGTTGAATCCTCAGCACATATTTTTGTTGAATGCTTTTTTGCTCAAAAAGTCTGGGCACTTGTTCTGCATGGGCTACCTTATTATTTTGATCCTGTTAATGTTGAACCTGTAATGCTTTTTAAAAATTGGCAGTCAAGGTATCCGGGTGCCCTTCCTTCTAGTCATGAGTGGAGAAAAATATGGCAAGCCATTCCAAAACTTATTTGGTGGAAAATTTGGTTGGCTAGAAATGACTTAATCTTTAATAACAAAACCCAAAAACTAGAAATTGTAGCATCCAAAGCTAAAGCATTTCTTCTAGAAGCAGTAGGACCTCATCAAATTAATGGAACCAAATTAGAAGTTGAACACAAATGGCTTGGATCGAAGCAAGTGGATAAAACTAAGGTGGGATTTAGCAGGCTTGTTATTAAACCATTTTGGTAGGTCAGACTTTCAGCAAAGGAATGTTCAGAATGGTGGCAAACCAAAAATAAAGTCTCAATCTTCTTTGACGGAGCGTCAAAAGGAAAGCCAGGGAAAGCAGGGGCAAGGGGATTGATTTTCTATCCAGGCGAAAAGTTAGAAACAAGTTTCAGTTGGGGAGTAGGACACCTTACAAATAACCAGGAAGAATTATTTGCACTTCTAAAAGCATGTCAACTTGCAAAGGAAGCGGGACATAACAACTTGCAAATATTTGGAGATTCTGAAATCATCATCAAAACTTTAAATTCTGATTCATTGTTCAATAAAATCAGTGTGAATGTGATCATGCAAAGGATGCTTTACATTTTGATAGATTGTGTTTCATTAACTTCTTATCACATTCTTTGTGATTTGAATAAGCTGGCAGACATCAAAGCAAATCAGGGTTGTC
>LPNX010967473.1:203481-244230 GCA_001517045.1 Pseudotsuga menziesii | reverse complement strand
AAATTTAAAAATTAAATTATTTAAATTTTAATATAATTTTATTATTTTTAAATAATAATTAAAATCAAAGAATTTTATTGGAAAAAAAATGAAATCAAAGAAAAAATCTTTGGTATGGATTGACTTTGATAACCAAAAGTAAGATGTCATGTCCCTATCTATGGAATGATTTTTCATTTCCTCTCTATTTACATTGCTTACTTCTTAAACATTTTTTTTATTTTTTTATTTAAAGTTGGAATTATTTAATTTTGAATGAGAGTAAGTTGGTTTATTTTATTTGTTTTCTTATAAATTTAATATTAAAGTTATTTATTTATTTTTATTTTTATTATTTTTTAACGGGAATGGTTGAGAGGCTTTTATAAAAAAAATGAATAAATGATTACATACATTTGAGCTCATATTATTCCCAAGGGATAACCACATCCGTAACTCCTTGTTCATCCTTTACCAGCCTATACTTCTCATTATATTTCCCTAATCTATGGAGATTGTATCTCCTAACAAACTGTCCAAGTAAAAAAACACAAAAGCAAAACATTACCAAAAAGAAATTGGAGTCACTTTGAAGGTATCCAGTTTCTCTTGTAGACCTTTTGATTGCAAACTAAGACGCCATAGTCTAGATTGAAACCCTTATTAGCCAGTATGTCCACTTGATGATTATTTGCTCTCAGCGGATGAAGGAAATTGATAGCTTTGTATTCATTAACCATGCATTTTAGGATGTGATGTGTCTTGGTTGTTGGGTTCTTGCGATTCTTCGCCAGATTCCTTGCTTCCCTTATGACCATCATCGAGTCGCCAAAAGCCACTAGTTCCTCTATGCCAACATTCCTTGCAATCTCCATACCTTTAATTTGTGTTAGCCATTCGACACCATTATTTGTCTTCTTGCCAATTCCCCAAGAGTACTCATTCATCTTGCTTCCTTTAGAGTCGAAAAGGACTCCGCCCGCACCTGCCAACCTGGGGATTAAAGTTATTTAATTTTAATGTTAATGTAATTTTGTGTTTATTAACCATATAAATATTATTGATGATGGAGAACACGGGATAATAGGTATCTTGGAAATATTATAGGAGGCTAAAATTGCTCTTTGGGTAATGGAGTAAGATCTAAAAGTGCTTTTGATTGGATAAGATATTGTTTTCTTGGACACAAGGAAATGGATTAATGACCCACAACTCATAGGAATTTGTCACGACTAGAAGTCCGCTCCTTTATGAACGACCAACGGGTTATTTAAGGTGGCATGGTTTTCTTTGAATAACAATGATGAACCAACTCACATTTGCAGACAAGAGCCAATGATAGTTGTCCTAATTGAAAATTTGACAACTAAATTATGATAAGTTTTGCCATCTTTAAGGAACAATGCCATTATCACTTACAATATTGATAATTTCTAATTTGCTTATTTATTTTATTATTAAGTTTTCACTATTTACATGTTGAATACATAAACTAACATAAATATTATTAACTTATACGAAGTTAGTTTTTAAGGATATCTTGTAAGATGATCAACTTGGTTGTTTCACAATGTAGTTGTTGGTTTCCAATATATAAATTGATTCCTTGTGAACATTGAAGATGTTTTATGTAATTGCAAACAAATTATAATTTGAAAATTGGCTAATTTCAAACTCCTTTCACTTAATTACAATTAGAATAGTTACATTGTTCTTTCCATGTCTTCTTTCTCTATAAGAATGTGGTCCATATAATTTTTTTTTTGTAAGCTGCATAGTTCTATTAAAATACAAGGGCAAAACATACAAAAGTAACCCTGGCTAGAGAAGGTCTTAGGAGGTGAATCCACCCCCCAAGCCTCTCAAAAACTGAGGTTCGTCTATGAAAACCAGAGATGAGATTGTTCATGACTATAAAAACTAGCCGAGTACCGAGTCTGAGACATAATTTAAAAGCAGACAGAGACATAGACATAGTTCATAGACATAGACATAGTTCATGGACCTAGTTACATAGTTCAAATTTAAACACAAACATAGACATAGACAGGCTTGAGAACTTTTGCATAAAAACCTAAAACGATAAGTCATTTCTGTAGATGATGAGAGCAAACTTTAGGACGGGGGAATTTCCTCAATGATGGGGCACGCCCATTGTTCTTTCTGCAAACGGATGGACGAGTTGGTAGCGACCTCAGGAGCAGGTCGGGGCGGTTGTTGCTGATGTTCAGGCTTCTGGCTGATCATGTTCTTCATACATTTGAAGAGCGGCTCCACCATCGAAGGGATGGGGAAAGGCAGTGTTGTGGAGCAGTAATCGTGCAACCAGTCGCACTCCCACCGCCACCTCCCCCACAAATAACATGCACCACATGCCTTGTCGCACGGCCACTACCACCTCCTCCCATTTCACGACCACCTCCACCCAAACTGCCATGCCTTGTGATGCCCACCGTGCCCTTCCATGTGAACATATTATCCAGGGCCGTGAGCTGAGAGTCAATTTTGGCCATTCTGGTTTTCATAGCGAGGACAGAGTCACGAGCATCGGACCAATTGCTGAGCATGCCCTCGACTAAATTGCATAACATATTTTTAACGAGCCAATAGTGATTTACCTGGCTGCCTCCTTGACCAGACACTAGCTTCTGGTTGAGGACCCTTGGCTCCCAGTCTTCAACGAGGATGCGAACCTGTGGTGAGATGTGGTTTTCGTAGTATGCAGTGACTTGCAGGATGCAACCGTGTTGGGCTTTGCCTCGCGGCATTTCCCTCTATCTTGACATGATAACCAGGATGAACCTCTCCTTTCTGAAACTTGCAAGCTATGTACTACAGATAAATCCCAACCAAACAAAGGCGCCACCTTGAGATGGAGGCCAAACTTCCAGACGCACAAAATACCCAAAATTGCTCAGAGCCGAGCGGAACCCAACAAAGATGGTCAAATAATTCTCCATGGCACACATATCCTCCATCTGCCCTACCATAGTACCTGCACACATTGAATTACTCTACAGATCCATGAACACTAGGAGGAGTACAGGGTGTCTCTAACCCTCGTTTGCAATTCATCTCCCACGCGCAAGGAACGTCGAAGGTTCTGGGGACTCATGATGTCCCTGTTGATGGACGTGCTGGACACATGCTGCACGCCACTCGACCGGTGCACAGCCCGAGGCGTGGCGCGCTGATGATCACCTGAGCTGTCACCCACATCCGAGAGTGGTCCATCCAATCTTGTTCCTTATTTCCATTAGAATTTAACTGAAAACAATTACAAACATTGCTTTATTTTATAAATATTTTTCGCAATATACTTTTTAATATCTTTGTGTGCAAAGTGAATCTTTCTTTAATTTGGTCCATCCAATCTTGTTCCTTATTTCCATTAGAATTTGACTAAGAACAATTATAAACATTACTTTGTAAATATTTTTCACAATATACTTTTGAATATCTTTGTATGCAAAGTGAACCTTTCTTTAATTTAAAGAAAAAAAAAATTTAAAATTGTAAAACAAAACATCAAACGCAACATATTTAAGTATTTATTATTCATATATATACTTACATATAATGTCTAATAGAACAAAATAAACAATGTGAATACACACATCTTATTCATCCCTTAACAAATCACCCATCACCTTAATAAAAACATATATGAATACCTTTATAATAAATTAATATTTATAATATATTTACAAAATTAATAATAAATAATAATAATATTTTTAAATAAAAATAAAATATAAACATTTATTCTACCAAACTCACCCAAAAAATTGTAAACATTGAAATTTTTTATAACGCAATCAAAATTCTATAAAAAAAAATAGCAATAAATGATAATTAACTTACACCCCTCATCAAAATTACTTCAACAAGGAAACTGTAAAATATCTATTTATTCATCCAAAATTACTTAAAAGTTGTACTTAATCCTCACCACTTTAAACATCGACATTAAATGAATTTTTGTAACATAGAATTTTGTCACATCTGCTTTTAAAATATAACTTCATATTTTTAGATATTTATATTCTGCAATTTCAATCTCACCAATGAGTCACAACTCTTTGGTCATCCTAATCATAATTTTATACCAGACGGTAGTTAGACATATATTATCCATCATGATTTTTAACGAACAATTTTCAATCATTCTAGATTATTTATTTAGATTCTGTTCTTAATCATTTTAACTTAGAAGTTTATAAATGTTTAATTGCTACAATTTATTTATTGTCTTAAAAGTATTTAGGACAAAGTATAAATTACATTTTAAAAATAAAGGGTTAAAAATAAAATCTTTTATTAAGAAATATAATAAATGAATATACTCAATATACATAAATTTGTGTGGGTTGGTAGGTGTAAGGAGAGTGGTTAATACTTCAATGGACAAAAGGAACTGACATTTTCTTGGAAATGGGTAGGGCTACCAAAAACCTAGCAAAATTTTATGCTTTATATATAAGTTTAGAGATTCCTCATCATCTTTGAACTCAAAAAAATCCTTATTCTAGGAAATTCTGTAATGGTGATTAAGCAAATAAGGACAAGGACTATAAAGAGGGAACAATTCTTTCAAGAATCTATAAGCAGATAATCTGGCGTCTTAACCGAACTCATGAGATCAACCTCATGCACATTCATCGACACAACTCACTAGTTGATCAATTAGTTAATGAGGCAACTAAGTTGGATAGTGGAATTCTAGTTGAAAATGGAGGCCATCCCAAAAGAAGATGGATCCCTTAGTTTATTTATGGGTGGAGGCAACTCCAAGTAATGAAATCATCATTTAATGTCTTTTGGAAATGATGACATGGAGAACTTTGGGAAGGATCCATTGCATGTGGGATATCAATGTAAGTATACTGCATACGAGGGAGCCTTAACACTCCCCTATGCTTAAATTTCCCTCCACCACTTGCTTCTTCAATCTGTTGCAGCTCGTTTTATGGCCTCCTTTCAGTTTCCTCATGGCATAGGTGGGACTATTCTAGCTCAAGTTGGCAGTTGTGCTTGGCATGGAAGACATAAATAGAGGATTCCTCCTTGTGTTCCATGTGTTGAGTCAGCCTTCTTCCCTCGAATGAGGACCCCTAGTAAGCGGTCTTGCCTCCTTTTGTTTTATTCCAGTTGGACCAAGGGTCGTGTTGTTGGTAATTGTGAGGAGTCGGTGGGTATGGTTTTTGGTCTTAGTGGTTGTCGTTTCGTTGTGTGCAATAGAGGGAGTCTTTCCTTGGGAAGGGCTTTGTTCTCTCCCTTTGTTGGTTTTGAATTTGGGCATAGACAACCTCACATGTTGGGGTGTCGTGGGAGGGAATGAATAGGGAGAGAAAAGGAAAATTATGAGGATGTTATGCCTTCTTAGTTTGAGGATTGGGGGGTTGTAAGGGATTCTTGACAGTATCAAATCTCATATGGCCATGTAGGATGAAAAATAACAGATTCTAAGAATACGGTTGCAGAACATGGGAAACAAATTGCAAAGTTAATCAATGATTTCGAGATGCATTTTAGTATCCTCCTGGGGATGTCTAAAGATGCTCAATCTGCAAAGGTTTAGTTGGTGGGTTCTAGGCATATGGAGGAGGACTCGATTCAATAGTCGGGCATAGTTGCAATGCAATTTTTTAGCTTCGATGAATCACATAAAGATCGAGAGCAACAAAAGAAAGGTCATAGTGGCCATAAGCCTTTTTATAATAATAATCAATTTTTAACGTCACAACCAAGCCACACACCATTTTGGTGTATGAGATCCCCTTGTTTGTGGGACAAGAGATGTCCTCTACGTAGCGATTTAATTGATAAAGTCTATAGAGTTGTACATACCCTACCCTCTCCAGAATTGAACCTATGACCTCCTAAGAGGAAACACATGTTCTTAACCATTTAAATGTATGTTGTTACATGTTCTTTTACTTATGGTAAACTACTAGGACAATATATAAGGATTTATAGATATCATTATTTTGCAAAGATGATACCCATCAATTTAGAGAGGTAAGATGATACCCATCAATTTTGTATTGTTATAGTCCAACTTTTTGCATATTTTGAATTGTTTTATTTTGTATCATTTTTTGTTGATTCTACAACGAATTTGATATAAAATTACTCTACTTGTTTCAATTTAAAAAAATATAGAAAGATTTGTGATTTTATTTATCCATTTTTAATTACGCTACTTTATTTATTTTGGAATTTATTGATGTTGAGTCTTTTTCTATATGGGATAATTTCATTTTTAATTTAAAATTTCAATGAATAAGTTTTTTTTAAATCCCTCAAAACACACTCAAGTTGTATTGATTTGATTTTTTATCATCACAATTTAGCTGGTTAAGATTGATGAAGTTTAAAGACTATTATTTTGATTATTTTAATGCAAAAATAGATTCAATGCCTTCTAATATTACAAGTGGATTTAAAAATTCAAATTAAAAAATAAGTTTATTAAAAAATTAATCCAATTTTTTTACCGTTTAAAATTTAAAATTAAAAAATAAGCTTATTAAAAATTAATCTAATTATTTTACCGTTTAAAATTTAAAATTATTATATTTTAATTGTACTCATAATGATGATGATGGTTAACACTCATTGCAACAAAGATTATGAAACCGGGATTTAAAACAGAGATACTTTTGATCTTCTAGAGGAGGGTTGATGGCCTCCTTGTAATATCTTAATTTTCTTTTAGCCTCTAAATCTTTCTCACACTACATTTTCTCTTTAAACTTACAAGTAACCATGACAAAGTTTTCCATCGTCACATATATTATATTTATAATTTGGTTTGACTAATTACAAATTTTCCAATCTTCACAATTTAATTTAATCCTTAAAAAAAAAATAGTAATCATACACAATTTTTTGTCAACATTTATAATTTTGTTTAACCACTTTAAGAATTTTAAATTTTTATAATTTAATTGTTTAATATTTCTCCATTAATAAAAAAAATTAGTATTCATCCACAAATTTTTCAACATTTATAATTTTGTTTGACCACTTAAGAATTTTAAATTTTTATAATTTAATTGTTTAATATTTCTTCATAAAATTTGGTACTCATCTCACAATTTTTTTATAATTTATATATAATTTTGTTTGACCGCTTACCAATTTTCCATCAATATATTAAGTTATTCCCCATAAAACCCTAAACTCATTCCACACATTTTTCATCATTTCACACACATGTATATGATTTTGCGCACAACCATAACCAACCAAAGTAATAACCGGTCAAAATGAATAATCAAATAAATAAAATTGAAAAAACAAAGCACGAATATTTTATTTTCTTTAACCAAAGTAATAACCGGTCAAAATGACCAATCAAATAAATAAAATTGAAAAAAACAAAGCACGAATATTTTATTTTATTAATAAAGAAAAAACAAAGCACGAATAGTTTATTTTATTAATAAAGAGAAAACAAAGCACAAATATTTTATTTTATTAATAAAAAATATTTTATTCAACCTTCCATGTTGATTAAAAGAATTGAAGCGAAATAAACGCTCACATTCTTACCCGTGCATGTGAATCATAACGAACGAACCTACTCACAATTCCAGAGCGCTTTTTGCGGTAAAAGCGGATCGTGCTTACGGCGTTAAGTGTTCTCCGTTAGTACTAACGGCGTCACTGCCCACCCACAGGAAACCGACATAGCAAGCGCCGGAAAATCTGTCGAGTCGGTCACGTCAATACCGTGCATATGGAAGCACGTAAGTGTAAAGAACCTGCAACTCATCCGTTCTCGTAGATAGAATACGGGATCTTAGCCGTCAGATTCGGAGTAGATGCATGAGGTTTAAGAAGGTTCACTATTTTTCACTTTGCACGGCAGACACCACCGTCCACGTAAATGTCGGATAACGTACAATACGTGATGTTAAACCCCGCGTTAGTCGACGGTCAAGATGGGTTCTTGAGCCACCGAATCCGCACTCCGGGGTTTAGATGCAGGTTTTTTAATGACACGTACCGTTTCGATTGACGGTCAGTCAACCGTCATGATGAAAAAGAGGGCCTGTGATCGTCCCTCGATGGGGTGAAGCTGCGCACGATTTAGTATTCTCGAAGACCGTGCAGATCGGAAGGCTAGCCACCGTGCAGATTTTCATTACTATATAAAGAATCCATACGATGGCTTAGAGATGCACTGGATTTAACTATTTCGCGGAAAAACGTACCCTCTTATTGGGAGGCCGGGAGAGTACAAAATTCTGTGCGTGCCTGGCAAGAAGGCAAAAGCACCTCTGGCCAGCCAAGAAAATTAATGTGCCCATTTTCTTGATAACCCAAAATCCATTTTTTGCAGCAGAACATTCTCCAGAGTCCAGGCTAATTTGAGCCTGGAATGGCTATTTTATTTTAATCTAACAGTTTTGATTTTAGCTCAGAAAGAAGCATTGATCGATCGAGAAAATGGCGCAGACACGATCGGGCAGAAGCAGCAGCAGCATTGGCAAGCAGGTGAGCCAGCAGCAGGCAACGCACCGGCTCAGACAGCGAGTAATCGCAGCAATCAACAAGTTATCAGATCGTGATACATACACAATTGCTTCGGGTGAGCTCGAGATCGTTGCCCGGAGCTTGAATTCGGATGACTTCGGTCCCTTCTTGTCGTGTCTCTATGAGACAGACTCGCAGCAGAAGAGCACGGTGAGGAAAGAATGCGTGAAGCTCTTCGCCACGATGGCGGACGCCCATGGTGACTCTTTGTTGTCCCACTTGCCAAGAATGGTGGGAAACGTTGTCCGGCGCCTCAAGGACCCCGATTCCAATGTCCGGGACGCCTGCGTTGACGCAATCGGCGTCATGGCGTCGAGGATCGCAAGCTCGAATTCGTCGATTTCTGTGTTCGTGAAGCCTCTTTTGGATGCTATTGGCGAGCAGAACCGGTATTTGCAGGTGGGCTCTGCCTTGTGTCTCTCGAGAGCCATTGACAATGCTGAGGATCCTCAGCTGCCGGGGCTTCTTCAGAGGCTCTTGCCGAGGATTGTGAAGCTTCTGGGGAGTCAGAATTTTATGGGGAAAGCTGCATTGTTGTCTTTGGTTGGAAGCATAGTGGAGGCAGGAGGGGCATCGACGCAGCAAGCGTTGTGTGCTCTCATTCCGTCGGTGCAAGAGGCGTTGCAGAGCAACGATTGGGCCACGAGAAAGGCTGCGTCGGAGGCTTTCTGTCGCATGCCATCGAACGTTGAGACTCCTCTGCTTTTGCCTTTCAAGTCGTCCTGCATGGCTTCTCTAGAATCCTGTCGATTTGATAAGGTTGGTATTCAATTAGTTCATGTTTAATGTTGTCCTCTTGTTTTAATTAATAGTTTTGGTTGGTATTCAATTAATTGTTTATGCTTATGGGATGCTCAATCACAATTTTGGTCCCCTTTCATTCGGATTTGTGCTGATGGGCTTTTTGGATTGTCATTAATTTTAATATTTGTTGATTCGTTTTTTTAATGGTGTTGTCCTCAGTGAACATTTCGTCGTTGCAGGAAATTTGGAATTGAATAATTTGTAAAAATGAAGAGTATTATTGTCTGTTCTGCTGATTTTTTATTTATTTTGGGCATCATGGGCTGAAAGGAAGTTGAAGTATCCCAACATTTTCTATCCCAAAAACCCAAAATGAACTAGGAAATTTTATAGGGATTATTATTTTTCTGATGTGTACTGGAAAAAGATTGTTTTTGGACAATATTTTAAGTCAGCTATTGTAAAACCCTTTGGATAAATGTGAGAGAGCTTATGTTTAGACATTTATCTGATTCAGACTGGTAATTTTCCGAACAATGCCAGACCAGTGTTTGATGCTGTGTTCATAGAGCAAATCACTTAATGAGCATTGTTGGATTTTTCTTCTTTGGGAATTGGTCATCATTATTAGTTTCCAATCAATGCTGGACCAATATCTGATTCTGTGATCACATGGCAAATCACTTTCCACTCATTTTTGGATTTTTCATTTTTAGGTCATGGTCGGAAAGTCACTGATATTTCCAACCGTCATTGGATTTAGACATTGGTCATTTTCTGATCAATGCAGAAACAATGTCTGATGCTGTGTTCAAAGAGCATTTCACTTCCCGAAAACAATCATTTTTGGGAACTTCACAAAAATGTCCCTAGTGAACAAACACCCTATCAGACATTGGCAATTTTCTGATCAATGCAGGAAAAGTGAGTTTGAATTTCAAAACCAGAGTTACAAACAGAAATTGGAAAACCCATTGCACTTGCAAACAATAATCATCAGATTTACAAAATCAATGGATATACAATAAACACGGCAACCACTACCAACTGTGGAAAATAAATTACTAAGTGAACACAGTATGTGCTGCTTAACCACACAAACAGAATCTTAAAACCCCAACATCAGATCAAATTCAATTTTGAATCTAAGAGAAGAGGTAGATCTCTAACTTTAAAAATAACTAAAGATAAACATAAAAAATTGGAGCTACAGAGCTTCCTATTTTCTCCATGACCTCCTCTTCCCATAGGTGAAGTGTTAGATTCTGGGATCCTGGGAGTCAGGAAGAGGCCTGCTCTACTAGAACAAGGGCATGTTTTCCAAAGTTTTCTCTGTATCTTCTTGGATTAAATTCAACCTAAGAAGTTGAAGTATCGCAACATATTTAATCCCACATAAACTGAAATGAACTAGGAAATTTCCTAACCGAGCTTTTTAATCACAGAAATAAAATATTGAAAACCCAGCATCTTTGTTCAATTCTCAGATTTAATTCAATTTTGATTCTAAGAGAAAGTAAAGATAGACATAAAGAATTGGAGCTACAGAGTTGCCTATTTCTCCATGACCTCCTCATTCAGAGGTAAAGTGTTAGAATTGACAATCTTACCCAAACTAGGGATGTGGAGACAGGCATCCAGGAACTCAGGAGGAAACCTGCTCTACCCTAGAACATGGGCATCCTTTACTTTGCCTTTCAAGTCATTCTACACTAATTTTCTCGAATCTGGTCTCTTTGATAAGTATGGTATTTATTTAGTTCATCTTTCAGTGCTCTGATCTTGTTTTAATTGCTTATGCTATGGGCTGCTCAATCTCAATTTTGTTTGAGATTTTCGTCAATCATGTACATCCCCTTTCATTCTGGTTTGCTGATGCATCCTTTTTAATGTGATTAATTTTATTTTATTGGTTTGTTTTGGGGTGATTGGTAATTGTGTTGTCTTACCGAACAGTTCGTCATGGCTAGAATTGAAGGATTTGTATAAATGAGGTCACACGTGTATTTGTTTTCACAGTTTGGCTGGAAAATTTTGTTTTTAGGTTTTATGGGTTCAAACAAAGTATCCCAACATATTTTATCCCACAAAAATGAAAATGATCTAGAAAGTTACATAACCATCTCTCTCTCTCTCTCTCTCTATATATATGTTATGTTGAATAATGCGATATGTATATCCAACTCAGGAGTGTAGGGTGAATAACTGGTCATTCTTTGATACTCTTTATCTATGTAATTAGGCTTTTTGTCATTCGTTTTAAATAATTAGGGATTAGCGGAGAATGGAAGTGAACAATGAGGTTGTTGTGTTACCTTCCATCCATCATCTAATATAGGGATTAAACTGAGCTCTTAACCACAGAATTAAAATCTTAAACAAACATCCAATATATTTGATCAATTCTCAAATAAACGGTAATTGTGTTGTCATTAGATTATTTGATCAATTCTCAAATAAACCCCATTGTGTTTGAGATTTTCGTCAATCATATTAGATTAGGGTTGTCATTAGATTATTCATTATTATCATCACTGTTATTAATTTATTATTTTTTAATTTTCATGACCTCTTGAACTTTACATCAAGGCTTGATTTTGTTACCTTTATTTATTTTTGGATATATCCTGCTCATGGCCCTATCGAACCTTTTATCATGGCCAAATTCAAATATTTTTTCCCATATCATGGTTGAATAGACGTTCTTTTGTGAGTATTTTTGGGTTTTTCATGGCCATTGGCATCTGGAACTTCTTATCATGGTCAATATCTGTAATAATCTGTAATTTCTACTTCACAGCTGAAAATGTAGTTCAAGTTTTTATTGCTACTTCCCGTTGTTGCTCTGTTTTTGTTGTTTTGAACTGGGTATGTGAAAATCTTGAATTAGGTCAAACCAGTTCGTGATTCTGTCATTCAAACATTACAAGCTTGGAGGAGCGTTCCGGATTTTGATCAGTATTTACCATCACCTGAATCTTCTGTAAAAGGTAAATGAATCATTGAATTGCCTAAGCAATTTTGCATATAGCTTGTTCTGATTTTCCATCAGGGATTATCCAATATTCTTGTATTTGAGCACAGATTTTTGGTTGTGCTAATAGGAAGCATAAACTTTTTGAAGGTAGTTTGTTTACATTTCTATTGGTTAGTCGTGCATAATCTTTTTGGGCAGTGTTTGTCTGTAGTGGTTGTCCTTTTATTGTGGTCGTATTACTTTCTTGAAGTAGCTTTTTATCATGCTTTTGTCATATGGTTTTTTTAGATGACCATATTAATAGAATATGTAGGAGTATGTTGATTTTGTGATGGCAGTTCTATCTTTTTTGGTGCCATTATTCTGTATTTTTCTGAGATCATGAATGGATTTAATCTTTTAGTAGTTAAAACTTAAGATGTTGCCCTGACCTTCTGTTACAGTAGTTCCAGTCCTTTGTAATATTCTTGAGATTATTTATTTTATAATAGTTAAATTCATTTTCAAGGCTGCTTTCTTGTAATTTTCCATTTTTTGTAGACATAAGCAGTCATATTGATTTGGAAATGGCTACTTTTGTCAACATTTGGGGTTTGTATACAGATTTTCTGATGCATTAGTTTTATGCCTTTTGGAAGCAGATATGTTTACAATTTTTTGGGACAGTTTTGTTAGATTGCATGTTTGCTTTTCTGTTTCTCTGAGAAGCAGTTTTCTATAATTTTTCTGTTATTCAGATCACCATTGCAATGTGGTTAAATGATAAATCTGATTTGCTAATGTCTGTTCTTCCTCTGTTTTCTTATAGAGATAAGGATTGGTTTAGAAAAAAGGGTTCTAATTATTGCCATCAACTCACAATGATTAGGATTTAGTATTATTTTTTTAGACATCAATGCATGTTCTTATTTGAGCAGTTTGCTTACAATTTGCAGAAAATATGTATGAGGGCCATTTATCAGTGGGTCTCAAACCTTCCCATGCTTCTAAGCCCAATTCAGTATCTGTGACGAAAAAAACCATTGCTGTGAGCAGATCTCCACCTGATGCCAGTTCTGTTAGTAGCACAGAGAAAAGAACTCCTCTCATCGACAGAAAGACAAATCCCTCCTTATTTCCTAAGAAGGGTCGGAGAAAGGTAAACAATTGGCAGATTGAGGTAAGCATTCCACGGAGCCAACCTAAACAGGCTTTTTGTAATGAAGATTCTGACAAAAGTTACAATACAAATGCCCCTACTAAAGGGAGGGATAGGAGAGCTTCAAATTCAAATCTTGGGGGATATCAAGAATCTGCAACAGTAGAGAAAATGGAGACTCCTAGACCTTCGGATGTTGAGACCAAATGTATCATGGTCGATCAAACCTCAGGTGTAAAGCATGCTGGCAAGGTTGCTTCCAATGAAAAGCAGCAAACCAACAGTACATGCACCGATGGTTCTACAAACCAGTGCAATGGGCATGATGGAAATGATTTGTCTCTGATTCGGAAGCAACTTTTTCATATTGAAAACCAGCAATCCAGCTTGTTGGAGCTTGTTCAGGTACCTTGCTATACACTCGATTTTCAGATTGAAGATCCTTTCAATTGGGAGATGTCAAAAGTTATGATCAATATAATATCATTTTGAAACCAAGGCAGCTACAAGCCTCCAAAATGTTTTTTAACATCAGGCATTGCTCCTCAGTTTCTATCTGATTTCCATTCAGTCACAACTGAATAGTTATCACTATCAATTCTTATGCTGCTGAATGTGTTTTATTTTCAGTTTTTGCAAATAGATGATGACAATTTGGCTGACCCAGCTCTCAGTACAAAATGTATATATAGCAGTATCAGGATTGTATGGTAGATTCAATCAGTGGATGCATGACTTCAGTGTACAGTTTGAATCTTTGTTTAGCAAAAACGTCCATTGTGACACGGACTTTAAGCACATATTGCAAAGTACTGTTATTTTAATTTGCATGCCTTTCTTTTCAGTCATTTTCACTGTAAGCTAACCTTGCATTCGATTTGTGGTTCTTGCTTCTGGTCTGTACACCTAGTTTAGTAACATTCTTTTTCATGGTGGTAATAATATAATATACTACATGCACTTACCATACAAAAGTAAGTAGAGAATGGGGGATAGAAAGTTTATTGCACTATATTCACTTTGCACCTTCCTAGTTATTCTCCATATATTGGCATGCTTTGACCTTTCTATCCTCAATACCGTTCTTCCTCCTGGATGATGTCTAGCAGATACTTATTCAATATGCAGCATTTATGCTTGGTTTGAATCTCCCTGGCCCCTTGTTCTGGATACAATATGATTCTGCTTCTTTCTGAATCTGACAATTTGTCATTGCATTATTTCTGTGATCATTATGCATGAGTGGTTTGCAATTTTCTCAAGAAACAGTTTCGCATTAGCTGGTCAACTATTACTCTATATGTTTGGCCTTTCACATGGTGCAAGCTTTGTTTCTTTATTGCTATAGCTTGAAGGATCTTGCATGTTGCCTTGTTTTGAATGTTTCCCTGTACATACCATTTCTGAGGAACATCTTTTATGAAGATTTTAGGCTCATCTTTCAATAGAATATGAGGACAGCATTTCTGCTGCAATGATACTTTCAGACCTTATTGTTTTCTTATGATAGTTTCCTTCAATGCAGACTATTCAATTCTTATACAGCGGCTGATGCTGTATACTGTTCAACATGAGTAATGAATATTACATCATAACTTTCTTAGTTGACACGAAACACACGAATGCATGTCATGACACTGATGGCAAATATTTGAAAATAGAAATGCTCTATCACTGTTCGAGTCAGAGTGGTGTGTACCTTAATTGCTTTTGCAGTCTCTTGTCTTTGAATTCACTGTTAATTGACAACTTTGGGGTTTCTATTTTGTTGTCAGAGTTTTAAAGGAAGCTCACAAGAGGGTATGCGATCCTTAGAATCAAGGGTACATGGTTTGGAACAGACTGTTGATGTAATGGCTCAGGATCTAGCTGTATCAACAGGTAGGCTGTCTACTTCTAGTATCGAAGGTGGCAGGGGTACATGTTGTAAGTTCCCTGGTACGGATTTTTTAAGTTCCAAGTTTTGGAGGAAAAGTGAAGCAAGATATGCTGCCTTGAGAAATGCAACATCTGATGTGTCATCCTTGAGCAAATTTGGAGGAACAACAGATAATCCAGAGAATATAAGACATAAAGGCATGCATGGTGGTTTTATAGTGAATCCCTTGGCAGATATTAGAGGGGCTTCAAGAAGAGAGAGTATTGAGTCTATTTCAGACAACACTAAGAGGCCAATATCAGAGAACTTGAAAGGAGATCAAATAATGACTGGGGCACTGGATGCTAATAGGTTTGGTGAGGGTCCCTCTGCAAGGAGTGTTTGGAAAGCATCAAAGGATGAGGCTACTCTCTCTGCTATACGGGTTGCAGGGAAGGATGGAAAAACAGAGGAGTTAGAATCTGTAAAAGAAAACTCAAGAGCAAACACATTGGACACTAGCACTGAGAATCTATGTTCTAGCAGGTCAAGACATAGAAGTACTGTTTTCTGGAGTGTTTGGACACGTGCTGTAGACTTTCTGCGAACAGGAGATGTAGACTCAGCATTTGTCGAGGTCCTCTGTCCTGGAGATGATCTCTTATTGATTAGGCTCATGAATAAGACTGGCCCTGTCCTGGAACACTTGTCACAAGGGACCATTGTTGAAATGTTGCAAACTATCATTCAGTTCTTAATGAAGCAGAAATACTTGGATTCAGTAATCCCTTGGATTCAGCAGGTCATTCATCTAATCAACCGATTCTTGGAAGAGAACATATTTTGTTTTGTATTCGAATTTTTAGTGTTTTGTCTTCTTAAAAATAAGCTCACTTTTTTTTTCTGATTTTGGATGTTCAGGTTGTTGACTTGACTGCAAGTAATGGTCCAGATTGTCTGGACCTACCTCCTGAAGTAAAGAAAGACACTTTATCAGCTTTACAAGAATCCCCATCACTGCGTTTCATGGATGCTTCAACTAGAAATGCTATTTCTCAGATTGTATCGAAGCTGTCAACTATCTGGGCAGCAGATTTGCAGGGAAGCAGGTAATGAGTGGCTGCTGCCAAGAAGCAGGTAATAAGTAAATGAAATATCATTTGTCACCACTGCCATTCTCTGAAGGAAAATTGAGTATCTTATGAGTGCCATGCTGTGTGGGGGATCTTTCGAAGGCATGTGGAATTTTTTCCCTATAAATCTAGAAGGCTATTCCATAAAAGAATGTATAGTTACTTACAAAATCATCAATTCTAATTGTTCTATCAATGTTATTGGAAATGGGCATCATTACATTGTTTTGTGTCTGCTGTTATATTTGGTAAACAATTTAACAGCATCACAAGTTAAACACCAAAACTCACCTTGCATACTGATTTTATTTTGAGTTCCTTTGTAAAGTGTGCACTGTTATTGAGAGAGCATCGATATGCTTTTAATCTACAGGGGCAGAGAGGCAATATTGTTTTGTAGTATAGCTTCTACGATACTTACATTGTCAGTGGAGAAATGAATCAATCCAAGTAACATCAAAAAGCTGTTTCTTATTTAACTAGTGAACACTGATGAAGACCAACTTTAGAAGTATTCACCCAATTACTAGAGACTTTGGAAGCTTTTAACTTACCAAATACAAGTCTTGAGGACTACTTTTTGCTGGTAGATAAATCAAAATAAGTTTTTAAAAATTTGGAATGAATTTTTTCTTAGCTGTCCATGGCATTGTTTTAATTACTTCCAGTAAAAGGCTCAAATCCAAGAAGCTGTTCACATTTGAACTAGCCATTAATGCCCTTATTGGTATCTACCTGCTTTACTGACCATGGAGACTTTTGGCTGCCAATAATGTCCTTATTGGTATCTACATGCTTTACTGACCATAGAGAGTTTTGGCTTCAACAAATACATTTTTTGAAGGCCACTTTCACTGACAGTTATTTTAAAGCAAGTTCTATAAACTCGGAACTGATATTTTTGCATTGTGTTGCACAAAGTTTGCAACTAACTTAACTATATTCTACAATATCTGTATTTTGTCTGGAGTATCTCAATCATGATTTAAGCACATAATGAATATGCCCCTAAATAATTTGAAACCATGATCCACCCGATATCAGGATGCAGTTGGTTTTTTCAACAGGATTATAAATTAAAAACAGAGTTTGGGTTGATAAATTTTGATTTCGTGAAGGAAAATGACTCCAACTAAAAGTTGTGCCTTGCTTTTTAATGGAAAAAATTATTCTCATTCACTCTTTGGCAAACTAAAATTCTAAAGGTCTAATGAAAGTAATATGCAAATCAGAGTGTTTTATTGTAATCTGAGCAGTGGAGAGTGGCCTTTATTCTGGTCTGTGATCAAATGTGTTACATGATTATGTTATTGGATAAATGTGCTAAATGTCCTGTGATACCCTTGCAAATAGGGTTGTCCTGTAGAGGTGCAGTTATGGTCTGTCCTCGTTCACCCTCTTTTGATTCAAGCGATTTTGTTGGATTGTTTTGTTCATGATGATTTGGAAAGTGCTACAAGTCACTGGACCAAGAAAAATCATAATCGGCTTTAATGTGTTAATAAAATTTTTGTAATCATTCATTGTAGATCCCATCTCCCACTGCACAATAAGTGCTGGTTTTAAGTACTGGAGTTATGTTTGAAGTTTGAGTTTCATCAGTTAAAAAAAATCACGTTTTGATATTATATACCTATTACCAATCATTCAATAATTATACCAATTCTTCATTCAAAATTTAGGCATGCAGTCATGGTTTAAAAGATGAAACTCATGTTGATGAACATTTCTGTGAGGGCTCCCTTTGTGAACAAGCTATTCAAGAATAAATCATTGTTATTGGACACATTTAAAGGCTTAATGTGAAGCAGTTATTCCAATTGTCAGTGACTTCAAGGCGTAAGGTTCGATTCTGAACTGTACCCAGTACCCCAACACTCAACACAAGAAGGGTTTGGAAGGAATTAGTCACATGATTCATTGCAGAGGGTCTTTACCTGCTGCCTGCCCATGCCAGCTGTCTCAGTGGGATGGGAGGAGGTGCAGGGCCGTCCCATCATTCATATAAATCAGTAGTAGAAGGAAACAGAAAGTCTGTCATGAAGAGCTTCGTTATCAGCACTCCATCCATTATCAGTATCCCCAAATATATGCTTCCCAAGAGCTGATAAATATACAAGGGTGACAAATCCCCAAGAACTTTTTGGGTGATTATAGAATTCAGGAAAACCCATGCCCCGCTTTTTCCAATTTGTTAGGGTTGAGCAAAAAGAACACATTTCCAGAAGTCACTGGCTTTTACATGGCAGGTTACATGTGTGAAAATAGCTTCTTCTCCTCTCTTTCATGTAAGTTGGTAGTAGATGGGACAAGAAAGTCTGCCATGAAGAGTCAGGTTCAATACTCAATCATCAGTGTTATCTGTACGCCCAAATGCATGCTTCTACAACGCTGATAAAAATTCAAGAGGGATCTTTCGCCAAGAACTTATTAGGAAAACATAGAGTTTATGAGAGCTCATGCCTTGATTGCTAATTTATTGGCTTTGTCCAACAAACACATTCTCAGAAGATGGCTGGCTTTTATATTGCAGGTTCGGGGTCCTACTGATCTGCATTTGTGTGCAAAAGGTTTCTTCATGGCTATATTTTTCCCAATCCAGAGGAGAGCAGAAATGTTTGAGGCTGGGCTTGATTTTCTTAACTCTGTTGGTCTTCGTAAGCATTATTGGATAGAGCAATTTGACCCAGTGAATGAGGTCCTCATTAAGGTATCAATATTGCTTTGTTTATATATTCTCCCAAATCTATTGTTCTAGAATACAAATCCCCTTGAGGTGTAGACAATCCCACAATCACTGCTATTTGGCCACAAGAGCTATTATTCCAGAAGTTGCAAAAGATCCGGAGGAATTCATTACTGTCAACATAAATTTGAAGGGGGTGAAAAACAGATAGAATGATAAAACAGAGGTAGGGAAATCAAACTCCACAGGTAATCAATTTGAAATCCTGGAAGGGATAACTGTGGATTTCAACACTGATCCTGTAATAAAAGAAGACGAGCAGCATAGCACCTTCTCAAACAGAGAGTTTTGAGTGAGGACCATCCAAGGAACAAGAGCTGAAGTTGAATCATCTAAAACAACAAGAATGTTGTATGGTGGACTGTGATCTGCAGGAGCAAGAAAGAAGGACAAAGCAGATGGATTAATAGGCCACCTAATCCAGAACAACGAAGGCCCTGCAAATGTTGAGAACTTAAGAGTCTATCACAGCTCATCGAATCAAATTACAAGATGATAAGAGAAATGGAGTTTCAACGAAGGAGACTCCAACAAGGAGATAATTAGGGTATTATTAGCCACTAAATATGCCCTGCATATATTAGAAACTGCTTCTGATGAATATCTCTCCAGAAATTCAGCAAGAAATGGGCAATGGGTCCCTGTCAAGATCAGCAAGAGATCGATGCTCTTTGGGATTACAGGCTTTAGAACCAATCAATAGTGAAAGGTCACTGGACATAATTGTCGACATTGGACATAAGGCTTTATGAAACATCCAACAAATAAAGAAGGTTCAAATATGGTGAATGCAGGTTTATGCAAGAAAATCACAGGATACTCCCCGAGCCAATACTATCATGGAATGTCAGAGGCTTTAATGTCCTGAGCAAGGGGTTAATAAAACAAAAAACAGCAACTGAAATTCCAGATGTAGTTTTTGTTCAAGAGACAAAATGTGACAAAGAGAAGTTGTCTAATTTTGCACATATATGGAAAGGTCGTGTGTCGCTAATAGCACTAGAGTGTAATGGCTATAATATGGATTAAAAACAAGATCCGGATTTTGAATCAAGGTATCAGGATGTATTGGATTTTTACCACCTTTTATGAATATAATAACCACATAAAATTTGAATTACTAACTTCTAGTTCTATTTACCCACAAGTGTTAATAAATTGGAATGTTGGACAAGATATCAGGATGTATTGGATTTTTGCCACTTTTTATGAATATAATAACCACATAAAAGGTTGAATAACTAACTTCTATTTACCTACAAGTGGTAATAAATTGGAATGCTGGACATCTTTCAGTTCGTTGCAAGAACTTCGTTAGTGATCCATGGGTTATAGCAGAAGACTTCAATCATTCATGTTCATGAGAAGAAGGGAGGGAGGAGGAAAGTTGATGTTATGGGTCTGGTCTTCAAGAGCTGTTTGATAACCTAAACAGGGTGGACATTATACCTTGAAATGAGCTGTTTACCTTAAATGCTTGACGGAGTTCCTTCGAGATTCTAGGTGTCAAATAATTGAATCAAAATTAACATCAGCGGATTGCTGAATTCTTCAAGAGGCTTACTCTCAAGTATCTGAGAATCCTCCTGGTTGATAAGAGTGCAAGGGAGATTGAATGGAAAGAAAAAGTTGCTAAAATTTACAAGGGATTACAGGAAAATTCACCGTTTTGAAATCAATTCTTCAAGTGGTCCCAATTTAATTTTCCCAGAGTATGTTAGCGTCCCAGAAACAGAAAATTATTAAACAGATCGAGTAGATTAACAAACAAAAAAATTGTGTGGGGACCTCGGCCAAAATTAGAAAGTAAATGACCACTTTTCACAAATCTAAGGCAGGTAATTGCTAGGCCGTAGCACTTTGGGGAATTCATCTTGTCACTCCATTGCATTCAAATGTCAATCTTCTAGCATTAACCTCCGACTTGGCAATTGCTCAATGTGTCTGCATTAAACTTTTGGTAATAGAAGGAGATTCTCAACTCATTATTGAGAAAATGAAGATGCTTGGAAGAAAAGGAAACTATATATTTATCCACACAATGGAGATTATATGTTTTTGATCTCTTTGATCTCCGCCAATTATATAAAGGATTTAATTGATTAAGCTTACTTCACAATCGAAGAGCATAGATTAAAGTGGAAAATGCATATATTGTGATCTTATTGGGCATACGTGGGGTCAAATGTGTATGTTATAGGTCAACCTGATAGTGATATTGGTCTTATATGGACAATGAGTGAGAATATGTATAATAAAGGTCAACAAAATCATATTTGGACATACCAACATATTTGTACATACCAACTAGTGATTTCAATATATGAACATGATAAAAAAAAAATTGGGAGTCGTTTTCTTTATGTGTAAAGCTTAAAGGTCAACAAAATCATATTTGTACACACCAACTAGTGATTTCAATATATGAACATGATAAAAAAAATTGGGAGTCGTTTTCTTAATGTGTAAAGCTTATGTAATTTCTCATTATTATCACTTTGGGTGTTGTGCTCGAGGTCTATACTTGGTGTACATTGTGTGTGCATGACTATGATGCTATTTCAAGTGTAGGGTTCATAATATTTTGTATTATCCCATAGGATTCTTGGTTTGGGTGTTGAAATGATGGTAATCTTTACTTGTGGTTGAGGTTCCTTGACATTATGGCTTTACTTGTGGTTCCTTGACATTATGGCTAAGCACCTATTAAGATTTAAGGAGCAACATTAAATAATATGCAAGAAGAAAATTAATAGTAAGCAAGTAACCACACATTAACCAAAGAAGGTCCTCATTACCCTGGCCAAATCGGCTAACTGGGCCAAGCAAGCTAGCCATTGCTTACCTCCAAGCCACTTTACAATGGAACCTCCTCATCACAAGCAATACCATGGGCTACAAGAAACCATGTGCCCAAACTATGTGCTAGACCTAAACCACCTATGACTCATCCTCGAGTCAAGGTTAACCCTAACAATCCCCCGTTTAAACTTGACTTGGAGTAATCATCAACCCCCCTCAAATTTTTACCAAGAAATCTCACATACACCCCTTATCACCTAGGTCTATCTCCCGACTTTACCGATGAGTTACCAAGGGTATGTTAGATTTTTATCATTTAATCAATATGATCTAGGATCTTATATGAGAGAATAACATGCACAACAATAATCACAAGAGATAAGAGACAGATATTTTCTCGGGGAAACCATAAAGGAGAAAACCCTGCAACTTCCTCAAAGATAGAATGAGCACCAATAGCAAAAGTAAAACCCAAAGATACAAAGATGATCTCTAACAGTTGTTCTCCCTCTCACTTTTGCGAGCTACTCTTCTCTCACTCATGCGCTACTGTTGAGTGAGTGTGTGTGACAAATAGAGAGTCTCACTCTCTATTTATACTTGCTTTCCACTTGACAATTACTCTACAGGGCCGACTTCACTAGGAGAGTCTGATAGCCCTAATATGACTCAACTGTAGGGACTATTGCCTCGATTTACAATGGAGCGTTAACCTCAATGACTTTATATGACTTTATTATATTAATGACTCTCCCGATCGGAGGAATAAACATCTTCGTTGGAGTACAATGAAATACAATAAGAAATATACAAGTGAATACATTCCGAAGTTACAAATACATCAACATGTATGCATGCCTTACCATGGCTTACAACCATATGTGTCTTTATGGTGACTACATCACCATTTGTTGCTTCATCCTCTTGCTTTCCGTGCTCGCTTTTTTGCTTGTCTTTTGCTCATTTTATGTCATACTCTTTCTGTACCTGCATCCAACCCTATCATTGACGTCCATATAAAGAGAAATCCATCTATCGGATTACATAGGTCCTCAGCTATTGTAACCGTCAGTTTTCTAGGACTTCTCTTCGCATACATGGTTCATCAATCTTGGTCCCACAACTGAGATTAAACCATCTCACATTCCTTCTGCAATCAAAGACTCAACTTCTTCGATCCATATCAATCTAGGCTACGAGTACGCCTGCCACCCTCACACCTACCTAGTGGTGTTACAGAGATAAATTCCTATGGCTTGGGGTACCACAACAGACAGCTTGACTCCAGAAATCAATCATTTCCAATATGCAATAGAAATTAAATGTCTAACACTAAAGGATCCAACCTCGTACCTTATTCCGGACGGTTGAAGTAGATCCCCGTTGAGCTTTCCAATCTTCAACTTGAATTGATATATTACTTCCTCAACAACAAGTAAACAATACAAACATTCTATATATCATGGTGTTAGATCTATTCTAGCATATATAATCAATAATGTAAAAGCATTTGACATGATCCCATGGATAAAATATTCATTCAAACGCACATTATTGGACAGGAAAATATATTTCTATTAATATAAATCAGAGATTACAAGATACAACCTCTGACGGCACGTCTACAAACCAGAGAAACTGAATCCCCCACTTGGGGCTCCACCACCTCAATCCTCCATCTCTCGATAGCAAACTCACAAGCAAAAGGCAAGCTTGGGAAGAACACACTAGTGCTTCAAGTGATAAAGGGATGCAGACTCAAGCATAAGTTCCGGCAACAATGGACTATAGTTTCTTTGCTCTCAATTCTCTCTTCTTTTCTTCAATGTACCAAGGGGTTCCTTATATAGCTTTCAAAGGGATAATGAAAGGTCGAATCCGAGCGATCTCAAAGCATAGGGAAGGCCAGGAGTCAAATGAGTGGATTATGCACACATCTCGATGTACGCGGTTTTAGTGGTCAAACCCGCGTATATACGTGCTTATAGGTTTAAAAGTCATGTGTATCATTTTTTATATGTTTTTAGGGATGATCAAGGAAACATCAAAGGACAAAAAATGGTCCATGGCGTCTAAGGAGTCTGCAGCGGGACAAGGGAAGGCCATACAAAGTGTAATTCACCTGAAGTGGTGAAATCAGCTATAACAGATGCCCCCTAATGTGTGAGGTCGGAGGGGTTATACGATGGCCGAAATACATTATAAGTCCATCCCAGAAGTGGAGTGATGAAGGATCCCAAATGGAAGACCAACCACCCAATCAACATAGTACAATAATACACCTCTGCATATAACTACGAATACATATAGTAGTCCCCGATACATAAAAGTACAATGGCCATGAATAGGCATGATACATGATGTCACATATGTAGTCATAGCCACGTACAATATACATAGATCAGAATCTCCATGATGAAGATATACAAAGGACCATGATCTCCATAATGGCTGAAGATATAACAGATCAAGATCTCCATAGTGGCTGGAAATATCTGACATATACTGGAATCAAGTCACGAGAGCTGAAATCTCATGAACATTGGCACGATCAAGGAGGTAGCATATAAGAGATGCCACCAATCTGGAAAGTCTTCTACACAAACCGCTATGAGTAGATATCCTACTATGCGAATAGAGGTGTCGGGGCTGAACATAGTAGTCCATCGTCTGATTACTGGTCATTAATGTATACCGTTAACAGACGCAAGATCATCCACCAATAATGAAAATGGAAATCAAGGTACTAGAGTGCAAACTAACAAGTGTGAATAAATGTGTTGAGGTCGAACACTTGAGAGGATCCATTGATCAGGGGACATTGATGTATTCCCAAGAACTGTCGATGGCGAGAGAACCTGCCATTGATAACTGCAAGTCTCAAGGCACTCAAAAGAACTCTAGATTCCAATCCCAGAATAAATGATCTGAAGTCGATGGGATGAAATCCGCTGGAAGGAGCGCATTAAGGCATCCCCCATCATCCAACACGAGGTACTCAGCAAAGCTGTATAATGTGGAAGAACTTGATCATAGGTGCACGAACCAGTAACTGTACCGGGAATGGCCGACATGCAAAGTCAAGATAACTGAGGAATGGCCGACTCAGGCTTCAACTTCCTTCGAACAAGAGCATAACGGCGTATGGTGACTGAATGAAGGCAGCATAGACTCGATATACAAACTGGGACATCTCTGTGACACAGGAGGCATCAACAGAGGCTCCATGGGGACTGGAAGCTTAACCAGTCGGTGGAGATAAACTCAGATAAACGAGTACAGCTCCTAAAGTCAAACTATAACCCAACCAATGGATGTGATATACAGTGCTCTGTTCGAAGGCAACACGACTCGACAGCTGCCACAGATAACATCTTTCCTTGTCCGGATTTTGGTTTTTTATTTATTTTTGGACATTTTCAGTTATTTAAAAAGCTTGAAAAAAGAATAAAATAGCTTTATAGTTACAAACTAGGAGGAGACGAGTGTCATAAGGACAAACAAACTAGTTCCAAGTAGTGGAACATACCTATGCTCAATGCAAGGATATATGTGTAAGATATCGACACTCGGGGGAAAATCCCCTCCCGATAAAAAGGGAATCAAACTGCGAAGGATATAAAAAAAAGCTCTGCATGGCTAGACATGAGACAAGCTCGGGCTATATAGCTGAAACGCAATGTCAGGGGAGCCGGCATAAAGCTCAATAAGGCAGGCAAAGCTCATGATAATGCATTCACAACTTGACACAAGGGAGTCCCAAGGAAATGGCCAGCATAAAGTTCAAGAGGAGTATGAAGCTCTTGCTCAAGGACATGGCGGGACTAAAAGGGACTCCCAGATTTAAGAGAGGACTCGCAACATGGGTACCAAATGCAAAAGGGAGCTAATTAGGACACCCATGTATAGGAAAGCTCTACCATTCACATAATATCACTTCTAATAGCAGCATGAAGGTTCCGTGATACCATGGAATGGGTTCGTACCTAAGGTTAAGATGGAACGTTCAAAAGGCAATGCATAAGTGCAAGCGAATGTGAAATCCTAACCTATATGTCAGTTTAGACATAATACATGTGATAGGAACAAACAGGTCAAAACCTCAGAGAGAGTGTACAAAAACTGGCCCCTACATGACAACCATATTAGTCCAAAACAACCCAAAATAGTCAATAAAGAATCCAAACTATAGGATATAGGGAGGAATGATCATGACAACAGCACTGAAAGGAAACAACGTGGTGAACGATGGGACATAAAAAGAAAAGTAAGGTGTAGACCCAACGTTCACGTATCAACTACCACCCCCGAGAGGGTGACCACTAGTGTAAAGACCGAGCGAAGGGAATAAAAATCCTCCACAAATGGAGTAGAGGATGGAATATGACCATTCCCAAATCTATGAGCACAGTAAGGGGCTGTGATGCCCCCAAGTCTGACACCAAGGTCCATACTAGGACCAAGGACGGGCGATAGGATACCAGGCATGCCGAAAATAAAAGGACCCAAACTTAAGAGAGCATAAATATACTCAAGTAACCACCATCCCAAAGGCCAACTAGCGCACAAAGAGCACACTCCTAAGAAAATCTACAGCCAAAATACAAGCAAACCAAGGGGAGGATTTGTGAGCTCCCGAATGCAGCAGGTATGTCTCGCCTAGGAGAGGCTTGAAACTCTCATACACTACAAGTAGAGGTACGCAACCAATTATAGTGGCCCTCAGCTTCAACGCATAAAGTGACTGTGCTGTCCAACATCTACCTGGCTAGGACACCTACAGAATAACCTCTGCAAGTACCCCCTATGATACCTAGGTAAGGCAACTAAGGTCACCTCAATATAATCAATGCTTAGGCGGACAGTCGCAGGCGAGATTGACCGTATGGACAGGGTAGCAAAGCCCGAAACTCTCAAAAGAGCCCCCAGATACGAATGCAATCCTGGAAATATCTCCAGTGCTACTCAGTTATGACTAGGGGTCATCCCAATCAATAACCGCTCACAATGCCTCGTGCTTAACTCCCTTTTGAGAGGAGGATCCTGAAAAACACTGGTTATACCAAGGATTTCATACACTCACCTAGACAGACACATACATGTTGTTGTTTAGTGGTCTTGGAGAATTGACTCACAATGAACTATTCCAAGACCCTAAAACCTAATCTTGTTGGTGCACCCTATAAAAGAAAAGAGTGTAGTTCATTTTAATTAAGCGTTGATTTTAATTGGCTGTAATTACTCAAAAGGAAATGGCCGTGCAACTAATGAAGTTATGATTCAGCAGTGAAGTAAATATGCACACCATAACAAACAATGCTAAGTGCAATCTTTGTCAAATGAAAAATAGGGTATGCCACTACATGAGATGCATAAATATATATTCATTTCCGAATGTCAATGCAATCATTCCTATATGAAAGCTTAAACACAACTCTCATCCAAGCAATCCAATGCAAGTACCTCCTCAAATCCATATCTAAGATGCAACTAAGAGTGCAACTACTTTCAATATAAAAGAATGAAAAATGCAATAAAGGTCATCTAAAACTCTCAGTCTCTGCAGCAAGTATAAAAGACAAGCCTAATAAGAAACTGAGACAAAAAAGAGTAATGCACTAATGGCAAAACAAAAAAGATAAATGACTAAAACTACTTTCAAAGAAAAATCAATGAAAAAACAGTCTCTGGTCACAAAAGAAGTATCCAATAGACAACATCAAAACCAAGGAAGAGCCAACCACACTCACAACCCACCCAGCAACTTCCCACAACATCAAACTCAACCAAAAGAGAGGATGTACGCGATTGTTTAAAGAACAGCTGCGTATGTACGCAACTTTTGGCCAAAAATCCGCGTATGTAAGCAACTTTTGGCCAAAAACCCGTGTATACAGAGAAGGCAGTGGTAAAAATCAAGCCAAGGCCAAACCAATAAATGGGAGTGTCAATGGACAAACATACTATAAAATGTGACACAGAAACAGGGAGAAACCAAGAGCAAGTCAATAATATCAAACCCATTGTGCCCCAAACCCCAAAGAAAAACAAGGAACATCCCTGGCGGAGTCGCCAATTCTGTTACGGAGAGAAATTCCTATGGCTTGGGGTACCACAATAGACAGTTTGACTCCAGAAATCAATCATTTCCAATATGCAATAGAAATGAAATGTCTAACACTAAAGGATCCAACCTCGTACCTTATTTCGGACGGTTGAAGTAGATCCCTGTTGAGCTTTCCAATCTTTAGCTTGAATTGATATATTACTTCCTCAACAACAAATAAACAATATAAACATTCTATATATCATGGTGTTAGATCTATTCTAGCATATATAATCAATAATGTAAAAGCATTTGACATGATCCCATGGATAAAATATTCATTCAAACACACATTATTGGACAGGAAAAGATATTTCTATTAATATAAATCAGAGATTACAAGATACAACCTCTGACGGCACGTCTGCAGACCGGAGAAACTGAATCCCCCACTTGGGCCTCCACCACCTCAATCCTCCATCTCTCGATAGCAATATCACAAACAAAAGGCAAGCTTGGGAAGAACACACTAGTGCTCCAAGGGACAAAGGGATGCAGACTCAAGCATAAGTTTCGGCAACAATGGACCATAGTTTCTTTGCTCGCAATTCTCTCTTCTTTCCTTCAATGTACCAAGGGGTTCCTTATATAGCTTTCAAAGGGATAATGAAAGGTCGAATGCGAGCAAACTCAAGGCATAGGGAAGGCCAAGAGTCAAATGAGTTAGATGGCATGTCAAGGAAAACTCTAAAAGTATTTGGATTATGCACACATCTCGATGTACGCGGTTTTAGTGGTCAAACCCGCATATATACGCGCTTATAGGTTTAAAAGTTGCGTGTATCATTTTTTATATGTTTTTAGGGATGATCAAGGAAACATCAAAGGACAAAAAATGGTCCATGGGGTCTAAGGAGTCTGCAGCGGGACAAGGGAAAGCCATACAAAGTGTGATTCACCTGAAGTGGTGAAATCAGCTATAACAAGTGGTTCATTCCACACTTGATGCAACATCCCTTCTCTGTGCATAAGAGGGATACCTTGTGCTTTTAGCACCTAGGAAAATCCAAAACTTGCCTATGGCTAAGTTTCACATGGACCAAAAAATTACTCGTATGATGTTGGGTGCCACCGAACAAGTACCCCACATAAATACAATAGAACTCAGGTACAACACATCTAATACTTTATAACATATTGCTTCAACCAATGAGTGATCACTTCATCATGTTACTCTCTTTCCGATGCATTAATCAATTGCTACTCTGAAGAAATCTATTTTCCAGCTGCGTTTAACCATGATCCATCCATTCTCATAAAAAAAAAACTTTTCTTTGAATACTTAATTACATATATAAACATTTATACCCATGCCTTTAACATATGATTCCAAATAAAAAACCATAAAGGTAACAATGATGGTTTCTCGACTCTACAACGAGGGTTTCTTGGCTCTGCAACAACGAGGGTCTCTCTCTTTCGGTAGGACGATGCCTTATCAATAACCGAGGTTTTTCCTTCTTGCATTGTCTGCTCTTATTCCAGGCGCACTGGGCACTTTGGCTAGCCTTGGTCGTCACCTTCCCTGAAGTGTATGAACTTGCCCTTGTTTTTGCGTTCTTTTAGTTTTTTTATTATTTCATTGCATGGAGTCCGCCCTCGTCTGGAAGGGCTTAGTACCAACCATGGGTCAAAAAGTGGGAATTTTAGTTTTCTTTGTTGCCTAGGGTTTTTTTTTTTTTTTTTTGCTTTGTTAAGCCGGGGCTTTCTGCGTCGTTGTTCCTGTGGCTCTGGGGATTTATGAGGTTTATTGTTTCACAAAAGTTGAATTTTTAGTGGATCCTTTCGAAACTTCAGACCTAGGTATCGCATCCCCTCCTTCTGTTGTGGTTGTCGGAGTCCCTCTCACATGCTGTAGTTTTGTCTTACTTTTGGTTTTTCTTCTGGGTTAATATCTGCATGGTCTTCTTTTTGCTGAGGGTGGTTGTTCGAACGCTTTTTCTTCCGAGGTGTCTTCTACCCTTTGCTCAAGGGGTCTTAGAGTCTTTCTGATATCCTGGTATCATAGTTTTTGTTTTGGTTATGATTTGTGTGTCTGGTGGTGGATCCTGCCCAATCTTTTCAGCTCTTTGTGTCTGGGCTCACAGGGTCTTTGTGTTTGTCAGATGCTGACCTTTGACTGTCAATAACTTTGACCTACTTTTTATTTTTTATTTTTGTTATTTTATCTATTTGGTTGTCTCTATCATTACCTTTCTCGCGGTTTTTTGAAACCCTGGTTTTGGGGGTTGCCCGTTCTTTCCTTTGTGTTCGGTGTTGTGGTTCCTATTTTAAAGACCTGCCTGGGGTGGTATCTTATCCCAAAGGGCGGCTTTCCCTTGGTCACATGGTTGACTTCTTTAAGTTATCATGGTCCTCGACTAGCCCATGTCTTTAGGACATGGGTTTGAGCAGATGCAGATGCAAGAGTTTTTTCGAGCGCGCCAGAAATCTAATGCTTTAAAAGAAAATGATACGAAAAGAATTTATGTATTGGGCAAGGATATTTTTATGGAAAAAGTGGAGGCCATGTGCAACCGCACTCTTGTGGGGTGCCTAGAGTACTACAACTTGAACAAGGTTGAATGGGTTGAATGGGAAACACAACATTGGAAGCTTATGTTGGATTATGTCCCAACCATTAACCTCTTGGCTAACAGGTGGTTGGTATTTGTATTCTTGGAAAGTAAAGACGCTACTAAAATTGTTGAGTCCCTTATTGTCCCGCCATGTCCTTGAGCAAGAGATTCATACTCATCTTAAACTTTATGCTGGCCATCTCCCACAGGGACTCCCTTGTATATCAAGTTGTAATTGCATTTCATACGTTTTTCTTTCTTTATCGAGCTTTATGTTGGCTCCCCGCTTCAGAGTCATAAGCCATGTAACTCGAGCTTGTCTCAATCCTAGCCAAGCAGAGCCTTTTACATATCCTTTGTAGCTTGATCATACCATACTGGGAGGAGACCTTCCCTCGAGTGTCCTCATCCTGCACATGCTTCCTTGCATTGAGAATAGGTATGTTCCACTGCTTGGAACTAGTTTTCTTTCTCGCAACACTCGTCTCCTCCTAGCTATATACTATAAGCACTTTTATTCTTTTTCAAGCTTTTCAAATCTGAAAAAGTCAAAAAATAAAATAAAAAAACATAAAAAGACAGATGAGAAATGATATTATCTTTGGCAGCTGTCGATTCATGTCACCTTCAAACAAAGCACTGTATATCACATCCATTGGTTGAGTTGTTAGTATGACCTTAGGATTTGTACTCATTACTCTGAGTTTTCTCCACCGACTGGTTATGCTTTCAGTCCCTATGGAGCTTCTATTGATGCCTCCTATGTCGTAGATATGTCCCAGTTTGCATGTCGAGTCTATGCTGCCTATCTTCAATCACCATTTGCCTTATGCTCTTGTTCGAAGGAAGTTTAGCTTGAGTCAGCCATTCCTCAGCTATCTTGACTTTGCATGTCGACCATTCCTAGTACAGTTACTGGTTCATGCACATCTTGTTCATTTGAATTCTTTCACATTATCAAGCGTTGCTGAGTACCTCGTGTTTGTTGATGATGGGGGATGCCCTATTACCCTCCTTCCAGCGGATTCCATTCCATCGACTTCATTTATTCTGGAATAGGAATCTAGAGTCCATTTGAGTGCCTTGAGACTTACAGTCATCAGTGGTAGGTTCTCTCGCCATCGACAGTTTTGGGAATACATCAATGTCCCCTGATCGATGGTTTATTTCAAGTGTTCGAACTCAACACATCTATTCACACTTGTTAGATTGCACTATGTACCTTGATTCCCATTATAATTATCGGTGGGATATCTCGCGTCTGTTAATGGTATATATCAATGATCGGTAATCAGACGATGGACCATCATGTTCGACCTCGACACCTTTATTCGCATGATGGGACATGTACTCGTAGCAGTTTGTGTAGAAGACCTCCGAGATTGGTGGCATTCCACATATGCTACCTCCTTAATCGTGCCAGTATTCATGAGATGTCAGCTCTCATGACCAGATTCCAGTATGTTGCCAGATATCTTCATCTATTATGGAGATCTTGTTCATTGTATATTGTACGTGACGATGACCACACATGACATTTGTATATCATGCCTATTCATGGCCATTGTACTCTTATGTATCTAGGACTGCTACATGTATATTTGTGGTCATATGTTGAGATTTATCATTGTATTGTACTGAGGAGTGGCTGGTTCGTCCACTTGGGTCTTTATTACTCCACTTCTGGGATGGATATAATGTATTTCAACCATTAGATTACCCCTCTGACCTCACACATTAGGGGGCATCTGTTATAGCCGATTTTACCACACTTGGTAGATCACATCTTTATGGCCTTCCATATCCCTCTGTAGACTCCTTGGACCCCCTTTGCTCAAATTATACTTTGATGTCCCAAGAAAGTCCCAAAAAAACACCTGTTAATGTGTATACGTGACTTTTAAAGCAATATATGCATGTCCACGCAGATTTTGAGCCAATACCCGCATACATCGGGAAATGTTCATGAAGACAAAAGTTTTTGGAGTTTTCCTCATAGAGTCCCAAATAACTTGACTCTTGGCCTTCCATATGCCTTAAGAATGCTCGGATTCGACTCTCCATTGCCTATTTGGAGTGCTATATATTGAGCCTCTTGGATACATTGAAGGAGGAGAGTTTGGAGAGAAAGGAAACAATAGTTCATTGTTGCCTCACTTGTTTATGCTCGAGTCTGCATCCCTTTGTCCCTTTGGAGCACACAGTGCTACTCTTCCCAATCTTGCCTTTGCTTTGTAAGCTTGCCATTGTGATGTAGGATTGAAGTGGTGGAGGCCCAAGTGGAGGACTCGGTTTCTCCAGTTCGAAGAAGTGTCGATAGAGTTTGTCACTGTTCTATCTCTGTTGTATTAATAGAAATATCAATTTCCTGTCCAATACATGTGCATAACTATGAATATTGTATCCATGGATGTAGTTATTTTGCTTATACATGATGGTTTATATATGCTAGAGTAGGTCTAACACTTTGATATATAGCATGCTTGTCTTGTTTGATGTTGTTGAGAGCGAATTGTGAATACAAGCGTGTTAGAAAAGCTCAACAAGGATCTACATCAACCGTCCGGAATAATGTACGCTTCATATCCCTTAGTGTTAGATGTCTTTATTTCTCTTGCATGTTGGAATGGATTGATTTCTGGTGTCATTCAGTCTGTTGTGGTACACCCCAAGCCACTAGAAGTTTCTCTCAGTAATAGAATAATATAACAATAACAAAACAAGAGACAAGAATGGTAGACAAAATAACAAATTATATTACTCAATTACACATGTGGGTTCATACAACAAACCAAACCAAGTATCTATTTGGCTCAATAGCCTATATATACATTTACAAAACAGTTATAGTAACTACTTGTCGGTTCAACCAACCGACACGACCTATGAGGTCAACCTAATCTACAATTAGCTGACTAGCTCCTCCAACAGAACCTCATTTTAAGGACTTGATAGTTCATTGTATGCCCCCTAAATAATACACCCATTGGAATCCCAAAACCACATTTGTATTAGCCACATTCACTACATAGAAACTATCAGTGATAGTATGATTTCCTATAGTAACTTGAGGCTTTGGAATCCATTTGGTGTAGTCCATAGAATTGTTACCTGGAATGATGACTGTGAAACCATCGAAATTTTCAGCTTGTAACTTTCTCCTCTCCACCAAGGATGCATCTATGAAGTTATGAGTTGCTCCTCCATCCACTAGGACCGTAACCTTTTGGCCCTGTATGTTATTCTTGAGTCTTAGGGTGTGAAATCTAGGTACACTTAAAAGTACTGCAATTTTTTTTTGTCTCGAGAGTGGGTTGTTCTTCTTCTGTTGTTTCATACCCCTCTTCTTTGGCTGCAAGTTGTGCTTCTTCTTCCTCTCCCTCTTCCACATCTTCAGAGAAACTTCAATGTAGTTTTCCTTCCCCTTTGTTCACTTATGTCCCGGAACCCAAGGTTGACATGTGAAGCATAGTTTATTTCTTCTAAGTTCATCCTTGCTTGGCCCTCCCTTATTTTCTTTGGCAAAGGATTCCTTTTGCCATGGTTTCTTACCTTCCTTGAATTTGGAAGGGAAATTAGGATTAAGGGGGTATTTGGTTCTTGGCAACACATTATGTAAGTCTCTTGTCAAATTCATGGAATCCTTCAATGTAGCTAGCTTGTAGGCTTTCACAAGCTTTATCAAAGGTTTTTTCAATCCTTTAATAAATATTAAAACCAACCTAGCCATAGATACGTCAGAAACCATTACTGAAAGCTTTTCAAATTCTAACATATATGTTTTAGGAGTTCCAACTTGCATCAATTGTGCTAGTTCTTTGAAAGGAAGTTTGGGGATTTTCCTTTCAAATATATCCATTAATGCATTGGAGAAACCCTCATAAGATAAAATATGATCATGTTCCAAGTTTATAAGACCATGGAACTACCAATCACTAACTTCCCCTTCAAGATGTAAAATGACATTTTTAAATGCATCTTCTTCAACCATAGGATTTAATTAGAAATACACACTTAATTTTTGTAACCAAGCACTAGTAGACATTTGGGAAGAACCATAAAAGGAAGGAATAGTTACTTTTCCCATGGTATACTTTAATTCTTGATTAAGAGGAGGTTCCCTATTCCCACCTCCTCCTTTCTTAAACTGAAGAGAGGTGATGATGAATTGATCGAAAAGTAGGACCTTCCTACCTTCCAGTCATTTGTTTCTTCTCTCACATCATAAGTAGTGTAAGGGACCTATTTGGAATCTAAAACTTTAAGTATTGCAGGTCCATTTTGATTCTTGAATTCATGGGGTTGGTTATGAGGTCCAATCTTTGAAAAAATGCCTTTCCCATGGGTCTTCTTCTCATCATGAGGTGTACTACTACTAATACCGGGTGTTGACTTGCCCCCGAGTTGGATAGCCAACCATTCAAACCCTTGCATAAAATGTTTGGCCATACCTTTAAGATCTTCCTTAAAGAATGTCTTAAGGTCCTCATTATCTTCCTTGTCCATCATATCTTCAAAACCTAGTTTTTTCCTAATCTCCTCGCACCTAGAATTGGCTTCTTTAGTCTCTTCTCTTCCATTGTTAATGTCTCCAGTATCAATTTCTAATGGAGGGAGGTCTTAATCAGGAAAAATGAATAGATAAATACAATAGGTCTAATATCATGCTCTAATACCACTTCTCACTTAATATACCACTTCTCACACGCACTTCACACAATTGGAAGAGGGGAACTCACGGAGCAGTAATCAACAAGTGGTGGTCTCTTCACATTGTGGACGTCGTGGACGAAGCAATCCCATTCAAACATGAGACAAGTGGGATTCTTTCTCATCAATGATAATGAACGAGGCAACATTTTTACACAGACTTCACGAGGAGCTAGGGTTCCTGTTGATACAACTTCAACGCAACCCCAAAAAGTAGACAGATCGTGAGGAATGAAGAGGCGGCCCGCAAAAATTAGGGTTTACGTCAGTGGCAGACTCAAACACTAATACAACAGAGGAGAGGCATCTCCAGGTTGAAATGGCATAGTGGCATGTAGATATTCAGACTTGAGGAGAGTCTCAAACTGCAAGCAGGCAAGATGGCAAAAACTAAAACGCTGACTATCACAGGGATTATCACATCATGCAGAGGATGGATGGGGCTGAGCGGAGTAGAGAAAGCATTTTACTCAGAGAAATACTATCGCATCACTCATGAACGTTAGAGCAGCCAGTGCATGCACCAATGCATGCAATCTGTAGACTGAGGAAAGCCGAGGGTGCAGATAGCAGCAGAATGCAGACTGTACATGCAGGAGTTATGAATCGCTCTGATACCACTGTCAGGTGGAATAACTCCCGAATTCTTATTATTTCTCCATAGAATGCCTTTATTTTATACATCTACGATGACTCTTGGGATCACACATCCGAGAGTCTCTTCATATTCCTAATATTTACAATAACGTATTATCCCGACAGATTATATTCCAACAATAACAATGTTACTATACAACTTTAAAGCAATGTATGGAATGTCAAACATGTGTTTCTCGATACTTTTGAGGTAACTAACCATTAATTCCCTTATATTTTGAGGAATCTTGCCACACAATCAACATTGAAAATGGTTAGTTTTATGAACATTAAAGAACATTTACGTTTATGTTGTCCATCACTTGCATATTATTCAAAGATAAGGTACTTCTGAGTGATAATGTATTGCTCGTCAACTGCGAAGAGGTAAAGCAAATGTTGAAAATGTTGGGTTTTGAGTACATATCATATCATTCATGTTTGAATGATTGTATTCTATATAGAGGCGAATATGCAAACAAAGAGATATGTCACAAATATGGGCATGACTAGTACCATAAATAAATAAAAATGGTAAAGAAGATGATCCCTCTCATAAGATATTGAGGCACTAGCTATAATCTGAAGGATTCAAAGGCTCTTTCATTGCAAAAGTTAACTATGTTGCAAGGATGTCATTCCTTGCACCAAAGTGAGTACGGAGTTATGCAAATCCTGACAAATTCAATAGCCATGAAGAATATAGATGACACATGGCCCAATAAATTCAATGATGAAGTACAGACTCTTTGATTCAACATTAGCATGGATGGCGTCAACCCATATTCCATCCAAAACACTAACTATTCTATTTGTTCAGTTGTAGTGATCAATAACAATATCTCCCCATGGTTGTCCGTGAAGAATGAACATATTATGTTAAATTTTATGGTCCTAGTAGAACACAAGTGAATAATATGAATGTTTACCTCAACCATTGATTGACGAATTGAAGGAATTATGGGAAGGGATACATGTATACGATGTATCGAGACCCATCCCAACAAAGAGGAGTTTTATGTTGTATGGCATATATGCATACACCACACATGATTATATGGGATTAGGAGTTTTCTCTGGTAAACATGTTGATTGATTTTTTTATATTCGTAACAATATTTTTTGGCATAATTAATTTGGTTCAATTGTATTCATTTTCAACACTAACATGCTCTATATACAATAACACAGTAGGTCTTGTAATAAAAGGGTAACATGGATGTAAATGGTGTGGACCTCTTATGAAGGCTAGGTGGTCCAACCACCTATGAAATATGGTGTATGTCTTGTCCTTGGTATTCCTCCCAGAAGACCACCCTTATAAAAGAGAAACATATTCTTTCAATGGTAAACTATAGTGAACCCAAAGGCCTAAAATAATGACACCAATTCACTGGCTTAGGGCATACGAAAGAGAGAAGGAGAAGGAAATATTGCAGAAATGTTTGATTCAATGGGGAAACTATGATTGATGAACTTGATTTCTTCAAGACCTATGTTAAGAAAATTCCCATTGGGATGAAAAGGAAATCAATATTATTTGAGATCCCATATTGAGAGCATCTTAAGATTGTCCACTTACTAGATCCCGTGCATATATTTAAAAATGTTTCATCTTCTTTGTGGAGGCACATATCATCAAAACAAAGTGACACATTGGATGTTAGTAGAGATCTTATTTCTTCAAATATTAAAAAGAAGCATTGGCCAAGACAAAAAAATAAAGGAGAGGTTGGCCCCTCTTGGTCTTTTAAACAAGGTGATGTATCATGGGTTTTGAAGGAAGGCGATATTTCTTTGGTAAAGAAAGTTATATTAGGTGTGAAGGTGCCTTATTTATATGGGTCTACTCTATGGTGCTACTTCACTGTAGGAGAAATTTTGTAAGGGTTGAAATCACATGAAATATGAACCTCTAAGGGTACATATGTCAAAAAAATGTTTTTATTTTTTGTTTTGTTTAATCTTTAACCCCACAACTTAAGATCTAATTAAAATTTTATGTGTTTACTTTATGGTGTCATTATCCTTTACACTTGTGTGGGTCTATGAAACATGACTTCCTCGAGGACCGACAACATACCATATGTCAATTACATGCATTAAAATGGATCACACGAAAGGAACTCTCGACAATTTTCATAGACTTGCAGGTTCATCTTCTAATTCACCTAATTGATGAGGTTGAATTAGTCGAGGTGATCTCATGTAATTGGCTGATAACATCTATATTTTATATATCAATGGTCGAGTTATTAGACATATGACAAGTCACTTTTATAGGTTAATTTGTTACCATCTATGTGGGCATATGGGCATCATATTTTTACCAAGGATGTCGATGATGGGCGTGCCACACAAGACTGTGGAGTGGAATTCGAGTTCAACCAATCTAGTTGTGCTAGCCACCGTGATCAAAACCCGTTAGGAGGGAAGTTAGGTTACGTCGAAAAGATACAAGAGATAATTCAAGTGGACTTCTCGTCTTTCCAATGTGTTTTTTAGGTGCAAGTAGTGGGACACCTTCAACAAAATAAATGTAAAGGAAGATCGTGATAGTGAGTTGATATGTACCAACTCTAGAAAGATGTGGGATAAAACTAATGAGCCTTATGTTTTCCCAAAACAATGCAACCGAGTGTTTTTTTACCTGAATGTATTGGATAGGGATTGGTGGTTCCTATTAAGACACGACCCTAGATCAAAACATATTTTTGAGAACGACAGTGCTATCATGCCAAATAAGGAAGATACCCAGGGTGATGGAAACAAAGAATGATATTTTATTTCATCATTTACAATGTTGATGTATTATTTTATCATTGTTACTTTGATTCACTGTTTATATTGTTCTTTTTTGTATATTATGACAGTGAAAATGGGAAATTAATTATTGGATGTTTTAAAACAATTTTAGTTGGTTAACAATCAATTTAATGCATAATGTGTTTGCCTGGATTGATGTGAATTTGTGATTGTATGGAAGGATTGATTGAAAAAGAATTTTAATTAGTTGAAAGTATTTATATCTTGTTGCATATTTAATATAAAATTTTAGAATTATTGTGGCATCATATGTGTGTCGATATTTAAAAATATAGGCCAGTGTGTATCATATTTGTTGATATTTAATATGTATTTCTAACAATGTGGAAATAGTAATTTTATAATAATTGTGTGGATTGACTAGCTTTAAAAGTTGAATGATCCATGCATATCTAATGAGCATAACAAATTCTCATGCATAAATATGTAAATAATCTTAAAATTAATAGCAACAAAGTATATAAGTAATAAATGAATTTTAATATTAACTGGTCGGTAATAAATGAATTTACATATAGGGGTGGCAAGGATGGAAGGGGTTCTCATTACCCTGAAAGGAAATCAAGATATGTCCTATTCTTGGGGTCTTGGGCATGAATCAAACAATGTGACCGAAACTTTGGCCCTATGGCAAGGCCTTCTTCTTTCCAAAACCCAAGGTATCAATGAAATCACGGTTATTGGAGACTCAAGGCTTGTCATCCAAGCTCTTTCGACCAGCAATCCTCCTTTGCAATTGAAGATACGCCATTTGATAAGGAAAATCCAAATTCTTGCCATCTCCTTTTGGGAAATCGACTATTTTCATGTCTTAAGGAAGCAAAACACCATAGCAGACTTGGTTGCAAACATTGCTTCTAGTCTCGGAAAATGATTTCTTGCCCTGAATGACACAAGGTCCTATTGGTCTTCTCCTTTATGGTCATATCCCTTAGGATCATTTCCCTAATCGCCTTACCCCTAAGCCCCTATGGGCCTACATCGAATCTCTCCATGTGGAAACTTGGTTCCTCAACTCGTGGCAATAGGTGGATGCATGTGAAGGCACGTGGGCTCAAGCATGCAACATGCGCTACGTTAAATTCGATGATTTGTTCGGCTACACATAAATAGTTTTCGGTCCAATCTGTCATTCGTAAGCCTAAAGTGGCATGCTCCTTCTCCCGTCCTATGTGTACGAAGCCTAAGATCTTTTGTCTTGCAGTATTAGTTGAAATGACGTCAAAGGTGGGAGGTGGTATTAAGCAAGGTGGTGGCTTGCCTTGTCTCCCTCGTCGCTGGATTATTTGCAGGCTCATTGGAATTGTAGGGGTCGTTGGAACTCTAATAATATTTGTTCCCATGGACACGTCATCGAAATCTACCGCGTCCTCTCCTCTAGCTCAGACTGTGGAGGATGATATCCGGGCCATCAAAAAGAGGACGAGGAAGATGAATCACCTGCTAAATCGAATGGACACGGAAGGTGGTCGACATCTGGAGATTGTTGATCAGGAAATTTCCCAGCTGAGGAAGGAATTCGATTTCTCAATCAAACAGACTGAATAGGCCCTCACGAGGTTTCTTGCAGAGCTGGAAAAGTTGGGACTCAAGGTTGTAAAGCTAGAAGCTTCGGCAGGACCAGGTTCCTCCTCCCGTCACGGCGAAAAAGCATATTAATCCTTGTAGTCTCTGAATTTTGTTTTTTGGATAATTGTTTATAGTTATCTAGCATCTAGTTTCTTTGCAAACTTCAAAATGTAACAATCCGAACTATATGGATTGATTTTGGTTTTATGATTGCCGCTCCCTTAAGGGCACCCGAACTATGTGGTTACATCACCGCTTATAAATATATATGTTTTTATCTAAAAATAAATAAATGAATTTACATATTAATTAGAAATGTACATTTCATTTCCAAATTAAATACACTTAAAAAATACATATTTATCATTGATGAATTATGCTTAATTTAAGTATCCAAATCAAAGGAATTTTAATATTAAT
>LPNX010967473.1:68143-203327 GCA_001517045.1 Pseudotsuga menziesii | reverse complement strand
TATTTTGTAAGTAGCAGTAAATTATATTAAAATACAAAAAGTAGTGCAAACAGAGTTTTCGTGACACTTGTCCAAAACTTGCTAGGGTAGAAACTAGAGGTTTAAATCTGTCATGAAATTGCCCTTGTGGTGGGAAAACAAGTTTCTACTGTAAAAAATTAACAGAGTTGTATACTAAACTTGCAGGCTAACTGGAAATAAAACAAACGCAGAAGATGAAATAAAGACCATAGTCCTTACGACTTTCGCCAAGGTTCCTCAATGATAGGGCATGGCCTGAAGTAGTCATATTCATCCCTCGAGAGAGTCGGTTCAAGGTCCTGGTGTAGCTCCATGGCGGGAGGAGAAACCAACATTTGTTGTTGCTGGTTGTTGGTAATTTCATCTTTCTACCCCTTTTCTGCCACATCAATAGAAGCTTCAAATATGCGTCTAGTGTGCTGAGTGTCCTGACTCAGCTGCATGTCCTTTGCAGGGTCCTGTTGGTTCAAGCTTGGTGCATTCGGGGAAGTTTCCTGAGCATTGGAGCTGTCTGAATCACTGGAGGTTAAAGGAGAGGGAGCGCGGTCACGTTCCATGATCAATTGTGCAAGCACATTCTTCATTCGACAATAATGGGAGATTCATTGTCGCAGAGGTTGCATGGAGCGGTGGAAAGCCACAACTTCTGCTTCCCAATCTTCCATCGTCGCCCTACGCACGTTGAGGAGAATGTGGGTGTCATATCACACAAAGATAGAACGTCGTAATGTTGCCCTACTTCTAGCTCCCCTGGAGCTGCTACCTCTGCGAGGAGTGGCCCTGAGTCTGATCGACATGTTTGCTGAGTGGTTGGAAAGCCAAATAACAATGGAGCAACCGAAGAAATTGATGATATTCCTGTTCCCTAGAATTTATCCAGGGTTGAAAGGACAAATAACGTCGAAGTGACCGAAGAAACAGGAAGAAATAGTCTGCTGTGGGTGGAGCAGAGTCCATCTGGATCCATCGAGCATCATGATCAAGAGGCCAATACTAACGACGAAAACCATTAAATTTATTTGTTGCGTGGAGGAAGCCATCCAGGCCGAGGTCTGTGTGAAGTGACCAAAAGTACAGAGACACGTGTTGTGTAGACTGGAATGCAAGCTGGAGTGCTCTTCCGAAGGGAGGTAAGCAAGGTTATAAAGGTGACGATGACAGCTAGGGCAGGTGGCCATTAAAACAATGGCATGCCTCCCTCCATGTCACATTGTCTTGGGGCATTCGCATCTGGGGACCAATAAAATTTATATTATATACAAAAAAAAATACAAATAATAAATGATTCTTAATATTGGTAAAAAAAAAATTGAGATTATATGCACTCAAAATTTCATTTTTACCATTATTAAATTATAATTATACATAAGTGTTCAATATAAATAGCGCATGTAATACCCCCATGACATTATTTTTATTTTTCATGTTTTGAAAAAAATTATTATTTTTATTATGTAATGAGTTATAAAACTCAAAGACTGAAATAACATTTGCACAAACAAACATTTTATTTATTTATTATATAAGGAAAATGACACTTGGAGAACTCAACTACATGAGGGGACACCAACCATGGCACCAAGGAACATGTGTAAGCAAGCTAGAATGATTTATACCAATCAAATCCAATCCAAAACTCAACAACCAGACAAGATCCTAAATCATAGGGATTTAGGGATCTGATTGGAGGTTTGACTGGGATGGCATAAGACCTGGGCAAAGCTATTTATATGAGTGCACTAGAATAGCACGGGACGCCGTGTTGTGCATGGAGAAACTTTGCTGTGAATGCATGTGTTGAGTGTTTCTCCCGTTCCATAAGTCCATCACTTAGCTTGTTACAGACTCTTAGAGAGAGTGACGTGTGGAAGCTTTCTTGTTGTAGCTTGTTACGGACTTGAGGATTGAGTGCCGCGAGGAAGTTACTTGCTGTTCTGGTGCATGGTTGGTGATCCAGCTTGGGGGTGGAGTGGAGCAAACCGTTGAGTTGCTGCCTCCTGTGGTTGGGAGGAGTTGATTCTCCAAGTGTGTTTCCCCTGAATTCAAGTAAGTAGATCTGATTTAGTTTCTCATATACTTCGACTTGACTTATGGTTATTTGCACCATCAGTAAAATATTTTGACAATCAAAACAAACCCTTTGTTTGTGTCTCTTTTGATTAATTTGAATCTTATCTGATGTATTGTTTATGTTGGGGATGTTACATATGGTATTAGAGCATGGTTCAAACACTAGGACCATAAGCTCATTAAACAATAATTGTTTAAGGAAAATAAGTTAATACTTGTTAGCTCATTAATTGTGACTAAGAATTAGATCTTGATTACCAATGTTTGATCGGTTTTATGCAATTCTTTGTATTCATTTTGATCTTAAATTATAGATCCTTATTCCTTATACATTCTGCATTTTGTTTTCGAGTATAGATCTAGAGATTCCATTGCCAGCGCTTGATCTGTTGTTTGTCTGCATTTTTTATCATAAAATACAACTATTTCCTCTACAAGCGTTTTGATGGCGATTATAGGAGTCGGTTGCATTTTCCTATGGTCAGATCTGTCCATATCTATGAACCTATGAACCTTTGCGTTTTATAGATCTGTCTTGCTATGCGTTGATCCGTGGACTGATTATGTTGGGGTATGCGTCGTTGTTGTTATTATTATTATTAGTATTAGTATAATATATCAGTTTTAATCCAGTTACATTTCCATGGTCTGTGTTTGACCTGTAACATGCATTATTGAGGTCTATGTGAACGGCAGTAGAGGACAATATTGAAATCCCAGCCCAGTCTGCTTTTGATTTTTAATGACAATCTGTCCCGGTGTGCTTTTATTTTTATATGCCCTTGATAGATCGCAGATTGAAAAATGCTTTTGCCCATTGCACGTTGTTATAGATCTCAGATTTAAAAATGTTTTTACCCATTTTCCTGGTGTTTTAAAGACCGATCTTGCTCAGAAAATGTATCTACAAGTTAGTATTTGTGGGTACTTTCGTCATTTAAAAACTGTTCATGCATTCAAAACTGTTCATGCATTTAGATATTAGTTTTCTATGTGGGAGTGGATATACAAAAATTGAGCTATGGGGGAATGATATGTTTTGTTTTCTTTGAGTGGATACGGGTAATGGGGCTCTTTTCGTTGCATGGTATATTGATGTTTTTATTTATGCTTGTGTGTGAAGTCTTGCTGATTGAAAACTAATGATCCTGGGAAATTTCGATTGATGGAATTGATCCCATGAGGTTTTGATTTTGTTTTTTTGTTTTCTTGTATTTATGGAAAACCGATGCCTAGCCGATCGAAAACACGAATGAGGATGGATCGTGAGGATGGATTGATCCCATGCCAGTTCATTGAGGTGAAATTTTTATATCAGAATTGCATTGTTGATCTCTTGGTGAGCTGGGCGATTTTGAAATCGATCCTATGCCAGTTAATCGAAAGAAACTTTAATAATCAGATCTGCATTAATGATCTCCTTATGGGCTTGGCGGTTGGGCTTTACATTGGGAATGCTTTGGTTGTTGACTTGTGTATTGTGCTACATCTGCTTGGTCGACATTGTCTGGGTTTTTCCATTTTCTTGTAGTTCTTATTGAAGAAAAAATAGGCTGGGCGAATTTCAATTAATGGAATCGGTCCCTTGCTAGTTAACCGAGTGCTGAGATTTCACTTAAAAATTTCCCTACATCATTATTAAGTTGAATGAAGGATCTTGGATTGCAAGTCATGGATCTTTTCTATGGTAGCAGCAAAAAATGGGAATCGTTTTGTCGGTTTTTGGGTTTAAAACAACCAGCACCAACATCTTTCCCATTATTACAGGCAAGTACTCAGTTTGAGGTAATGTTAATATCATATCTAAACTTTCTTTTAATGAGTTTTAAAAGTTTGAATGTTGTTAGTTTTGTCTGAAGTAAAAACTTCCTAGAAATTAGATATCATCACCTGTGCATGAAACTCAATGTCCAAAACTATTGAATATCAGCTCATTAAAACTTGCTTAACCAATGGTCATTGAAAGCGGCAAATACCTTATCTGTTTTCCCTCATTTCTAAGCCAAAACTTGGAAAGTAACCTACAGTCGTGCTGCTAATTTATATCCAGCAGTGAGGACAAAGATATGTTATATCACCTACAGCCATGATGCCATCTTTTCATTTATGAATTTCTTAACCCCAAACACCGCCAGGGAAAGGAAAAATTTGTGTCCATTGAGGATTGGGACTTTACTTAAAACTCTTCACAATCGTTTGACTGTCAATAGAATGTGCCCCAGCTTCCTTATGTGACTAGACAAGACTGTAACAACGTCCTAGAGAAAGTGAAAAGTTGGATACATCTGTATGATGTGGTTTGTATACATTCATATCTTGATTTCTTTAAGAATAAAGAAGGTGACTAATTTTGGTGGACGTAACCCTGAGTTTGGGTGAACCACTTACACTGGTGTTTTATATTGATTTTTCATGGTTGAATCTTATGTAGTAAATCTTTGCTTTTGAGGTTGGTGTTTTATATTGGTGTTAATCTATAGGATTCCATTAAATAGTATCTTAGTATGCTTTCAAAGCTCTGGTGTTCTCCTTTTCACTATTCAAGTATTGAGTATTAATGATTATTCTATGCACTGAATCTCTATGTATAAACCTCTGTGGGTTTGAACGCATTTGAATGGTTAATGAATTCGTCTCTATGGAGAAATTGATTGCGATAGCTTGAGTCTAAATTCTGGGCATCAATGTTTAAGATTTTGAAATCGTCGTGTATGATTCCTGTAATTTTGAGTGTGTCTTTGAGACTAGTGACCATGTTTATTTGTCATGGTTATGGATGAAGGAAGGCATTTTGGCATTAAATCCCGAAGCCAGTTATTTTATATTCTGGTATATTGAAACATGTTAGTCGGTAGAAAGATTGAGAGTGGCGTATTGGTTATCGATGATACTTGTTGTTTCGCTAATTGAAATTCTCACCAAGCCATGAGCCAAAAAAACTTAGAGAACTCGCGTCATCAAGAATTTTCTTGTGTTAAGTTGAGAACAATCCCAATTACTCGCTGAACTGGAGAAAGAGTAGACTAAGGGGATTTTAGGCATTTAGTCTGCACAGACACAGGTCCCGTAGCTATTATTATTCAGTATCTATCCTCTGTTTAAGGAATGGTCATCGATCCGTTGCTCTCATCTTGTATGTGGCTAATCCTTTTTCTAAGAAGTCAGGTTAGGGCATTCGAGGAATGATACTTGGAGTATACAGACTGTGGAGTTGCAATTTAGACCTAGAAATCCTGACACGAGAGAAAAGGTTGAAGTATGAGTCATAGAGATAGTTAAGGATTATAAAGGTTCAAATTATAATCACAGAAATGGAGAGGAATTCCATTTTATAATGAAATTGGGATTCCCTTCAAGAGGAGAATCGACACAGAGTTGATTATTCACCGCAGAAAAATAAATACCTCTGCTTCATTTTTTTGGTGCTAGAGCTCTTGCAGACCTATAAGTGTTAAAGTTCAGTCATTTAAGTTTGATTAGAGCAGGGTTGGGTATCCCTGCATCAAATGATCAAACTTGCTTTGGGGAGGAATTCTCTTGGAGGAAGACAAGACCTTGGAGAAATTAAGATCTTGTGTGGGAGTGTTAGGAAAGGATTGTAGCGTTTATTTAAGATTTCTGATAATTTAATCATACATCCATTGAGTTGGCATTTTGTTTTTCTCCCAGGTCAAATTTCGTCTTGAATAGTTCATTCAAGAGTTCCTACTCCAATTAGCATGTTAGCATGTTGCCTTGATGAATTGTGGCATTGAATTGTTTCATTGGTATGTAATATCTCCATTTTGACCTTATTGCATTAAAAAATATAATAGGTAATACGGATCTGTTACAACAAGCTTTTGCAGGAGTATTGAATTTCCACATAGCCTTTAAGCCATATGAAATGCAAAATAACATAAAAGGCTCACGAATGTTTGAGATATGAGTGGGAAAGTGAATCCAAAAAGCTTTGGACAATTTAAGAAATGAGTATGAACCTTTTTCCGACGAAATTTTATAATTGTTTATACTTTATATATTAAAGAATTAATTGGTGAAGTTGCCAGAAATTTATTTATTTATCTTTTATCATGATAAAAAAAAAACTGTATATATATATGGGTAATTAGTAGTGTGTATCTATAGGGTTTTTGTTTTCAAGAGCATGGTAATTTATTTATGTTTTTATATTATGCAATATATGCTTGTGCTTCTAAATAAGAAGAATTTTATTTTTGATATTATATTCTTTTTAAAAAGCATTGAGAAATTTATGTTTTGTTTTATATATATATATGAAGAGAATATAAAGTGTTAAACTAATGAAATTATTTTATGAATATATTTATGAAAATAATATAAAAATATGAAAGTTTGGTTATATATATATAAGTTATTATGTCAAATAGCTAAGACTAAAAAGTGTGTGTGTATATATATATATATATATATATATATATATATATATATATATATAACAACAACAACAAAAAAACATATTTTGGGTACGTTAATGAAAGTGCATTTTAGGTAGCTTGCATATGCTAAAAGGACTACATTTTATACATATGAGGTGTATTGGAAGAATGGTACTTAATAAACTTAGGAATGTTACTTTTAAGTATACCTAAAATCGATCATAAATTTTCTAATCCTTATAATTGATAAGATTAAAAGGTTTAGTAAATTTTCTTTTATATTATTAATGTCCTTAAATGGAAAACACACATTAGTGCACTACCATATAGGGAGTAGTGAGATTTAAAAATATTACACCCATGGATATCTAAATATTTCGTTATTGGATTAAAAAATAAATAAATTTTTTTATCTCTATATCTTCCTCAACTTTTGGTGCATTTAAAGAGAGCATTATGATATAAAATACATTGACTATTGTCAAATATTTTTGAAAAAAAAAATATATATATATATTTTAGTTAAATTATTTATATAATTAAACAATGAGACATATGTATAAGAATGTATTGGAAGATACATTTTATATGTTTCTATAAAATGAGGAAAGTTGTAATTTATAGGGAACAATTACATAGATTTTAAAAGAATTTTTAACGATCTCATTCATGTATTTAGTAAAATCTAAGGGTACATCATGTATAGCCTGAATGAAAATATTAAATTATGTCCAGCTTAAGATTAAAAGTATTAGTCTTAGAGGAATACAAATATATTTCATCTCAAGTAAAACTTCATATTTTAAAGTATATTGATGTTGGAAAGAAAAGAAAGCATATCTATAGTTGTTGTTTTAAGGAAAAATCTAACTATTTTAATAGAGAAAAGAGGGGCATACCACATATTGAAGGTCAAACTCTAGTAGTCCGGATGTAAATGATATTGATAAAGGTGCTTTAGAGTGAAATTGTAATGTGGTTCCATATAATGCAAATTTATGTGAATATGAAAGGGTTAGATAATGAAGGGTTTACATTAATATATCATGTTGAGTTAGGTTAAGATGTATGCATTATGTTATATGGAAGGAAGAGTTATGGACCAATGTCCATACTTAGATTTCTGTTTGAATTTACAAAAGGCTCATAGATAGATGATAAAGATATGAATAGTTCAAATATTTATAATATGGAAATAGCAAAATAAGTTTGAAAGCAATGGAGAATTATGAAGAATATAAAGCTATTTATTTTGAAAAGAAAATTGTATTGGAAATAATTGCATATTTTATGCTTCCATTTTGAATAGGAGTTTATATTTGCATAGTTGATTGGTATTAAAAGGTAATGTAAATTTTATCCGTATTTTAGGATGGAAAATTATATAACTATCTTGAATGAAGTGATTTTATATACTTTAGTAGTATTTAAGGAAATTTTATTCATATTGAAAAAAATTGATAATTATATAATATTGTAATTCCTCCATATAGAAAGGAAATGTAAATTTTATTCACATTGGAGAGAATTGTAATATATATATATATATATATATATATATATATATGCAAATAATGTATGTTAATGATGTGGACGAGCACATACATTTCAAATAAAATTTTAAAACCATGAAATTTCTTTATATCGATTTGGTACATCAAATCACATAAAGTTCAGCATATCCATTTGATTAGTAAATGCGCACACTAGATCAATGGAAAATGGAACAAATGGTGAAAGAGGTACAACAAAACTTAAAAGTTGCCCAGGATCGGCAAAAAAAGTTACGCAGATTTAAAACGAACTCCAAGAGAGTTCAATGTTGGAGATCACGTATATCTAAAGGTAAAGTCAAAGAAGAGTTCTTTGAGTTTGGGAAGATGTTCCAAGCTGGCACCAAGGTATTGTGGCCCTTTTGAAATGTTAGCTAAGATAGGGCCGGTAGCCTATCAGCTTGCACTTCCGCCTAATATAAAAGTGCACGATGTATTTCATGTTTCATTGTTAAAAAAATATATACATGATGCTACTCATATAATTGACTGGGATGTGATTCAGGTAGAACCCGAGGGCGAGTTCCAAACCGAACCTTTCCGCATTCTAGACAGGAAGGAACGTATGCTCCGGAATCGAGCCATCGTTCAAATAAAAGTGCAATGGAAGCACTTCAGCCCTGAAGAGGCAACTTGGGAAATGGAGGATAAAATGCGGGAAGCATATCCCTCCATGTTCCAGAATGAGCAAGGGAGCTCAGAATAAAAAGAACACCGAGGACAGTGTTAAAAATAAGGGGAGGAGAAATGTAATACCCCCATGACAATATTTTTATTTTTCATGTTTTGAAAAAAATTATTATTTTTATTATGTAATGAGTTATAAAACTCAAAGACTGAAATAACATTTACACAAACAAACATTTTATTTATTTATTTATTTATTATATAAAGAAAATGACACTTGGAGAACTCAACTACATGAGGGGACACCAACCATGGCACCAAGGAACATGTGTAAGCAAGCTAGAATGATTTATACCAATCAAATCCAATCCAAAACTCAACAACCAGACAAGATCCTAAATCATAGGGATTTAGGGATCTGATTGGAGGTTTGATTGGGATGGCATAAGACTTGGGCAAAGCTATTTATATGAGTGCACTGGAATAGCACGGGACGCCGTGTTGTGCATGGAGAAACTTTGCTGTGAATGCTTGTGTTGAGTGTTTCTCCCGTTCCATAAGTCCATCGCTTAGCTTGTTACGGACTCTTAGAGAGAGTGCCGTGTGGAAGCTTTCTTGTTGTAGCTTGTTACAGACTTGAGGATTGAGTGCCACGAGGAAGTTACTTGCTGTTCTGGTGCATGGTTGGTGATCCAGCTTGGGGGTGGAGTGGAGCAAACCGTTGAGTTGCTGCTTCCTGTGGTTGGGAGGAGTTGATTCTCCAAGTGTGTTTCCCCTGAATTCAAGTAAGTAGATCTGATTTAGTTTCTCATATACTTCGACTTGACTTATGGTTATTTGCACCATCAGTAAAATATCTTGACAATCAAAACAAACCCTTTGTTTGTGTCTCTTTTGATTAATTTGAATCTTATCTGATGTATTGTTTATGTTGGGGATGTTACAGTGCATAAGTGATAAATGATTCTTCATATTTGATATAGCACATATATTTATTTGATGGTTCTTTTGTTTCTCACCAAGTAGTAAATAGCAATAAGGTATACACAAATCATAGTTTTTTTTTATAATGAGAATTTATTTTCTCCTACACATTATAAATTTTATTTGCATATAGTACATCAATTTAAAATCTAAATGTTGAATTTTTTCAAAACAAAAATGTATAAATAAGAGGATGATTTTTAATAGTTCAAACTTATTTTTACAAATTTCTAAAAGATATTTTATGGCTATTTTGATTACTTAAGTTAAATATGGTATTTTCATTACTTCAAGAGTTATTGAAACATTTAAACAGTCTTAATTACATCACATGTGAATGAAAAATTTGAGTTTTAAGATAATGAAAACATTTTTTATAATAAAAATAATGTGTAAATTTCGGTTTGTATTGGTGCAACATATAATTATATTTTTAAATATGGTTGATGAAATAAAAAAGTTATAGCAATAACCATAAACTTTCTATTTTTCAATATTGTTATATGTCGCAAAAACAAAGAAAATGTCCACACAAAATGTGCACAGTTTACATAAAATTTATAAATCACATTTGTAAACACCCACAATTCATAAGAGATGAATGCGTGCAACATATTTAACAATGCCATTTGAACTAGATATATTGACATGGATTTGGACATTTTATAAGCAAGGGTTATATGGTGAGGAATTAAGAGTTATTAATTGTTATGGCTTATACATTTTATAGGTAAGGGTTAAATGGTTTATAGGGATATTATAAAAATATAAGTCGATGTGTATCATGTTTATAATTGTTTTGCTAGACCTTACATCGTTTATTTGAAGTTTGCATTATAATAGCATTTTGTTGTGTTGTTTTATTGTTATAGCAGTGACGTTATTATCAATAATGATTTTATTAAAATGTGTTTCAAGGTTGTAATAGTAACAATCCATTTTCACCAAGAGATCACACTGGTTAAGGTACTCTATGTCATTATGGTTAATGGAAGAAGCAATGGGTCTTGGTAGTAATTGGGATGAAGAATGGAATGACTATACTTTTTCTTGAACAAAGCAGGCATCAAGCTGAAAAACAAAGGATGATGAAATAATATGGGAATTGAATAATGCTAATGGACAAGTCTATGCTAAGTTTGCATATGAGGTAATTGTTGACATGCATCATAATTCTGACATAAAATGATGGTATGCTAGAATCTAGAAATGTCATTTGCCAATGCAACTTAAGTACTTTCCACGACTTACTTTCGAAAATTGTTTATTGACTTGGGGCAATCTCCTTCGAAGGGGATGTCTAATCCAAATATATGCATACTTTGCAAGGAAAAAAATGAATATGCCAATCATATTTTTGTTCATTGTATTTTTAGTCTTTAGATATGGCTAATTATTACTGATGAATTTCTAATTTTACAGGATTGGGGCACTAATTTTGTGGAGGATAATTATCAGCATTAGGAAAAGAAATATCCATTACATAATTTTTTTCCTGTCTTCATATGTTGGGGTATTTGGAATTTCATAAACTATGCAATCATTGAAGCTTGAGGATATTGAGTTTGTACAAGGAGTGTGTTTCCCCTGGAAAGAATGAGAAGATTTGTCTAGTATCAGATCCTACATATGCCTTCTTTGCAAAGGGATACTTTGATGGTGCTACCCAAAAATGGTATTTGTGGAGTCGGTATGCTCCTTACAATTAATGAAGAACATTATTTCAAGTCGTGGATGAATTGTGGGCAATGTACTAATACCAAAGCAGAGTTAATGGTGCTTTGGGGCCTTCTCAAATTTGCTTATATTCTTGGCATTGCTTCTCTACAAGTATTTGCAAACTATGATTATTGTGAAAAGGGAAAATAAATTATATAAGCTACACGTTCTTTCCTTTGAGCAAAGGTGTTCTAGAGTTGATTCACTTTTGGAGTCTTTTGAGGACATTACAATATAACATCTTTGCCTCCTTTGCAAAGGGATACTTTGATGGTGCTACCCAAAAATGGTATTTGTGGAGTTGGTATGCTCCTTACAATTAATGAAGAACATCATTTCAAGTCGTGGATGAATTGTGGGCAATGTACTAATACCAAAGCAGAGTTAATGGTGCTTTGGGGCCTTCTCAAATTTGCTTATATTCTTGGCATTGCTTCTCTACAAGTATTTGCAGACTATGATTATTGTGAAAAGAGAAAATAAATTATATAAGCTACACGTTCTTTCCTTTGAGCAAAGGTGTTCTTCTTTCCTTTGAGCAAAGGTGTTCTAGAGTTGATTCACTTTTGGAGTCTTTTGAGGACATTACAATATAACATCTTTACAAAGAACTAAATAATGTTACTGAAGACCTATCCAAATTGCCATCGAGGGGCACAAGGAATACTACATTTTGATGAGTTTGTGGAAGGCAGCCTTCCAAAAAAAGGGTCCAATTTATTATCTCTTTTAATATTTGGGATGATTGGAAGACTTTTTGTATCTTGTTTTGTTGCTTTGATTGTTAAGTATGGGTGAGGTTGTTATTGATTGTTTTTAAGACAATTATTGATGTAGTTTAGTTGGGCGGACATGATAGAATTTTTGTGGGAAGATCTAATAAACATGATGATATCTCTAATTTTTGGAGACTTCAAAATGATGTATGATGAATTGTACTCTTTGATTCTTATTGAATAGCAAGAGAAGTGGTTTTTTTCTACTGAAAATAATAATAATAATAAACAATTTTCATGATTAACTATAATTTTTTGATTAATTGCATGTGAATTTTAGTTGCAAATATAAATTAGAAGTTCACGATAAATTAGTATAAACAAATATCTTTTTTCACAAAAAAACTTTCCTTGTATTATATTACTCAAGGAAAGGTTACATCTGCCATGTGGCCTTCTGTTCAGATTCCTTCATACATGTTTGCTTCAGTTTTTCTTCATATACATCCCTGCAGTTCTTGACTAAATTGAAGTACAAAAATAGCAAAAAACTATCACCCTTCTAGAAAAAAGGTCAAAAAAACATCCAAAACTATTAATTACATCATCTCCATAAGATCTAATTGACCATCATAGGTCATATCACCATCCAGAAATTCTTCAACTCTAACTATTTCGAATTTCAGTGGAACGATTTCTTTAGAAAGTGTCTGCGGTGGCATTGAAGCATCTAGAGATATGTCTGAAAGAGATATCCACAAAAGACCTTCTGATATCTAAAATTTTCCGAATCCACTGATTAAGTAATGTCACCTATAGATTAGAGAAACCATTTAACCAATCTACTATAACCTTTGAATCGCCAAATATACTGATATCAGTCACACCAATATGAGAAGCAATAAGTAAAAGCCCATATAAGCTTAGTAGTTATGCTTTAATGTTTGTTCCCATGCCTCCACCCAAACCAAAATAGTAATAATGATCCTTGTTTATGACAAGTACCATATCACAGCCACAATGTCCAAGATTTGAAGCACCATAAAAAAAACTGCAACACCTGATACAACTTAAATAGGTGGATAAAGGATTTTTTGGTTTTCTGTTGCTGATTGATCTCTCATGCTCGTTGAAATGATCGAGTCCTCTAATGCTGCAAATAAGTGCATTAGGATTTAAGTCCTGAAAAAACTACTTGATTCCTTGCGATCCAAATGGACCAAGAGATGAAAATGGGCAGAAGGTTAAAATTAGCTTCCTTATGGAACCAATGAGAAAAAGAGTTCTCCAAATCGCTCTCTCCCCAATTTGTTCTAAAGTCAACATAGCCTTTTATAAATCTCCATACCTCCAGACAGAAAGAGCATTCCACAAAAATATGAAGACCAGTTTCACCACTTTGTCTACACAATGGACAAAATCTTAGACCCTGCCATCCTCTTTTCAATAAATTTTGCGAGGTAAGGATTTTATCCTTGAGAGTGAGCCACCAAAAGAATTTCAAATTTGGAGGAATATGCCACTTCCATAACCTTTTGTACCACCAGACATGCTCTGAGTTATTACCCTTCCTTAAAAAAAACTCACATGCCAGCTTTGCTGTCAAAACACCATTTTTTATTTTTTCATCCCATTCCGAAGTATCTTTTTCAGAATTGAGTTTAATACCAGCAGACTTCAAGTTATCAATATATGATTCCCATTGTTCATCCCAATGTCCACTAAGGCCAAAATCCCTTGCATTTAACCAATATCCACCTTTAAGGATAGCCCATTTTGGTCTCTTCAGAACATCCATAGTATTCATATTAATCCATGCAAGATGATCTGTTATTTCTGCTCATAAGTAGGGACAACCATTGTCACCTATGAAAGGATCATTTCTAATAAGAATATTTTTTCATTTTCTCTGTTCCAACTAAAACCTTTTTCCAACCAATGAATGACTTCGAGGAAATTGTTCCAAACCACCGATACACTGGAAGAATCCAACTCCGAACTTCTAATCCAAATGCTAACTGGTATATTATTTATATACTTTGTTTTCATGACTTCACTCCACAAACTCTGGGTGAAGAGGCATCTCCATAAAGATTTGAGACAAAGTGCAGAGTTAAATAAAGACATTTTTTATACCCCAACCTCCCTGTTCTATGGGAGAGGCCAAAGATTCCCAAGTAGCTAAGTGAAATTTTCTCCCGTATTCTGAACCTGACCATAAAAAGTGAAAGATCTTACTCCTTATAGAGTTGATAATTGAAACTGGAATTTTGACCAAAGAACACAAGTAAACAGGAATGCTTTGTAAGGTAGCTTTGATTAAAGTTAACATGCCTCCAAGAGAAAGAAATCTGTAGGACCAATTTGATATCCTCTTATCAATCTTCTTTATGAGCAATACCAATCCTTGACTCGATAGCTGTTAGGTTTTAGAAAGGAGCCTAAATATTTAAAACCAGTCTCCATCTGCTCTACTTTGAACTGAAAGAGTGTCTTCAATTCCTCTAAACAGTCAAGCTGGATATTATGAGTATAGATGCAAGACTTCTCAATATTAATATTCATTCATGTAGCATTGCAAAAAAGATCCAGTAGAGTTTGCATATTCTTCCATTCTATGATATTATTGAGTCCAAAAAGGATAACATAATCTACGAAAAGTAAATGTGAAACAAAGACTTTTTTTTTCTGAAAATTTTATACCTGATGGCTTACCTTCATCCCAAGCTTTAATGATTAATCTGTTGAGTACTTCAATCATGAGCAAGAATAACAGAGAGAGAGGGCATCACTGTCTTAAGCCTCTAGAGCTCTTGAAAAAAGGTGTAGGAGACCCATTGATAAGGACGGCAAAATTGGTAGATGAGAGACATGTCATTATCCAATTCAGAACAAGCTCAGGAATACCAATTTGAAGAAGAACCAATCTCAGGAAATCCCAATTAACTTTATCATATCCCTTTGCTAGGTCGAGCTTCAATATCACCGATCTTAGATTTTGTCTTTGCAGTATGTAGACACTCCTGAGTGGTTCCAATATCATCATGGATCTGTCTATTGTCTAAGAAACCAAATTGTTCTTTGGATATGCATTTAGTAAGCATAGGTTTTATTCTGTCTGCAATCATCTTAGTAACCATTTTGTAAACCAGATTACATAAAGCAATAGGTCTAAAATCAAAGAAGTTCTTCAAATTGTCTTTTTTGGAATTTAAGTGATAAAGGTGGCATTAAGAGCACCTAACATATAACCTTTCTTTCTAGAAAATTCAACAACTTCTAGCAAATCTTTGCCTAGTATGTCGAAGAAAGCCAAAAAGAACTCTACGGTCCATCCATTTGGACCAGGACTCTTGTCATTTGCAAACTTAGGCAGAACTTTCTGAATTCATCCAAAGTGATTTCTTTACCTAATTCCAAACCTTCTTTTCTTGTAAAAAAAGATGGATATTGTTCTAGAACTTTAAGTTGATTACCAATTAGTGCATTCTTTTGATCTTTGAACATTGATTTGAAAAAAGATTTAGCTGTAACTTTAATCTTATCCTGAGAACAAGTCAAAGTACCATTTTCATCACAAATCTCCCAAATAGAGTTTAAATTCCTGCGACGAGATGCAAAGTTATGAAAAAAATTTGAATTTTTGTCACCCGCCTCAAGCCAAGTAGCTCTGCTTTTGAGCCTTATTTTTTCTTCATTTTTCAAAAGGATTTCATCCTGTATGCTTTCTAGAAGAAATTAGTATAAACAAATATATGTTACGAGGGAATGAAATACATTGTATTATTAAAATAAATTAATTCATTTAAATAATATTAAGAATTTAGATGTCAAATCTTTCTCCATTTTATTTTATAATATAAGTTCACAAATTTGTTTACATTAATTGTAACAATATGATCGTAAGTGCACCGTAAGGAACACATTAACATTGATGTTTTTTAATAAACACCTCTCACAATTTTTCAAAATAAATATGCATATTATTTTTCACAATTTAATATGCATATTGTTTTTCACAATTTAATATGCATAATATTTATACACAATATAACATTGGAGGAATTTGTTTTCGATACACATCTAACATACACTCCTCGTAAACATGAACATTCACATCTCGCAAACTTGAACATTCACATCTAATATCAGCTAGCATCATCTAAGATAAACATCTAATAATTACATCTAAAATCATCTAATATTATGTAGCGTGCCATCATCATCATCGTTGCGCCTTAACAAACATAAACATCAACTAACATAACATCACATACATCCGAAAAACATCATCTAACATACACATCTATCATCACCTATCAAACATAAGCACCATCTTTTACACACGCGCACACAAACAATACTATCAAACTCATGATACATGCCAAATATACATCTCAAGTCCAATAAATGCTATGAGATAGCTGGTCCACCTCTGGAACTAGAACATCACAACTTCTGCCAGCAAAGCCAAAGTCATTGGCACCTCCACGAGTAGAGCCAGAGGCATCAATATCTCTACCAGGTAAAAAAGTACAATGGAGAGCAACATAGATATCTCCCTCAAGATGCATCTCACCTGCTATGACCATCCTATCTAAAAATGGGACAAGTAGAGTAGGATATGGTGGATGGTTGGCTCACTAAGGAGGAGAGGGTGGTCAGTCGACCTTTGGATGGGTTAGAGGTGTTGGTGGGCTAGTTGGAGATGGATAAGGAACTAGTGGTCGATCGTCATGATGATGATGAGGAGGTGGTGGATGAGATGTTGATGCTTGATCATCTAAGTGATGAGAAGGATATGGGGGAGGAAATGGAGGAGGAGGATCGACGCCCTCATTAGATGTATAATGGTCACCTCTTCTAACTGCGAGAAGGTTGGTTACACTGATGATATACTGCATCAAATGCCTAATATCACAAGGAATAATTCTACATAACTCTGCTAGGTCAAGGTCTCACACAATCTCTTGAACTTGTATAGGTTGGACTAGTCAAGCCAATAATGTGGATAACCTGTCTGCCACATCCTCCCAAAACCTAGCATCTTGCATGTGTCACAGATTGGGTATGGCCAACTGAGGCAACTAAAGATCCTCCATATCCTCATATGCCTACAATGGTAAAGGCTCTTCCCCATCATAGTTTCCAATATCTGCAAAATATATAATATACAACAATAATTAGACAATTTGATTAAACAATCAAATACAACAATTTCAAAAAAACTAACAGAATAAATTTCATTTGTATTAAGGTAATAAAATGCAACAAAATTAATTTAAAAGTAATGATAATATTATCTTTCTCGTCTAGTGGTTCATCTTGGGTGAAAAAGATGTGTTTCTCTAGTCTAACCCCGCATAAGGAAATGGAACAAGGTCCAATGTATGATCATTCTCATTGGCTAGAAATTGTAGTACCTCTAAGGTGGTCCTCATTGGAAACTTTGGTTGGCCTCTATTGGGCAACATCTATCCCCACAAATGCATCCAAACCTTGGTCATATCCCTAGGAGGGAGGCAGTCAAATGACAACCTCGTGACCAAAAACCTCTCCAAAAACAAATAAAAAAGGCCCGAAGAAAAATGGAGGTTGAACATCCCCTCAAGTTGTGCACGACTTCGACCCATAGCAAAACAAATTTGCCAAAAAAATTAGCAGACCACCCAATGCATTTAGGTCTTTACACTAAAGAATCAACATAACACAATATGGGGAAACTAATGTGTTGCTCATCAATGGTGGAGTGTGCCACCATTGTAAGCAAAAGAGAGAGAAACTCAACCTCCTTTGCACTGAAAGAAGCAATACACAGGCATCCTCTAGAAACCTGAAAAACAAAAGGGTCAGTGACCTAGTCACCCATATATCTCTAAGAGTACGCAAATTGACTCTCCACTGTGACATCAAGTGGGATATCAAGGAACTAGGGAAAATTCTCCCCTATCTTGGATACCCCAATGATGTAGATGTTGTCCTCTATGGGTTGAAACCACAAATCGAGACCAACTCGAAAGGCCTATTTACTTTGATCCCAACAACAAATCAACTACGCCAAAAATGTTGAGTTCCCCTTTAGGGATGTGGCCTCCTAATAGAACTTCAAGAGACCAACAACCCTCAAGATGTCTAGTGTTTGTGCAATAATTGTCGGAGGGTACAAGTCCTTCTCCCTCTCTCTGGCCTCCCACTCCCATATGAGGTTGTACATGTCCACTATCACCTTACGCTGTTCCTACTCTCATATGAGGTTGTACATGTCCACTCTGGCCTTATGTTGTCACTACTCTCGTTGTTAACAACTATAATTCACATATAACTTCCATCAATCTCATGCATAGACACAAATATAAATATATAAAACATTTTGTTTTATTAAATTATCATTTTATTTATAATAAAAATAAATTATTTTGTTTTCTAAAAAACATAAATTTACACAACAATGAGCCCAAAAAAATAGTCAAGCACCGCTAGCAATGCTTTTGTATATACAATGCTTTTGTATTTTTAAAATTAACTACATATGCGTTTTAATAATACACGCACCATAACTATGCGTATATGATTCTAATACATAGAGTGAAATCTAACAATTTGAAATAATTGTAAGATATAGATAAATATATTATATTGGATTTTAGTAGGTGGTGAAGTTATGCATAGTTGTGGATTACCAAACAAAATTGAATCTTCGGTAGCTTTAATCCATACAAAAAAGCATTGATGTTACTATTCATGCAAAAAAAGCATTAATGTTACTATTGTCATCTTTGGTTTTGGTCATAATGTGATGGAGTAAAGTAAAGTGGTCTTTTTTGGGGGCAAATTCTCCCTTAGGGATTTGTTACGTAATGTGATGGAGTGAGGTAAAGTGCTCTTCTTTGGGGGGCAAATTTTCCAATAAGGATTTGTTACATATAATTTTGTTGTATGACTCACGACAATTACCCCATTATTAAGAAAAAATTCCTAACAAAATCAATTGAGAGGGATAAGCATTAATGATAAAAATCTCATTATCACATATCTACGAACCTTTTAACAAAGAAATCCCAACTTGCATGGACATTTGACACATTTAGACCATTTAGCAAACAACCTAATCATGTACCATCACAAGATGTCATATAGAGCAACACAAAGGCCATTCTTCTTTGCCCCTTAAATTACAATAAAACCATTGATCTACATGTTACTTTCAATTATACCTCTAGATTTTCAATCTTCTATGATAACATTCAATTATACCTCTAGATTTTCAATCTTCTATGATAACATTCCAGTTAGGTAGCAACGTACAACTTTCAATAAAAAGTCATTGTAATTTAAAAAAAAATTACCAAATGTTGCGCAAAATCAACATTTAAACACCCAAATTCTATTATCATTTATCATCTTATTTAAAACACCATCCCCATCCTGATATGTAGAGGAGTTATGATAAATTATTGTATGATAGAATTTTGGACATACCTATTATATTTCCAAATAAAATCTTTGATATGGGTCATCAAATACCATATAGATAAAATAGAGAAATTTTAGAATACATCCAAGTTAATTGCACAATCGGTGTAACACTGCAAAAATTTTAGTTCTAATTTTATATAACATGCTTTAATCTATCTGCCAATAAAAAATTGGCCATTAATATTTGTATTTGTTGCAGCTAAAAGTCTCCATAGTCTCCATAGTTATAAGGTCGTTATTGGCTAGTTCATGTGTGAACAGCTTCATGGGTTTGAGCCTTTTGCTGGAAGTAATTAAAAACAATGTCATGGACAACTACAAAATTTCTTTCCTAATTTTATGTAACTTTTCTTGATTTATATGCCACTGAGAAGTGGACCTATAAACTTGTATTTACTAAGTCAAAAGTTTCCAAAGCCTCCAATGATCTGGTCAATATTTCTTCAGTTGGTATTCACTAGTTCAAATATGAACAACTTGATGCTACTTGGAATGATTCTTTCTTCCACTGAAGATGGGGAGTATTGTAGGGGGCTGGAGCTATGCTACAAAAGTTAAAACAATATTGCCTTTCTCCAACCCTTGGAGCATATTAATGCTCTCCCAAATAATGGTCCATGCCTTAGGAAAGAAACCAATAATCAAGGCGAGGCTTGGCATTTAACACAGGAATCCCAAATAAACAGGAAAGGAAAACACATGATGCTGCTAAACCGTTCAGTGAATCTAAACGATATACACAACAAATTTATAATGCTCATTTCCAATGACATTGATTGAAAATTTAGAATTGATGACTTTGTCATGAGCTATAAAATCTTTTATAGAATGGCCTTCTAGATTTATAAGGAAAAATTCTACATGCTGTAGATCCTCTGGAGAGCGGTTTGCTTCAGGAGGTAGGCCCAGATAATCTAGACCATTACTTGCAATCAAGTCAACTACCTGAATGTCCAAAATAAAATAAAAACATAAGTGAACTTACTTTTTAAGAACACGAAACACTGAAGATTATAATACAGAAGAAAACATATCCTCTTCAACGATAAGTTGATTAGATGAAGGACCTGCTGAATCCAAGTATATATGCTTCAATAAGAACTGCAAGATGGTTTGCAGCATTTGAACAACGGTCCCTTGGAATAAGTGTTTCAGCACAAGGACCACTCAGATTCATAAGCCTAATCAATAAATAAGAGATCATCCCCAGGAAAAAGGAACTCTACAAATGCCAAGTCTATATCTCCCTTTCACAGAAAGTCTACAGCAAGTGTCCAAACACTTCAGAAAACGCTACTTCCATGTCTTTATCTTCTAGAAAATAAACTTTTCAGTGCTAATGTCCAAAGTCTTTGGTCTTCATTTTTCTTTCATGGATTCCAACAGCTCTGTTTTTTCATCTTTCCCTGAAACCTGCATAGCAGAGAGAGTAGCCTCATCCTTTGAGGCTTTACAAACACTCCTTGCAAAGGGACTCTCGCCAAACCTATTCTGTCCAGTGCCCCTATCATTATTTTATCTCTTTCCAAAGTTCTCTGATATAGGCCTGTGAGTTCCATCTGAAATTGACTCAATACTCTCTCCTCGAAGGTTCTCTAAAATCTGCCAAGGGGTTCACCATAAAACCGCCAGGCATGCCTTTATGCCTTCTACTCTCCATGGTATCTGTCGCTTGTCCAAACTTGGTCAAGGATGAAACATCAGATGTTGTTGCAATTCTTATGGGTGCATATCTTCCTTCACCTTTCCTCCAAAGCTTGGAGCATAAAAAATTGGTACCAGGGAACTTACAACATCTACCCCTGCTACCATCAATACCAGAAGTTGACAGCCTACCTGTTGAGACAGCTAGATCCTGAGCCATTTTATCAACAATCCGTTCTAAACCATGTACCCTTGACTCTAAGGATCGAATACCCTCTTGTGAGCTTCCTATGAAACACTGGCAACAAAATAAAACGCCCAAAGTTGTCAGCTGCCAGTAAATTTAAAGACAAGTGCAAAAGCAATACTCTAGAGCCTAACTGCAGCAATGATAGGGCGTTTCTATTATCAAAAGTTTGCCACCGTTGTCATGATATGCACTCATATAGTAGTTTTAAGATTTGTCACTCATGTTGCATAAGCTATAAGAATTGTATAGTCTGCATTTAAGGAAACCATCTTATGAAAACAAATAAGTGGACTCATATTTGATTGAAAGAAGAATCTAAAAACTTAATAGAACACGTAGTCTAAGCAATGATGTGTATGGCCAAAGACTCAAATGTTCAAAACAAGGCAACAAGCAAGATCCCTCGAGCTATATCAATATAGAACCTAAAGCTCGTTGGATATGGACCAAACCTGTAGACTCTAGAGCAATGGTTGACCATATAAAGTTTTACATTTTCCTGGTAGAATTGCAAGCCACTGATGCATAATAGTTACAGAGATCATGCAATTACAGATTGTAAGAGCCAGAAAAAACACAATCATGTTGTATGAAGAACAAGAGACGAGAGAGCTTCAAATCAAGCATAATTACAGCATGTTGAAAATGCATCTGCTAGAGATTATCCAGGAGGAATTATATGGACTACAGAAAAGCTAAAGCTAGAATGAGTAGGATGAGGACCGAGGTTAGTGCAATAAAGTCTCTAGCCCCCATTCTGTACTTACTTTTGGCTGTCAAGGGCTTGTAATATATAACCGAAGGTTGTAACACTCGGGATCGGCAAAGACTCGGCTGGCTTGTGACTCATTGACTCACAGAATACTCACCAAATACAAAAAAACTCAAAATATAGTAAGGGTGAGTCTTGGTGAGTCTTGGCCAAGTATGAGGCAAGCCTAGCCAGTGGCCAGCCTTGGCGAGTGGTGAGTTCATGACCAAGTACAAGGCAAGTACTTGGCCCAGCTAAGACTCAGGAAGATTAGAGACCTTTCAGTGAAGTTGGCCAAGTCAAACTTCACTGAAAGGTTACTAATCTAGAAGTAAGTTACAAACCAAAAGCAAGAATTATAGATCAGATGCTAGGAGGTAAGATGGAAAACAGACCTGAAAGTTAAATAGCACTCTACAACATGTGCTTATAGTACGTGCCCTCGTAATGGACATTTTGGCTCGACAAAGATTCAAATTGTACAATCCTGATGTTACTATATCAATATTCTATACGGACCAACTGGGTCATCAAACTTGTCATCGAATATATACTAAAAACTGAAAATAAAACACATTCAATGGCATGAGAATTTACATTCATGACTATAGTTCATCTGTGACTTGAATGGAAGCCAGACTCAAACTGAGGAGCAATGGTCAATATGGTGACAAACATTTTGGAGGCTTGTATCAAAATTATATTTATATTGGCCATAATTTTGACATCTCCTAATTTAAAGGGCCTTCAATCTGACAAGTGTATAGCAAGGTACCTGAATAAGCTCCAACAAGTTGGACTGCTGGTTTTCAATCTGACACAGTTTTCTCCGTATCGGAGCCAAATCATTTGCAACATGCCCATTGAACCAGTTTGCAGAATCATCGGTGCTTGTACTGCTAGTTTGCTGCTTTTCATTGGAAGCAACCTTGAGACCATTCTTTATATCTGAGGTTTGATCAACCATGATACATTTCGTCTCAACATCAGAGAGTCTGGGAGTAGTCTCCCTTTTATCTACTTTTGTGGAGTTTTGACATGCCCCGTGACTTGAATTTGTTCCTCTCCTATCACTCTCTTTATTGTTGGTATTTGTATAGTAATTTTTGCCAAAACTTCCATTACAAAATATCTGTTTAGGTTGACTCCGAGGAATGGTTACCTCAATCTGCCAATTGTCCACCATTATTCGATCCTTCCTAGCTAATAAAGAAGTGTCTGCCTTTCCGTCGATGGGACTTCTCTTCTCTATACTACTAACCAAACTGGTATCAGGTGGAGATCTGCTCACAGCAATGTCATTTTTCCTCACAGAAACAGAATCAAGCCTAGAAGCATGGGAAGGCTTGAGATCTACTGACAAATAGCCTGCATACATATTTTCTGCAAATTTTAAGGAAACCGCTCAAATAAGAAAATAAAGGTAATCAGCAACTAGCAAATCAGACATTGATTGAATTAGTCAAGACTCTACAGTTTAAAGCATATTTTCTAAAAATTAAAATAAATAAAGGTGAATCCCAATCATTTAGACTTTCTAAACCAATATACATCTCTATAAGGATGCAGAAGTAAAGCAGAAACTGGTAAATCAAACTTAAATCGCATTGCGATGGTAATCTAAATAACAGAAAATTGTAGAAAACTGCCTCTCAAAGAAACAGAAAAACAATCATGTAATCTAACAAAAATGTCACAAATGTAACATATCGTCTTCCATAAGGCACACAACTAGTGCAGCCGAAAATCTGTATAGAATCCCCAATCACTGCCAAAAGGAGCCATTTGAGAAGCAATATGACTGCTTATGTCTACACAAGCTATTTTAAAGTTACGAAAGCAGCCTTAAAAATTAATTTAACTATTATATGATACATAATCTCAGGAAGATTAAGGAAAAGAAAAGACTCGATACTGCAACATGAGGTCAAAGCAACATCTTAAATTTTGACTACTAAAAGCTTAAATTCATTCATAATCTCAGAAAACTACAGGATGATATCTCCAAAGATAATAGAACCGCCATCGCAAATTCTACGTACTCCTAGAAATTCTGTCAATGTGGTCATCAAGAAAAAAATGAAGTCCAAAAAGCATGATAAAAACCATGGCATATGATCACCACAGAAGACAATTACCATGAGCAAACCATGCCTCCAAAGATTATGAAAGACTGATATAATAGAAACTCATACAAACTACCTTCGAAAAGTTGTTTCCTATTAGCACTTGAAGATCTGCACTTGAGTACAAGAATACCGAATAATTCTTGATGGAAATCTGTACCACATCAGAACAAACCATATGCAAACTTTGTTGGGGAATTCATTTACCTTTAGCAGACGTTTCAGGTGATGGTGAGTGCCCATTAGAATCCAGAACACTCTTCCAAGTTTGCAATGTCAGAATGACGGAGTCGCGAACTGGTTTGACCTAAATCAAGGTTTCCAGATATCCAATTCAAAACAAAAAAAAGAAAAGGGTAAGAAATGGATGTAGCAACACAAACATAAACTACATTTCAAGCTTTGAAGTATAAATTCCATATTATTACTGAGGGCCGTGATAAGTAATTCCCTAGGCCAACGAGCATGTAAAATCCCAAACAAAAACCAAATCGAATTCACTAAACAAGTTCTATTCAACCATGATACAAACAAAAATATTTGAATTTGGCCATATTAAAATATTCAAGAGGGCCCATGACCAGGATATATCCAAAAATAAATGAAGGAAACAAAACACAATCTTTGATAACAAGTTCAAAATGCCAACGAATGTAATTAGTACAAATTAAAATAATCATAGGCAGGCCATGTTGGAAAATTCAAAAGATTAGTGATCCCAAATGATAATATATAATTTAATGATTTGGTGGACTGTTAAATAAAATCTAGCGATCTAGAATTAAGAATTTAATCATAGAATTGATATTTTGTTTTTGGGATTAAGATTTTGTGTTTGAAATATGTTTATAAATTTTCCTTAAATCTCATAAGAATGGATAATGAGAATTTTGTCCAGCACCATCAATCTGGTAATTTTGACCATAGAACTTGGACTTCAAAATAATGAATGAAAAAAAATCTTTATTTAAAAAAAAAAAATGGTTTAGTTTCAACCTTTTTACCAATCACTTTGCTAATTGGTGCACAAACTCAACCTCTTTTCCATTGGAGCTCTTCCCAAAATCCAGTAGGAATATTACTGAAAGTTATAGTCTTGTTAATTGATAGGAATTTTGACCATGAAAATTTGATTTTCTTATTTTAACTCATTTTAAGTTAAGCCAATTTAATAATTAAAGTTTTGAATAAATAAATAAATATAAAATTTTGAAAATATAAATAAATATAGAAAACTTTTTTCAACTACAAAAAAATGATAGTTAAAATGAACTAGATCGTCCACTTATTAACTCAATTTTCAACCTGAATAAAATTAAGAGGTTAAAATTTATTAAGTCAATTTTTCAACTTTAAATTTTTTTTTGAAAAATAAATAAATATAAAAAAACAAAAATAAATAAATATAGAAAACAAAAGAAAAAAATGATAGTTAAAATTAACTAGATTGTCCACTTATTAAGTCAATTTTTCAACCTGAATAAAATTAACTGTTAAAATTTATTAAGTCAATTTTTTATTGGCAAAAAAATGAACTAGTTAAAAAAGAAAAGTTAAGATTTTCCGCTTATTAAGTCAAGCAGTCATTCAATCAAGCCTGGCAGTGAAAACCCAAGATTGTCAATCAAGCCTGGTAGTGAAAAACCAAGATTATGAAATTTACAGACCCATTTCGGCGTCTATAAAGAAAATGTGTTGCGATAATTTAATGAAAAAAATCATAAAGCCAAAAATCAGGAAAATCGAGCTGAACAGACGACAAATATAATTCATTTCACAAATCTTTCAATTCCAAAATTTCCAGCCTAATTAGGACAACACAATCACAAAACCCCCAAAAACAAATCAAGAAATTATAATGAATTACAATTTTAAAAATGCATCCGCTCAAACCAGAATGAAAGGGGATGCACATTATCGATGACAATCTCAGATAACTTGAATTGAGCAGTCCATAGCATAAACAATTGAAACAGGACCTGAGCATAGGAAGATAAACTAAATAAATACCAACCTTGTCAAATCGACATGACTCGAGAGAAGCAATGCAGGACGATTTGAAAGGCACAAGCAGAGAAGGCCCAATGTTTGTTGCCAAGCGAGAGAAAGCCTCTGAGGCAGCCTTTCTCGTTGCCCAATCATTGCTCTGCAACGCCTCCTGCGCCGAAGGAATGAGACCAGACAACGCCTGCTGCGTCGACGCCCCTCCCGCCTCCACTACGCTTCCGACCACAGACAACAAGGCCGGTTTCCCCATAAAATTCTGATTCCCCAAAAGCTTCACAATCCTCGGCAGGAGCCGCTGAAGAACCCCCGGCAGCTGAGGATCCGCAGCGTTGTCAATGGCTCTCGAGAGACACAACGCAGAGCCCACCTGCAAATAACGATTCTGCTCCCCGAGAGCTTCCATGAAAGGCTTCACGAAAGTGGAAATCGACGAAGTCGAGCCCGCAATCCTCGACGCCATGACACCGATTGAGTCGACGCAGGCGTCGCGGACATTGGAATCGGGGTCCTTGAGGCGACAGACAACGTTGCCCACCATTCTTGGCAAGTGGGACGACAACGAGCTGCCGTGGGCCTCGGCCATCGTGGCGAAGAGCTTCACGCATTCTTTTCTAACGGTGCTCTTCTGCTGCGAGTCGGTGTTGTAGAGACACGACAGGAAGGGGCCGAAGGCATCCGAATTCAAGCTCCGGGCAACGCTCTCGAGCTCTTCTGAGGCAATCGCATAGGTGTCTCGATCCGATAGCTTGTTGATTGCTGCGATTACTCGCTGTCTGAGCTGGTGCATTGCCTGCTGGTGGCTCACTTGCTTGCCATTGCTGCTGCTGCTGCTGCTTCTGCCCGATAGCGTCTGTGCCATTTTTTATTTTTTTAGCTCTCGATCGATGGGGAGCTTAAATCAATCCTGCTAGCTCAAAAATGAGCCATTTCAGGCCCAAATTAGCCTGGATTTGTTTTAGCAGACACTGGATTTCGGGGGTTATCAGGGAATCGGGCATCAATTTTCCGGGAAACAGGTCCTTCTGCCTCATGGAAAGCAGGCAGGCAGGCAGGCGGGCACGGAGCTTTGTATTCTCCCGGCAGCCTGCTTTAAGAGGCTGTCTTGCCGCGAAAACATTAAATCGAACGCATCTTTACGCCATCCTATGGCCTATAAATATAGTGTTGGACATCTGGACAGTAGATAGCATCCCGATCTGCGGGTGCTCTGTAGTGTTAAATCGTGCGTGCCTATCCCATCGACGGACGAACTCGCGCTTTCTTTTTTCATCGCAACCGTTGACTTCCCGGGGACGGGAAGTTATATCCATTCTAGGTAACCCACTGATTTGTACGAGTGGTATAGCAAACCAACTTTTTTTTTTTCAATATCTTTTTAGGGGTAATCTCTTATTTCCAAGAGTGGTTTGGTTCCGAGAGTGGTGTAGTTTAGCACATTATTTTAAATAATAATAATAATTTATCTATTAAATAGAAGTAATATTTTATTTAGTTTAGTTAGCATATTATTTTAAATAATAATAATATATTTATTCAAAAAGTTTTATTTTTCAAAAAAATATAAATAATACTCGTAGTTTAGTTTAGTATATCATTTTAAATAATAATAAAAATTTATTTATTTAATTAAAGTAATAAAAAAAGTTTACTACATGATTAAATAGTTTAGTTAGTTTACTTAAAATTGAAATAAAAATAAAAATGATTTATTTATTTATTAGTTTTTTTTATTGATGGAATGAAAATGTCTATCCACCCTCCACATTGTTTTCCCATATAAAAATGTGCCCTTAACACTATATAAAAATGATTGATCAACATTTAATAAAAACTCGAAGTGACTTATACATGTCTTATTTAAGTGTAGATAGTTATAAGAAATTTTAATAACAAATAAATTATAATAATCACAAATTCATTAAAAAAATAAAAAAATAAAGTGTTTGTTTGCTTCAACTTTGCCTCTCTTCTTTTGTATCATAAAAATTGTCTTCAAGAAAGGATAATAATCCTAATTTTTTGTTCATAATTAATAGATTCCCAACACATATAAAGGTTTCAAATACAAATATTTCCTTTAAACTTCTATTAACTACATGGAACTTTTTCACAACCAAATATTATTGCCCCATCCCAACCACAAACCACCCTTTGGTTCACTATAGGTTCACACTTACTCTGAAGCTCATGGGTGGTTCATGGAGTATGTTGCAAGTAATTACAAATACGAAAGATCACTCATGGGTGGTTCATGGAGTATGTTGCAAGTAATTACAAATACGAAAGATCATTTCCCATTGAAAGAAAGAAAGAAGAGAAGGTTAAGAGATTGGACATGACAAATATGCCTCATGGAAGGTTAAGATATATCCAGCATTAATACATGAAAGTAGCATTGTATGTTAGCAAATATGATAGATCTAAAATTATGTTCTAATTGAAGATCTGAACCTAAGAGATTGACGAGAATACTATATGTAAGACGCAACTTTTCATAATATAAAGTTGTACTTTCTGTGTGAAAAAAAATGTTTGAAGTTCATAAGGAATTTAGTTTCGACACATATGGCAAGGTGGAGACTTTCTAAGTTATCCATCTTGGCCTAGTTATATGTTCATGATATCACATCCTTTGTCCAAGATAACCTTGTCCTAACCTTTGTCCAAGATATTTGTCATGTCCTAACATTTATCCAATATAACTTCAAAACCCAGTGACATCGTACACCATGTTGCAACCTCCATACAGTGTATTTATGTCCTACCATTTGCCTCATGTCCATTCCTAAACTTTGTCCATGTTGCTAATCATGTCCTACCATTTGCCTCATGTCCATTCCTAAACTTTGTCCATATTGCCAATTATGTCTCATCCTTTGACCATCATGTCCTAGTATTTTGTCCAAGTTGTTCATGATGCCCCATTCTTTGTCCATGTCTTGCCCTTTGTGCAAGTTGTCCATCGTGTCTCATTCTTCTTGAAATGATCTCTTTTGTCTCAACAAAGCATTCATAATGTCTAAGTTTATATTTACACTTTTAGTCATTCTCTATTTAAGCCTTCGCATTAGAGTTTATATAGTAAAATTTAAGTGGATTACAATAATATTAATATCAACACAAAGCATTCTATATTTAAGCCTTGGCATTAGAGTTTATATAATAAAATTTAAGTTGGTTACAATATATTAATATCAACACAAAGCTCACATAACATATCACCCCGTTATGGCATGAAAACACAAATCTTTTTTACAATTAATTATATATCATTTAAGGAAACAAAACATGGTATATCATTCCCCTCCTCGTGAAATATCACCAACCTTGTTTTTAACCTTTCTTTTCAATCTTTTAAATTAAGATCAAACAATTATAAACTTTGTAAACTTTACAATGTTCATAGATAACATTTAAAAAATAAATAAAAGAGACTTATACATATATATTCGGCATAGATAGTTATAAGCAAATTTTAAGTAAAATTCAAAAAAACATGGAATATTTTTATTTTTGAACTTTCCATCTCTTCTCTTTTTTTGTACGGTAAAAATTGTCTTTAAGAAACTTGGATAATAATTATTGGTTCAAAATCAATGAATTCTCAATGCCTACATAAGATTTTATAGCTTCTATCTTTCCTTGAACTCTTTACTCGCTACAACTACAGGATCTCTATCACAACTAGAGGGTATTGTCCCATCCCAACACAGTTTCCTTTGGTTCACCGTATACTCACACTTACGCTCAAGCTCAAGGGTTCATGGAGTATGTTAATTGAAAACATGAAAGGTCATTTCCCAATGGAGGAACGAAAGAATAGGAAGAACCTTCCTAATACACAAATCAAGTTTGATATAGCTTAATATTCCATTAGGCACATCCGTCCTCTTCAAGTTCATAAGCGATTTAGTTTCGACACATATGACAAGGTGGGGACTTCCAAAGTTATCCATCATGACCTAATTAGATATCCATCCTATCCTAGCCTTTTTCCAAGATATCTATGTTTGAATCTTTATCCAAATTATCCATCATGTCCCAATGTTTATCTAATATATCCCTCAAAACCAAATGAAATTTACACCATGTCACAACCTTACAATATGTCCGTGTCCTTGCCTCATATGTCCATTCCCAAGCTTTGTCCATGTGGCTCATTATGTCTCATCCTTTGTCCATGTCTTGGCCTTTGTGCAAGTTGCCCATCATGTATTACTGCTGCTTAAAATTACCACTATGTCTCAACACGACATCCATAATGTCTAAGTCTATCTTTACATTTTAATCCATTTCTAGTCTATCACCAATGTTAGAGTCTATACTATAAATATATACGTTGATTACTATATGTTGATATTAACACAATAATCTCATAGCGTATCACCCTATTATGACAAAGAAACATAAACTTTTTTACAATTAAGTTATATATTATTTAAGAAAGCAAAATGATATAACATTTCCCACTTGGTATCATTGCACCAACCTTATTGAAACTTTTCTTTCCAATCTTCTATTAAACATTTATAAATTTTATAATATTTACAAATTACATTTATAATTCCAAAACACATTCTTAATAATAACAATAATAAAATAAACACTTTGTGATATTAAATATTAAATAATATCAACTTTCATATTTCATATTTGTAGTAATATCATGTCATTGCTATATTTATAAATCTAAATTTTAAAAATTTAATATTTAATAAATTATAAACAAAACATATAAATATTTATATAATAAGAATTATATATATATATAAACCAACTTAAAAATTATGTTTAATTTTAGGTAGCAAAACAAATTCAGCACAAAGAATTATTAGAAGGAGAATCATGACATAGAGAACGACATGGACATCCTACTTTTGCATATCAAAGTCAATCCATATCTTAAGGCTTATATGTTAATATTAATGTTGTTATTACAAATCAAGGGGCCCATGGTGTTGCTATTATTGCATTGTAATCGTTATAGGTAGCATTTATTTAAAAGAAAACCATTGGACTTCATTTTTACTTTTTAATGTTGTTAAAGAACAATGTTGCTACATGACTTGGCTTGCTTGTATTGAATAATGTAGTTACATTATTTGTTTTGGAGTATATGTGCATGGCATATTGGATACCCTTTTACCTTATGTTTGCTTGTGAAATAAAAGTGTTTAATGTTGGTTTTATCTATCTTGTTTAAAGAACAATAATGCTACGTGACATGACATGTTTGTATTCAACAATGTGGTTACATTAATTGTTTTGGACTACACGTGCATAGCACATTGGATGACCTTATACATTATGTTTGCTTGTGAAATAAAAGTAAATTTGTACATCATCTTGTAAGTTAGCAAGCCATCATCTGAAGTAAAATGTTGTAGGTTGGTAAGATAACCAACATATCTATATAGTAAGTTAGCAAGTCATGGTTTGATGCCCCATAATAACAACATGGTGTTTGTTTGTGAAATAAAAGTTAATGTTGTAGATTGGTAAGATAAATATGTCCAGTCATGGGCAATGAAGTGTCAGTTGAACCCCCACATGCTTATCTCATCTTGTAGTTAGCCAGCCATGTGCTCCTGCAACAACAAAACAATGTGTCAATCTGCTTATGTTAACTTACAAGCCATGTGCTCCTGCAGTAAAAGGACAATACAATACTATCAAATAATAGATAAAGTTTATTTTAGATTACTTTTTTTTTAACATGGGAGGAGAGAAATTTACTACATGAAAATCAACCATATCATGGCAGGGGTATGTTTAGATACGAAGATGTACAGTAATTTTGATAAGTATATTTTTTTTCAAATTTAATATATTTTTTTAACATGATTAAAGTTATAATGTTTTAATAAACATTATGACTAATTTTTTTTTAAATTAATAATTTGATTTTTTGTTTACTTAATTATATGTTTTTAAATAGTGTAGATTATTTTATTTTATTTTTATGAAAATATCCAGGGTAATTGAATTGTCAAGTATACTAATAGTTGGTAATTTAGTGGGATTAATTTGTGCTTGAATCTTAATTAAATTAGAATAGAAGACTTCCACATAAACTTTGTCTTGAAAAAGACCATTCAAAATGATTGACTTAACTTAGACTGCATATATGTATATGTGTATGTGTTTGCGTTTATTTTTCAAAGAAAGCTTTATGGTGGATTTATGGGATGCTTCCTCACATCCATGGATAATATCTCTAGTAAGCTCTTAAGTTGGTATTGATATTGCATTTTTGTTAAGGCATTCTACAACACTAAGGTTCAAGTGTTTTTTACATTTGCACATGCTTTAGTTGTGTTCCGATCAAATACTTTGTTTCCTTCCATAAAAACTCAATCTTAAATCACTTATGCACTTTATCAAATCTTTACTTTCACGCTTTCATTGTTGATGATCATCTTCACGGTGAAAAATATATAGCATGCGGCAGAGTATTTAATGATGCCGCAACAGCTTTGTGGGCCATTGGATCTCAACCCGTTTGAAATCCAATGGCCCATAAAGCTGTTGCAACAGCATTTAATATTACTCTGCCACATGCTATATATTTTTCATCCACTTTCATCATTGGATTATTATTTGTGAAAATCACCTACTCACATTGTTACCATTACAACTAATTAAGTTTTTAAGTTTCAATAAATGATTAAACTACATAGTTTAACCTTACATAATTAATATACATAGTTTAACCTTTCTCTCAACATATTAAAAATATTGTGTGAACAATGTCTCAATCCTAACCTTGTCTCATTTCTTGCATATGTTCACATAGTGTAAGAGGCCATTTCTTGCATATGTTCACATAAGCATATGTTCACATAGTGTAAGAGGCCATTTCTTGCATATGTTCACATGATGTAAGAGATATGTAGAATTATTGAATTTGAACATGACTACATATGAATTTGTTGAATAATTATTTAATAATATAGAGTTTTTATTAATGGTAAATTTTTAATGAATTTTTAAAAATTAAATAATGTTTTTTTTAATAAATTTTGAATTATAGTAAAATTATATCTATATATAAAATTTCAATTAATTTTTTAAATTTTAACCATGATATAAAGACAAGTCTATTTTTTACAAGATTAACTTGGTTGTATAGAGTTAATTATGATTATAAATTAAATATTAGATTTATGTAGTGTGTTTTAATATATATATTAAATTAATAAAAATGCATATTTTTAAATGGTTTAAGGAGATGTCTAAAAATTTGAAGATTATTTTTTTTATAAATAAAAAATACAAATATTTGTGTGAGATAACCCAAATTTTGTTCCATAGTAAAAGGTAGAAAATAACTATGGCTTAATATAATTTATATATTGTGTAAATTTAAAGTTGCATTATAGGAGCTGCTAAGTCCACCAAACCATAGATTTGACCTCAAAATTTTTTGCTCATAACTTATAGCACTCAACCACTTGAGCTAACCCAACAAGCTACATTATACATCATAAATTAACAATGGCACCATTTTGCCAATACCCTATATCATAACAATGATGTTACATAATAATTCACCCACACAAGTTTGTACATTATAGGATACGTTATCTATATGGTATAATTTCTAACAACACTACTCACATCTTTAACTTAATTTCCACACAAGTTTTTGACATTCTCTATTTCATTTTATATTTTTTTTAAACTCATGAAAACATTCTTATCCATAATCTATTAAACCCTAAAATATTTTATAAATTCAATCATTTTTCTTGTTTACCATTTTACACAAATTTTTCACATTCTCTTTTTTATTTTATATTTTTTTTAAATTCATAAAAACATCTATGTCCATAATCAATTAAACCTTAAAATATTTAAAAATATATATATTATATAAATTCAATAAAAAAAAATTTATGATTTTGAAGTTTAAACATGTACATCTATAATCTTTAACCCTTTAAATAATTTAAAAAATATTACTATATAAATTCAAAAATATTTTGAGATGGTGATTTTGAGTTTTTGAACATGGCTAAATACATTATGCCTTCATTATTATACCAGGCTTAATATAAACCCACCTGATGGCAATGCTCGCTTTCTTTTTTAAAATAGAGGTGCATGATGTCGTTATGAAAATCCAAACCTGAAGTTTACTACAAGGTAAAGGTAATAATTCAGATGATATTTTTAATTAATAGAGGTGCATGATGTCATTATGAAAATCCAAACCTGAAGTTTACTACAAGGTAAAGGTAATAATTCAGATGATATTTTTAATTTATTGGTTATATTTTTAATTATAAAATAAAATGAATTTTATTTGTGAGATAATAACTAAGATGACAATTTTAATTTATTGGTTATATTTTTAATTATAAAATAAAATGAATTTTATTGGAAATTTTAATATTAATTGAAAACATAATTAAGATTTATGAAATTTTTTAATAGATAATCATGAGGCAATGGCAATGCCCGCTTTCTTTTTGAAATAAAGGTGCATGATGTCATTCTGAAAATCCAAACCTGGAGTTTACCCCAAGGTAATAACTAAGATGATATTTTTAATTTACTGATTACATTTTAATTATAAAATATAGTTGAAAATATAATTAAGATATATGGAATTTTTTAATAGATAATCATGGATGATGGTGACGTAATTTACTGATTACATTTTAATTATAAAATATAGTTGAAAATATAATTAAGATATATGGAATTTTTTAATAGATAATCATGGATGATGATGACGTTGATCATTCTCTAAAAGTAAAATATCTCTAATAAATAAATAAAATTAGAATTAAACAATTTTCTAAATCTTATTTTATAAATAGAAATGAAAATATTATTATGTTTATTTTTAGTTTTTTTTTTAAATATTTTTATACACTTTATTTTGAGGAGGTTCTGTTTTAGTTTACAAGGTCAATCAAAAACACTATACAAAGTCATCTTAATAATATACTATGAGTTTAACATGTCACTTACCTAAATAGAATCTAAATGAGGAGGAGGATAACACATCATCCCACAACCACTTACCTGAATAGAATCTAAATAAGGAGGAGGATAACACTTCATCCCACAACCACTAGGGCTAGACTCAATTAACAATCTGATGACTAATTTTAGTGTAAAAACCATAAACATTAATAACTTATAATTTGGCATAAAACATTTTTTAATATCATCTATCACTTTTAAACACATGTTACAAGTTTTTATTTTTTGTTAACTAGGGGAATCCGTAACTGGGTTGGGTCCACACTCGCCTGACACAGGGTTGATTATGATCTCTTGCCATTATACCTCTAGGAATACCAAATTTTCCCATTTATAGTCCATAGGACTATGAGGTTTGGACAAACAACGCCGCAGGGAGTACGCTTAATAGTGCACCCTATTGCCAATCTACACCCCCATGGCTCTATTATTTAATTTTAAAAACCAATATAAAGATAAAAACTTGAGGAAATGTTTGCATCTATGAGATTCAAACCTTATAGGTTCAAAGTGAAGATAGATCTCTATTTATGTTGGTATTTTTATACAAAATTGATATTGAAATATTTTACTTAAAAGTAGACTTAACATATTTTATTTATGACTACATCAAAGAACGATACATTTCTCTTATACTAAGTTGTAAAAAATGTTTCTGAGCCCACACACACACATATAAGACTCGTACCCATGGATTTTCAAACCTGTGGCCTTACACATGGATTGCCTTAATAGTACACCCATTCAGTGTCTATTCTATGCCCCATAGACATCTCTAACATAATTTGAAAAATAAAATCAACTTACATTTTATCATTAAAAAACATAAATTATTTGTATAATTTTAACTCTTTACACTATCAAAACACATTAATATTAACTCATAGTCTAAAATTTTGAGGATTTGGGTTGGAATAGGGTGATTTTTCGAGCATGATTTTGATCAAATCAAGGTTACAATGTTAAGTTTTGGAATTTTAGATGCATGGAGGCTCTTGAAGGTGTTGAATCTATTTCTATCATCAAAATTGAGATTAAAAACAATAATTACATTTCAATTTAAAAATTAATGAACCATATTTCAAAAAAAATATTAGTCCAATCCAAATTATCCAATTTTTAAATATATCTTAATTATTTAACTAATTATGAAGCCAGCCATCATTAGAGGAAGGATGCACAACATGCAAATCTAAAACAATCAAATCATGGTATTTAATATAAATGAAATTACATTAAAGGTTAAATGATTTAAAAATTAAATACAAAAGGATGTTTAAGAAGCAAGCAAAGAAAATAAAGAGTGAATAATTAGATAAAGATAGATGTAGACATCTTATGTTTGTCATTTTAAAGTCAAATCCATATCTTATGGCTTTAATACCAATTAAATTGAATGTTATTATGACATATTTAAGTATGTTGCTTTTAATAAAATTTCCACCTTAAACTCTATGAATTTCCTTTTAATAATGAATCCCATCCATTTTAAGATATCATAATGCATAGATGAGTCCCATAATAGAGAATTTAATATATCATAATGCAGAGATGAGTCTCATAATAAATAAAACATCCAATCACCATCCTTCATATTAGAGAAAACATCTAATCACCATCCTTTTTAAGATATCATAATGTTTTTTAAAGATATCATAATGTACAAGTGTGTCCCATAATAAAGAAAAGATTCAACCACCATCATTTTTAAGATATCATAATACATTTTTAAGATATCATAATACATAGGTGAGTCCCATAATATAGAGAAGGTTCACCATGCTTTTTAAGCTATCATAATGCATATGTGAATCCAAGAAAAGATCCAATCACCATCCTTTTAAGATATAATAATGCATATAGCAGTTCCATAATAGAGAAAAGATGCAATGACCATGTTAAAATACAACATAACAAAACATGAATCATGGTATTTTTAATGTTGTGTGTTTGCACTCCAGATGGGTCAATCATTTGTGGGCTAACATGTCCATGTCCATTCCACAGAAGGGGGACATGGTATTGGTGCAACCTCATTATAATGTTGTTGGACACGTGAGGTGACCATCATTGACTAGTCTTCATCTCCACTTTTTAATATTGTGTAAAGGAGTTGATGTCATCATTCATCCATAGCAGTGTTTGCTACATCACTTGTCTTGTATTGAACAATGTCAACACATGGCTTGCTTTTCACTAAATGTGCACAAATGATTTGTTGACACATCACAATGTGTTTCTTGTTTCTGGAATAAAAGTACATAAGCATGTGGCTTCATGTGGTAGTAAACACAACCCCACATGCCTTTATCATCTTGTAAGTTATTATTCCATGTGCTCCTCATACCAAGAAAATAATAAAATTATTATTAGATTATAAATTCAGATCTTTATGACATTGATATTTCCCATGACCTTGGAGAGATAAAATCTTATTTTAAGAAAATCAATATTCAAGACATATCCTTTCATTGGCTTGTCTACATTCATTGTCCTATTTTTAAATGAAGATGCTAAAACATTAGAAATTGTTATTGGTATGAATATATTTAATGTTCTCATTTTATATTAAATAATAATAATAATAATATTTCGTATGTATGAAGGTGCATATAAATTATAAATGGTTGTAAAACATGATTGCCGAATCTCATTTCTTTGTCTTTGGATTGTATTTTATATGAGTTCAACTTTATGGTTTACATAAAATATTGTATCTTAAGCACAAGCTATTATTTTAAAGAGATTTTAAATTGGGAGTCCATCACTTTATTCTCATCTTTGTTTAAATTTCATGGGTAACGGGATATAATAAAAAAAATTAGGAAACTTTACTTAGTTTACCAGGATTTAGAATCAATAAATTTTTATTTAGTAAGTGTATTTTTTTTAAATAATATATTTGGGAAAAAGTAAACTCTTGATTAGTCAACAGCTTATGAATATATGATATAAGACTTATTATCATTCAATTTATTATGAGCAAATATATTATAGAGTGAGAATTTAAATTGAATAAAAAAATTGTTAAGTTAGTGTATTTTTTTAAATAATATATTTGAAAAAGTAAACTCTAGATTAGTTAACAACTCAGGAATATATGATATATAATTTATTATCACTTAATTTATTTATTTTTTCAGAAGGAAAAAACCTGTTTTTGATATTCATATTGAATCGAAGGGCATCTTAAGTGCCTTTCTCAGTGAAATTTACAAAATGCACTGCAAAGATACAGGGCTAGGACTCAAACCTCCAGAGATACAAATCAGCAACAAAAATGAGAATGCTATAAATGCCAAATGATCTAACAGATCCATGAGTTCAACTAATGAACATAGTGATCGTCTATATCCCAAAGCACAAGGAGAGCCCAGATTGCTGATCCAAAGATGTCACCCATCTCTAACATAAATGCAAATGAGACAGAAGAATGCCTATCATAAATCAGTGCCCATAAAAAAGGGAGACTAAAGCTCCGGCACAAGCTCTCAAAAGAGCTGAGTTGAACCACTCGAACACAGAGTGTCATCAAAATATTCAGAAAAAAACACAATGACCGAGTTCTAAAAGCAATGCATCTTTGGATAAGCAATTCGCTCTCTGGTTGTGCTCCCTAAATACATGATTGATGTCCACACTCACTGAACTATGGATCAGATTTCTGACTTACTCACACCAATGAGCAAGATCAATAGAGGAAAGAACTGATTTGCCAATTTCCCAGTTTAAAATTACCAGAGAGTCACCATGGATTTTCTTTAAAGGAAGACCCATCTTTTTGGCTACCACAAGGAGGGTCCAAAAGGCCAAAAGCTCTGCTTTGGTATTAGTGGAGAGTCCACAGCCCATCTTGAAAGAGAGCACATGAGAATTACTGATTGTGATAAAGACACCCGCCCCTCCTTTCGAATTTGCAGTTGCACCATCGTATAAACCATACGGATAATACATGACTGGGGCATGTCCAATAATCCTGAATCTTGACTTTAACCCAGGTACCGGATAGTAGTGCAGAAAGAAATCAATATGGTGTAGAGTATCCATGATCCTGGCTGGCTTATCATCAAAGAGATTTTTGTTCCTTCCAAGCCAAATGCACCGGTACACAAAAAAAGGTAGATAGTTGTGGGCTGCATGAGAGGTCTGAGAAGAGAACCAAAGCTCTAAACTGACCCTAAGGGCCATCCCACACACAGGTGGATCACAATTGAAGAGATTACAACATCTGGAGAAAACAGAAACTATGAAATTACAATCAACAAACACACGATGAATCGTATCTTCACCCGACCTGTAGAGCCCGCATCTGCTCGGACCCGACCAACCTCTTTTCATTAGGTTGTCCCAAGTTAGAATTTTACAATGAATTAACAGCCAGATAAAGCATTTAATATTCCAAGGGAAAATGCATTTCCAAAGGAGAATAACAAGTTTATCCTTGACTTGAGTTAACATCGAACTTACCATCAACTCATAAGCCAGAGTAGCAGTCACTTTCCCCTCCTTTTTATTGTAAGTCCATAGAATCTTATTAGCAGCTGCGAATAGCCTGATACCCCTATAATCCAGTACTGCCACATAGTCATTCCAAATAAGAGCCCATACACCCCCCAAATCCAGGTCTTCAGAAGATAACCAGTAATTCAATGAGGCGGGAAAAGGATTTCGTGCATGATGTAGTGTGGTGATTCCAAAATCCTACAGATAGTTAATCAAGTCCTACAAAAGATATGGAGAAGAGCAAGTGCCAACGATTGGGTCCGAGCCCACGAGAATGTCTCTGCCATTTCCATCCTGCCAACCCAAAGACCTTCCCAGCCACATGAGAGTATGAAGGAACCCATTCCATATGACCTAGGGACCTCTGACAAAGAAACGTTTGGACTTGATCCACCTGTCCAGAGAAATATTTTTCATGTATTTGGCAGTGATAACCTGGGACCATAAGCCCTTCCCATTAAGCACCATCCACAAAGATTTTAATCTTAGGGAAACACTGAACCAATCCAGATTTTTTATCCCCCATCCACCAAGTTCAAGAGGTTTTGATAGCGATTGCCAATCCATGAGGTGAAACCAGTTTCTGTTCCCCCTGGATCCCCAAAGGAATGAAAAAATTAACTTTCTAAGCTTGTTTAAAATGGATTTTGGGAGAGGGACCAGTGCAAACCAGTAAACATGCAAACTAGTAAGTACCGCCCAAATGAGCACCAGCCTACCTCCAAGAGAGAGGAATTTGTTGGACCAGAGGTGGATCCTTTTTTCAAACTTTTCAACCAGCTAGTGCCAATCCTCAACCTGATATCCAAGAGGTTTAATAAAGAATCCCAGGTACTTGAACCCATGCTGGATAGGGTCTGCTTTGAAGGGTCAGCTTCAAACTTATTCTCATGCTAGAAGCTGAACAGAAGGTCTCCAAAACTATATCAAAAGCCATCCATTCCATCATAGTACCCATACCAAAAAGAATGACATCATCTACAAAAAGTAGACGAGTAAAAAATAATGAGTCTGAAATATTGATGCCCAAGATCGTACCTTTGGCCTTTGCATCTTTGATCAGAAGACTGAGCCCTTCGATGACCAGAATAAATAGTAGAGGAGATAATGGGAAGCCTTGCCTAATACCTCTCGAGGCAGTGAAAAAACGCGAAGGTATTCCATTTACCAAAATGGCAAAGTTTGTTGAGGTTACACATCCCATTAACCAATTAACACCTCACAGAGGTACCCCAATCTGAAGGAGAATAAGTCTCAAAAAGGTCCAATCAACCCTGTCAAAATTTTCAAGGTCCAGCTTCAAGACCAGGGCATAATTTTTTTTGTCTTGAGGGTATGGAGTGCTTCCTAAGTGATTCCAATAGGATCCACAATCTACCTCTGTCTCAAAAAACCAAATTGTTCAGGAGAGATGGCCTTATCAAGGAACGACTTGAGTCTTAGAGCTGCAATTTTGGAGATCAGCTTGTAGATAAGGTTACACAACGAGATAGGTCTGAAGTACATAAAGGATAGAGGCTTATCTTTCTTTGGAATCAAGGAAATAAAGGTAGAGTTCAAGGCACTGTCCATCCTACCCTCAATCCTAGAAGATTCAGTAGCAGCAAGAAGATCTCCCCCCACAAGATCAAAAAACTCAAGGAAAAATTCTACTGGTCAACCATCTAGGCTTGGGCTTTTATCCTTTTTAAAGGATTTTAGAGCCGATTCCACTTCACTAAGGGAAATCATGGAAGAGAAGCAATTAGAGTCTTCATTTAACAGGAAAGCAGAGAAGAGTTTAACCACCTGCCTTTGATCAACAATATTAGTTTTGAGGTCGTCCTTGAAGATATCTGAGAAATGTCTGATCTGTGGTTCCTTTAGCTTAGACTCATCTTCCACCCAAACATTCTCCTCATCTTTTAGGGCCCAAATAGAGTTATGATTCCTTTGAGCTGATGCAATTGAATGGAAATACTTGGTATTCGCATCCCCCATCTCAACCCACTTAGACCTACTCTTAAGCATCCATGTCGTGTTTATCACTTAATTTATTATGCGCAAGAATGTTACAAAGTGATAATTTAAATTGAATGAAGAAGATTATAACTTTTCCTCCCAACTAATTGAACCATACCAAGTTGACATGTCACAATATTTTATTATATCTTCTCATTTAATTTTGAATTAAAATTTTCATAATTGATAACTTCTTAAAATTTTGTTTTAAATTATATTTAAGTTTGAAAAAACTACACTTTCATTCAAAGCAATTATACTTAAATCTTAAATTAGAATATACTAGCACAACCACTTAACTTGTGTTTGGTGAACATCGATAAACCACACGTTAAGTGTTGTGAACTGCAAGTTATACATGTCTCAACTAGCATCTCTCTCTCTCTCTCTCTCTCTCTCTCTCTCACACACACACACACACAATGTGGTTCAAAGTTAGAGGGCTCGCTATCTCCATGATAATAATTCTCAGGGGCCCACACAGAGGGGCCGACTCGTCTTGTTTGTTCCAGGTTCGAAAGCCTAACTCCGAAGGACCCAAAGAATTGAACCTTCGACCTTGACTACTTTAGTCTTGGACTCGGAAGCACCAACCAACTGAGCTACCCATTGAGAAAATGCAGAAGAGTAAATGTGTAAAGCACACTGCTAGGTATTTATATTTTACACTTTGGGGTAATTTGGAACAATTGCCATAAAATAAAAATTAGCATTGCATTTGTCTCATCTTCCTGCAATTTAAGAAGAGGATCCTTCTTCATTTCATCCTAAATTGTAAAATATAAATACCTATGTATGCACTTTTAAAATTTTCATTAAACACATTTATTCCTAAATCATTTTTACACTTTCTTAATAAAACAATTTTATCACAATTTTATTATTAAACATAGTTTTCACCAATAAATAATTATTAATAAAAATTGTGGTATTATGTTATTTCCATTACAACTAATTAATTTATTGAATTTCAACCCATGATAAAACCTCGTAAATAAACATATTTTTCCACGCATTAAACAATTATATGCAACCAAGGTCTTAGATCATTAGTGCAACAGATGGTGAATGCACTGATCAGGGCACATTTCAGCTCTTCTAGCCCTAAACACTTGAGTCCTTTATGTACTAAAATTTTTGACATCCTTTGAATGATTGAGGTGGATGATTCCCTCATATTACTGATATCACTCTGGTATTGCTTTTTTGGATAAGCTACTTCAGTACAAGCCATGTATTCTCTGTTTGTTGAATGATTGTGGTGTGGATGTAGTCAAGATTCTCAGATATATGAGATGCCTTTGAAGGTTTAGTCCAGTATTCCTGTGAAGCTGATCTACTGTATCTGTCTATTGATGATGAACATAACTGTTTTTATGCCATGTGTACAACAATAGCTGAGGTTGTAACAAAGTTACCTTTAATTTCAATGAAATAACAAGGAACTGATATTTTCCTCTGGGAAAAAAAAGTCTTAGATCATTAGTTAGCAACTCTTGCAACTCTTCAAAAAGCCTAATAAAAATGTAATTTAAAAAATTTAATTTCTTTTTAATTGAAATCCTTCGTTACAGACAACTTTATAACTTGCTTGCTTAAACCAACGTAGATCCAAATCCTAGGATCTATCAAGCGTCGAGAGGGATCAAAAGGTATCCATTGATTTGATTCAAACCAAAAGACATCTTTTTATTTAAGGTCCACAAATAATATTTTTACTATTAATATTTAATATTATTTATGGCCGACATATAATATTTTTTATTATTTTTTATTTTGTTAGGAACAAACATTACAACATTTCTCCATACATGGTTTTAAAACCACATGCAAGGCCTTCCTACAACCATGGGTTGTTCAGGAGGCCTTGCACATGGTCTTAAAACCATTTGCAAGGCCCTCCTAAACCATGTACAATAAAACCATGGGTTGTTTAGGAGGCCTTGCACATGGTTTTAAAACCATGTGCAAGGCCCTCCTAAACCATGTACAATAAAACCATGGGTTGCACATGGTTTTAAAACCATGTGCAAGGCCAACATTTTTTTGAAGATAATTCAATTTGTTATTTTTTATTATTTTGTTAGGTAAAAACATTACAAAATCTCCCCCATATTGTGGTTTTTTAGCGACCCACATTTTTTTACTAATAAATAAATTTTTACTTTTTTATTGTTTTGTTAGGTAGGACGATTACAACATCTCCCCCATATTAGATTGTTTTTTTGGCCGACATTTATTTTGGCCTATAATTAAAATTTTTATTTTTTATTAATAAAAACCAGCATAAATCCAAATCTCAGGCTCTATCAAGCACCGAGAGGGATCAAATCTTTGGAGGTGCAGACATTTTCTTAAGTATTGCACTCAACTATCAGCTTTAATGTGATTCAAACCAAAAGGCACATTTTTTTATTTAAGGTCCACAAATAATATTTTTATTATTAATATTTAATACTATTTATGGCTGCATATAATATTTTTTATTTTGTTAGGAAAAAACATTAAAACATCTCCCCCATACAGAGTTTTAAAACCATGTGCAAGGCCCTCCTAAAATCATGGGTTGTTTAGGAGGCCTTGCACATGGTATTAAAACCATTTGCAACTACCTCCTAAACCATGTACAACAAAACCATGGGTTGTTTAGGAGGCCTTGCACATGGCTTTAAAACCATTTGTAAGGCCCTCCTAAACCATGTACAATAAAACCATGGGTTTTTAAGAGGCCTTGCACATGGTTTTAAAACCATGTGCATGACCAACATTTTTTTGTGGATAATTCAATTTTTTATTTTTATTATTTTTTATCATTTTGTTAAGTATAAACATTACAACATCTCCCCTATATTGTGTTGTTTTTCTCAAGGACATTTTTTTATGACAGATAATTAAATTTTTTATTTATTTTTTATTATTTTGTTGGGTAGGAACATTACAACATCTCACCCTTATTAGATTGTTTTTGTGGCCGACATTTATTTTGGAAGATAATTAAAAGTTTTATTTTTTATAGCTGACATCTATGTAACGTTACGTAACATTACAACGTTATGTAACGTTACATAACGTTACAAGATCTCCCCCATACTGGGCTGTAGAGTGCCTCTCGGTGCAATAACGTTACGTAACGTTACAAGATCTCCCCACACTGAACTGTAGAGCGCTTCTCGGAGCAATAACGCGAATGTAAAAGTGTAATTTTTCAAAAGGTCATTAAATATATGTTTATACAATATTAAAGGTGATCAAATAATTGTCCCTCAAGTTGACCTTGTGTACATTGATCGTAATCTTAGGCTTTGAATTTAGGTGGGTAAGGGTGGGAAAGTTGGCATGCATAGTCCCCATCATCCTACTTTATCACACATACCAACTCTAGACTAGGTTGTGCCATCCATTGACATGTATTTATAATTGTCATCAAGGTGGCGTGCTTTGTAATGTGTTGAGTTTTATTTTAAGTTAGTTTTATTAAGCCGTATCCTATCTAGAACTCATACTTCTTAGGTTGGGCAAGAAACTTTTGTTGGGCCACTTATTTAATTAATTACTTTCAAATGCTGCTCTCCTAAGCGATTTTAAGAGTTACCTTAAAAAGCCAAATTAGAGTTATCGACCCCCCCCATATGGATCATATAACATGTATATTAGGTGTAATTCATACACGTTAGGGCAACACCATAGTAATTGCAATTGCAATGAGAGGTATGTGGTAGGAAAACACTATGGTAATTACGATTGCATTCACAGGTATGTGTTAGCCACAATTTATATAAGAATTATTATGTTTTTGTAGGGGATATATGTTTTTTTTGTGTAACCAGATTATTTGAATCGTATAATAATAAATTTGTTTTACATAGTTTAATTTTGTAAAATAAGTGTTTGGAGTAAACTTTCTATCCGACCATTTGCATCAAGCAGACGATCAGCAACGCGTGATGTGAAAGCTCACGTGAGCCAGGTCGTCCAATCGGTGTAAATGGTCGAGTAGAAAGTTTACTCCTAAGTTTTTTATTAAATGTAATTTTAATAAAATTTATTTTTTTGGCATTTAATCTGTGATAGGTGATGGTGTATTTTTCGAGGATTGTTGTCCACCCTCGATGGTTTGCTTATGTCACGGTTGCAGACTTTTGCGCCTCGAGGTCTCGAGTGATAGAAACACCAAATAATAATGTCGCGGAACAAATAGCTCACTGGATGAGGTGACTGCTTTTCGACAACAATCTTCTGCATTGTTGGAGAAATTCACCCATTATTTGACAGATGGACTAAGTAATTCACCTATTATTTGTTGGACCTTGTGAACTGAACGGATAGACAAACTCCTCGACTTTCACCTTGGTTGGTGTGTACAGCTCAGCATGGCTCCAATGTTGGGTAATTGTAGCATTAAGGTAGGAGCTTCTATCGACCTGGGCGACTATACAATTAAGGTATTAAGGTAGGAGTTTCTATCGACCCACTGACAGAGTTCCATAATACATATAATACTGCAGCAGTTGGTTATAATGCTTACAACGTACCAGGTCAGAGCAGTTATGACAAGTCTAGCTAAGCTATGTATGGAACATCATCCATTCCAAAAAAATTTACATTTATTCAGGTGATAGGAACCGCATAGAGATTTAGTGAAAGAGTTAATTCCTTTTTAACTCCATATTTGTGAGAATGCGAGTTTGTTGAGCTCAGTCAGAAAATTCTTTCTCATTGTGAGAAACTATGTGACTTGGAGCATGCCTCCATGTAGCCATTGCATACTATGAAAATCTTGTTGAACACATAAGGCATGAAATGACCAAGTGGTGTTAGGAAATCTCATACATTTTGAAGTGGAACCCTAATCCAGTGAAGACTTCGTGAAGCATTCGAATGTCCGATCTCTACGTGGACACTGAGTGAAGGGTGGAAACCCTAATCCTACAAACTGTTGAAGTTGCATGAAGACTCTCCAAGACCTTATAACCGTGGTGAAAGTATTGTGCCTCCCTTTTTGGTACGAGGAACTATCATTTTGTTTTAAGAACAATTGTGTGAGTTGTGTGTGAATCCCAAGCTCACTCTCTGCAAATGAAATACTACACCTTGAAGCTCATGACGGTGTGTTTGATCTCCACATTTGATCAAGGCATTATGGGAAGAAACTCGTATGGGTCCAATTGATAAAGACAACAATATCTTTCAGGCATGATTTTTAACACAGAATTCTGGTTGTATGGGATGTTTTCTTCGTACCATAGGTAATCTCGAACTCTTTTAATTTGGAAGAGTAGTCGCGTTAGAGTGTTGTAATTCTTTACTAGAATACTGGACTTCCTCCAATGTTGAAACTGTTGGGTATCAAATTTTGTGAAGCTGCCATCTGATTATATGCTCAAAGACTACACTTGCATGTTATGTTTTCTAAGTCTTTCTTTTGTCGACTATTTGCAGGAAATCAAATTGATTTAAGTTGATGTTAAATCTAAATAATTTATAAGATTTGGATTCTAATAATATATAAGATTATCCAAATTGACAAGGAGCAATTTTTATTTCTTTGTCCTTTCTTTTGTCATCTGACTATCTAAATTTCTAAATAGGAGTTAATAAGATATATATAGTTTTTTGAGATGTAAATTTAGCCTAGTTGAAATTAGAAATTATGACGAATGAGGGAGGAACCACTGAGATCTAGGGTTGAGAGCTAGGGTTTGCAGGTTAGGTCGGAGTTTTTTCAGGCTTCTGTCAGAGGTAAGGTTTTTTACCGACCTCCTCTGATGGTGGAGGACGATGTTGGTGTGGGGGATTCCATGGGTGGGGGGCATTGCCCCCTCCCCTTATTCCGGATAAGGGGAAAGGAACATATATAGGGCTAGGTCTTGACCTCCAATTGGGGATGGGAGGAGAAGGGAGGAGCGAGGTTATCAAGTCGACTTGGGCAGGAAGAAAAACTAGGAAACCAGGGTAGTGCGTGCCGAAAGACCGAACGGTGCCCAAACTACAAAGTTTTTTAGACATAGTTCGAGAGGATTTCTAGTACATGAAATATAATGCTCTCATTGGTAAATTTGTTGGGATTTGGTCAGCCTAGGAGGCTCTATTCTGGTGGATAAATACAACCTAGAAACCTAGGGCCACTATGATCTTCAACTCGAAGCCAAAGGTGTTTTCAAGATAATATTTTTCAATGAGGTTGATCGCACTCGCATATTTGATAATGGACCATATTTTTTCTATTTCGTGGGGTTATACTTACGCCCTTGGAAAGAACACTTTAATCCCGATAAAGAAAATCTGGCAATCTCCCCTGTTTGGCTTCGCCTTTACTCCTTACCCTCTGAATATTAGAAGGAGGAGATCCTTACTAACATAGGTAACACCTTGGGAGTTTTCTTCAAGGTATCAGAGTAAACAAAAATGATGGGGTACACTTTGTATGCCCAAACCTGTCTTTATATTGATATTTCTTAAGATTTGCCAGAAGGGATCGAACAATTCTGGGAGGGCGAGGAATGGTTCAAGGCGATCGACTACGAGCATATTCCTTTCCACTGTAGGCGTTGCCATGAGCATGGGAATATTTTCTGTGACTACCCTCTCAACAAATAGCCCAGAGTCACTCCTAATCAGGGAGGGAAAGACTAAGAAGAGTTTACCAAAGTAACAAACAAGAAGCGTCCGACTAAGAAAGGTGATGAACCTGAGATTCATAAGAAATCTCAGATGCACAATCGGTTTGAACTCTTGCAGCCAGTGGCAGAGAAAGAGGACTTGGAGGAAGGTCGTATTTTAGAGACGCATGCCTATGAGAAAACCCTCACCCCTGAAAAAATAACCCAGGATGCAGAACAGGAAGTGGTGATGGAGGACGTCTCCATGCCCGGGGAGAAAGGCGAGGAGATGGAATTGGGAGAAATTGACCTAGAGGTTCTAGAGGCGGCTTGTTCAGAAAAAGGTATCAGATTCTATTCTGCCACAACAAATCTCCCTTATGGAAATAACTATCATCAAGACAAAATATGTGAAATACTTGGGCATAACATCTGAGTCCCATAAGGATACCGAAGGGAAAAAGAAAGGAAGAGGTGAGAAATGAGAAAGACACAGTAATGTTCAAAGAATCCAAGTAGTTGGTGTGAAGCTGGTAGCCTCAGGCCAATACCCTACAATATATGCAGCACTCACCTCCTCTCTCAAATATTTATAAGGTGCAGATCACATCATGGAATATTCAAGGTTGTAATAGCCCATTGAAGACCTGACTTCTGAGAAAGAAAATAGATATTGAAAAACTGACCATAGTACTACTTCAAGAAACTAAATGCTATGAAGCGGAGCTCAAAATCATAGGCAAGAAAGTCTAGACAAGTTGTGAGGTCATAGCAAGTTATGCCAAGGGAGTAGCTGGGGGGATAGGTATACTTTGGAATCCCAGGGAAGTCATTAGGGGAGTTTTGAGGTCTAAAATGGGCCTCATAAGGAAACTAATAAAAGAAAAGTTCTAAATTTTGGAGGGGAAAAAGAAAAACTATTTTTTCTTATTGTATTTTTGAGATATCTCCTTAATGGTTCACCAAAATTTTGAGTCTAGGGACTCGTTGGATGTAGAATTTAATCCTGCATCCAACCCATACCCACACGGCATACTTCTAAGGTACCTAGGGCACCCAAAAATACTTTTTTGTTATTGAAACTTTCAGTTTTGGGTGCCCTAGGTACCTCAGAAGTATGCAATGTGGGTATGGGTTGGATGCAGAATTAAAATCCATAAAGAAGAAGTCCACAGACTCAAAATTTTGGTGAACCCATACGGAGATATGCCAAAAATACGATAAAAAGTAGTTTTTTACATTTCCGTCCATTTGTTTTTACAAATTTTACCCTTATGGATGACATCATCATCTTGAATCCTATTGGTTCTTATAAAGTGAATTTTAATGGTACAATTTTTTTTTGAGGCCCATGTTTGACCTCAAAACTCCCCTAATGCTTCCTCTCTAGATTTATGGCCTCTCACTTTACCCTATCAGCCTTTTCTCATGTGGTAGGCATGAGAATTCGTGGCTTTCCCTCCAATGTATATGGGCTGTCAATATCCAATTAGAATACATCCTTCCTAGATTCAATGCTCAACCTAAGGGTGGTGGCAAGTCCTTGTCCTTAGATCCTGGGAGGGGACTTCAACTTGATTCGCATCTTGGAAGAGAAAAAACGGGGTATTCGACAATTAAACCCCATCAATGAACAATTTAATGAAGTTATAGAGGCCCTTGATTTGGTCAATGTCAGAATGTCCAATAGTATCTTCACCTAGAATAATAAGTGGACAGGGGATAGAAGCATAGATTGTAGGTTAGATTGTTTCTTAGTTTTAGAGTCGGTAATGATGGGGGGGGGGGGGGCTATCAGTTGTTGTACTCCCCTCAGCGGATTTAACCACTGGTCAATCAACTTGGAATGGAAAAGAATAGGGGCGAACCTTCGGAGACCTTTTTGGTTTGAGCAATTCTGGATCCTCCATCTGGACTTCCCAGAGAAACTTCATCAATGGTGGCAAGAATTGACACCCATAACAGGAACACTCATGTACCAGTTTCAACAAAAACTTAAGTTCCTAAAAGGAAAAATTAAGCATTGGAATTCATAATCCTTTGGGAACATTTTCCAAGGGAAAAAATAGTTGGATCATAAGATGAAAGAAGTTCAACAAACCTCCATTACCCAGGGTTTCTCCGAGGATTCGAGGGCACACGAACAACATCTTCTAAAAGAACTTAACCTCAAGGAACAAAAGGAAGAGCTTCTTTGGAAACAAAAATCCATAAATCGTTAGTTGAAAGAAGGGGAGCACAACACAAAATTCTTCCACAAAGTATCCATTCAACACCAATAGGGGAATCGGGTGGTGCGTCTAAAGAGAACAGATGGTACCTATGTTAAAACTCAAATAGAACTGGAGCAAACCTTAAATGGGTTCTGTGTCGACCTCCTAGAGGAACCTGATATCAATTGTCAAGAGGCATAGGAACAGGTGTTGAACCACATGCCTAAGGTGATTACAACTTATCACAACATTATGTTAATGAAACCAATCCACATGGATGAATTCGAGGCAACGATTAAGCAAATGGTAGCGGATAAAGCTTCAGGACCGGACGGGTTCATCGCAAATTTCTTCCACTCCTGCTAGGATTGGTTGAAAGATGAAGTGTTGGAGTTGGTAGATGACTCAAGTTGAATGAGGAGCAATTGTAAAGCCTTCAATGCTACTTTCATTATGCTAATTCTAAAAGAAACAAGCATGGAAGATCCTAATAGTTTCATACCAATTTCCCTCTACAATGTCATCTATAAAATCATAACCACGTTAATAGAAAATCGGTTGCAAACCCTCTTACCTATACTATTCTCCCCTGAGCAAGCTAGATTTGTAGAAATACGACAAATTCTAGATGACATCATTTTGGTTCACGAAACTATCCATTACCTAAATACGGACAAGATTCCAGGTATGCTACTGAAACTTGACTTATCTAAAGCTTACGATAAACTCAATTGAACTGTATTAGCTACAATACTATGGACCTTTGGTATTAATGAGAAATGGATCAAATGGGTAATGAGCCTTTTCTCTTTGGATTTCTTCTCAATCTTGGTTAATGGAACTCTGTCACAACCATTCTCGGCCTCGAGGTGGATTTGTTAGGGGGACCCCTTATCGCCCTTCATGTTTATTATTATTGTTGAAGGACTTGGTTGAATGCTCAAAGCTATGCAATTACAAAGAAATCAAATTCGAGGTCTTACCCTCAATGATGGGATGGATCCTCAAACCCATCAACAATTCGTTGATGATAACATGTTAATGGGACCCTCCTCGTTCCAGGAAACCAGAGGTATCAAAAAGGGTTTAGACACCTTTCTCAAAGCTAGTGGGTTGGAGATCAACAAAGACAAATCCCAGGTCTATTTTTTCAACACTCCAAAAGTCACGAGTAAAAATATTCTTCGTATTCTGGAATTCACGGAAGGTCACCTGCAATTCAAGTATTTGGGTGTTGCTTTGGTTGAACTACTATTAGCCAAAACTCATGGAAGGATCTTCTCGACAAAATCAAGTGCAAGCTCAAGTAATAGACATTCAGAGCCATCAATTTCCTAAGTCGTCTCATTCTCGTAAAGTCATTGTTGTAATCAATGCCCCTATACCTTTTCTCAGTTTTGGTTGTTCCAAAATCAATACTCAAGCAAATATGAAGCATACAGAGGAAATTTCTATGGGGAGGATCTCAAGGGCACCAAAAATGGGCCCTGGTCGAATGGGATACCTTGTGTATGCCAAAGGAATAAGGGGGTCTCAGACTGCATGACCCGGTAAGTGTCAATAGGGTCATGGGAGCCAAAATTCAGTGGCGATGGATCACCCACATTGAGGAGCCTTGGGAAGTGTTATGGAACCACAAGTATGACCCATAATGGAATAAGCAGAATCCCATCAGGTTCAATGAGGACATACTGGGATCTCATATTTAGAAAGCGACACAACTAAACAAGGGATTAATTCAAAGGTAAAATTTATGGGAGATATGAGATGGCGAATCGGCCTCCTTTTTGTGGGATGCCTGGCAACAATTACCCTGCCTAGTTGATAGAGAAGATATAGAAGACGTAAATATGTATATTCAGAGCAGTACTTTGGAGCGGGTTCAATACTTTTGTGAGCCCACACAGGAAGACATGTAATTCTAGGTGTAGAAGCCCAAGCCTTGGTGGAAATCATGTGTCCCCAAGAGGACATAGATAATTTTTACAAGGAACTGTGTGCTTGAAGGATTCCCAAGGTGGGTGGGTTGAACAAAGTCCACTCGGGGTAATCCAATACAACTAATTTTAGTATCACAAAGGCGGTGGGATTTCTTACAGAAACACACAGACTACCAACGAAGGGAAAATGGAGCAAGGTATGGAAGGGGAACCTATGGCCCAAAATTGCAACTTTTAGTTGGTTGTTACTACGTTGATGCATACTAACCTGGGAAAATATTATGAAAAGAGGTATGATTGGTCTGTCTCGATGATGTCTATGTTATAAGGAGGTTGAAACCATTGATCACTTACTGTATAGTTTCCCAATGGTATCCTCCCTCTAGGACATTAGAGAGGAGAGGTTGAGAAAGAGCACCAGGGTTAGGGGACGCCCATATCTTATCCTGGCCATGTGGCCATCTCAGGCCTTTACAAACGAGCTTCTCAAAAGAATGTGGGAATTATTCCTAGGGTTTTTGGTGTGGGAAGTATGGAAGGATAGAAACCGACAAATCTTTGAGGAAAAGAACAGGACAACAGACACAGTTTGACTACTAATTGAACTTCAATTGAAGGAAATTCTCACTCTCACTCAATGGCAGTCTAAAGTAATCAAAGCAGACAATGTAGAGAGGAAAATATTGAATGGCTGGGGTATTTTCAGTTTAGTTGTGAGCATTGGTAGTTCGCACTCTTTGGACACCCCCCCATAGAGTCCTGACTCCTAACAATTCCCAACAGTGGGCGCCTTCAACATCAACTTTTATGGGGCGACGAAAGGGAATCCTGGCCTGACTGGATATGGTGGGATCATTCACAATGATGAAGGAAATGTGCTCAATGTCTTCTGGGGATACCTTGGAGAAACCACGAACAATGTTGCAGAATTGGAAGGCCTGAGGTGGGCATTGCAATAGCTATGGACACCAATGTTGGTGGAGGGGGACTCCATGCTCATGATCTCCATAGAAGGATGAATCCAACGGGGATTGACTATTTCCAAAGTCTCTCAAAATTGGAAGTGGGAGAGCATGTTGCTTACGCTTCAATGCTTATTGGCCACCACCCCTACCATCCAGTTCATGCACGCTCGAAGACAAGGGAATAAAGTGGTGGATGTGCTGGAGAACAAAGGGGTGGGAGCACGTGTCCCCTTCCATGTAGGTCTACTCGCAGACACCTGTGACTAGGAATTACGACAACGATGTATGGAACTTGCTGTCGCTGACATAGGACAACTGGAAAGAGACTCAATAGGTGGAGGGGAAAGGCCAACCGGGACAGAAGCCACACAACAGCGACGAGGGTAGGGGCTCCTTCCATACATGACCAACCATCCCTCACCAACTTATATCTTGGTAGAATCATTATGAAAAATGGAGGCGGGGAGGAAAGGACGAATGGCAAATGCGACACGAGGTGTAATGTTCCTTTTTCGAAATTTTATTATAATGACCAATTTTTTACTTTTTTCCCTATTTCGACCAGAGAGAGTTGTTTATATTCTAGTTGGGCCATGTCTGTACATGTCTATGTTAAACTCTATATCATAGGTCAATAGTAGTGTTAGGTTTGACCATATGACCTTTAGTACCCTATTCTAAGTCAACCTAATCTTTATTTTATTTTATTGGTAACTATCCTAAAACTTAGGGGTTACCTAAGCGACCTTTCTAGGAGGATTTTCAATATTATAAATTTAGTTTTCACTTTTCCATTTTTATGTGGAATCTGGACAAGAGAGAAAATCAGATCTGCTTATTTGTCCGCTTTAGAGTTGTTTGCTACTATTTTGCTTGACAAGATTTTTGCTGCTTAACACCTAAGGTTGTTGCTGCTTTGACTTGATATTAGGTTTCTTGTTGATCTTGGAGTGGGCCATGACTCTCCTGCTAATTATTTTTGTAGGACGTGACCTCTACCTTCTTCTTGGTATGCTTCTAAGGTTGGTTTTGACTTATGTTTGTAGGATGCTTATAAATGCATTTATATGGGGCTACTAAACTTGCTTTGTGGCCTTTTAGTGACTGGACAATGACTGTGTACGCCATCTAGGGTTAAGGCGTGACCTATCTGATACCTCCAAGGGTTGATCCATGGATGGTGTGACCGTGGGATTAGGATATGGCCTCCTTTAGCTTCCCATATGGAGTCGTTACCTCTTACTGGTTTCTAGACTTGAAACATGGCCTTCTTGTCCTGTTTGAACTTCATGCATGAACTTGTTGAGTTGGTCCATGCCAGGGCCCTGCTCTAGAGGGAATACATAGCCACTGCCCATCCTAGGGAGGTCACAACAGTGATAAGTTGCACATCACTCCCTTGAAAATTTCTTGCCCTTACCTTGAACTGATAAAGGTTGTATGGTGTATGTTTGGTGGCTGCATCCTATTTGGATACTACAAACCTAGACTATGATTTGTTTTGTGTGCCTTTTGTCTTGGACATGTCTGTTCTTATCTTCTCATAACAAGCCATGACTTTTTGAATCCTTTTTGGACAGGGTTGTCTCTGTTCTTGCTGGGTCATGACTATACATAATATCTCTTAACTTGTCCATGCACTGTGGTGCCCTATCATACCTAAGTCTTCCCAGCTTAAGCCATCTACACAAAAGGTAAAATTATATACAACTTTTTGTCATAAAACATCATAATATCCAATTGGATATGTGTACTTGTAGTTAGGGTATGAAGGAAAAGCCTTATAAAACATCTCAAACATGTGGCACTGTGCACAGGCTACTACAATCACCTCTCCTATATTTTCATGAAAGAGATCAAAGAAGGAGTGTAAAGCACAGATATGACTTAGATTCAAAATGTTATAGCTAGATAAGAGCTTAATTCCCTGGTCATTCCCTTATATGATTGTTCCCTGGTCATTCCCTTAATATAAATACTAACCATTAAGCTTATTCCTCGATTCCTTGGTCATTCCCTTATATGATTGTTCCCTAGTCATTCCTTGGGCATTCCCTTATATGATTGTTTCCTGGTCATTCCCTTATATGATTGCTCCCTGGTCATTCTCTCAACTTGATATTGTAGTGGGGTGCTCTAGAAGATGGTAGACAAGTCGCTCATCATCATAATCCTAGTTTCAAATATATTGAATATTACATCGATGATATTAGTAAGCACAATGAAATTAGTTTGTTCAAACATTATACCAAACAATTTTTACATAAGCATGGGATTGTTTTGCAATAGTAAATGTCCAAACACAAGCAATTCATAAAACGAAAGTTCAAATTGAGCAATACATTTACATTAATCCCATTGAAAAACAAAAATACAATTAGTCAATGACTTTTTTCTTAGTCCCAAAGGGGACGTTTACAGGTAGTCCCAATGCAAGGCGTTTTTCACGAGTGATTGGCGTTCTACAAAAGTTATAGTCTATTAACAACTCATCATCAGGAGAAAAACTATGTATTGCATACAAAACAAAAAAATTGTGATTCATTCGTTTTTATAAATATCTCCTAGTCATTGGAGTGTTCATCAAATGAACAATTTGCAAAAAATAAAGAGCATATATAACTATTTATGAACCCTACAATGCTCCATGAGTGCATGGATGACCATAGATATACAACAAGTTCTTCATGTTAAAGTTTCCAAAATCATAATCATTCATGAACATACTATACATGGAAATGTTATGTTTGTATTTAACAATAATTAAGTAATCAAACCAACAATAAATCAATCCTTTATCCTTTATCTTCTAGACTTATTTGCACTTTCATTGATAGGGGATTCCTAGTCAATGACTTGGTTATTCTTCAAGGAAGGGTCGAATTGTGCCTTTGAATATAGCCTAAACTTATTGACAGCCCTAGTGTATGGCTTTCGTAACCAATACGGTTCAAGCTGAATCTGTTTCATTCTGTTCTTCTTAACCAAGTCAAAGACTTAAAAAAAATCACACTTACTTTTTTGCATGGGCACCTTAATCACTCCATCGATGGGTTTCCTTAGAGCTCCCCTCATGCGCCTTGTCATGATTCTATTCTCTTCTCGGGAATTCACTTATATTACCTTTGAATTAGGGATTTTAATCTTTTTCTGTGGTGTGAACTGTAATGACTTATTAATGGAATCCTTAGCCACTATATTGACTTTTCTCTTTAATTTTTCTCATTTCCCTTTAATACTAGGATTATAAGGATAACTTTTTCGTCTTTTCAATTTCAAATATTTGTGTTGAATTAGTTTTCACAGACGGCGTCTTTTGAATCTCGTGAATAAGATCGAGAGTAATAAATTTGGAATTAACAAGAAATTCCTCCCAACTATGTTTAAATTTCTTTAACTCATGTAGAATTAATAACTTAATTAAGGCATGATGAAAAATCCCATGACAATTATCATGGAATTTTTGTGCCCTAGTGATCACCTTGGTTAGACTTTTGAGAAATAAGTAGGGTAAATTCATAGGCGATATACCATCCAAATGTAGTAGAAAATGCATATGGTATAAATGTATAGTTTCATACCTTCCCTCCCCCATTATATATCACTAAACCAACTTCAACAGCTTGATATACTCGATCTTAAGCCACAACCAAGGGATCCCTTTTCTCCAATCCGTACTGTGATGTGTATCTAGAAGAAAATGATTGCAATCAAGCACACTTACCCCCTGCATTTTGAACCATCGTTCACCTTCCTAAGGTAGTTCGCAAGAAATTGCGATGTACTACTATGTGGCTCGAAAATTCTAATACCTGACTGTAACAACCTTGCCATTAAAACTATGGGAAAATGCTTGTGCCACCACTATGAAATGTCCCTACAATTTATGGCAGTATCAAAACCATCCTACATGCTTAAACCTTTGGCCAAATTTCAAGTAAGCTTCCAACACCTCTGAGCCCATAGGCTCATATCTGATCAGATTCCCACTACGTTTCAATTCCATGCTAATTTGGTAAGGGGAGAATGAAAATTTACACAAAAACTATGGGTTTTCCCAACTATAATTTTTTTTTGATTAAACAGTAATGATAAACCTTCGAAATCTTAGGCTTATGAGGTAATCATTTCAAGTGTTGGGTTGATTCACATCATGGTTACAGCATATTCAATGGAAGAAACCCATTTACTTGTATGATTATCTAGTCTCCCATGTATTTTAAAAATAACTGATATGACTGAAGGATGATGAGCTAATGAATGTTTTGACTGGCTGTACTACTTCATTAATTTTGTAGTGCATTTGGCAACTTATTTTGTAGTGCAACTGCACAATGATTATGTGGTGTTGTTACTTAATAGTTTTGCAGTGGAACGTGTGAGAACTACTTCATTCTCAATTTAACTACTTTCTCCTTGAATATCTTCAAAATGAATACTTGATACCTGCACAACTAGCAGAATAGAAAACATGCAAACTTGTGCCAACTTAACATGTTAATGACTTTACCATCAAATTAGAATGGAAATTAATGCAACAAGAACAATTATTCCTATGACAGAACCATGATATAAAAGTCTTCTTAATAAAGCATAGGAAACATTTTTAAATGGCTTCAAAAAGTTAAGGCATCAAGTTTGTGAAAGTATACAATCCTAAGTGCATACCTAGGTACTAACACTAGCTCCTACTGGGGATAACACTTCTTTGTGAGGTGCTAAGAACCCACAAGCTAGTATCCTGTCAATTTTGACTACTTATCTATTATGCCTTGTTATTGAGAATAACTGAAACTATACACTGAAATTACTTACTAGTGCCTTTGTTGGGCTTGGAGTCTTATAGAGAAATATACATCTCCTTGGTATTCACAATGAAATTTGCCTACCAATAGCCTTAAAAATGTAGAAGTGTTTTAAAAACTACCAATTGACTGGGCCCTCTAAAACTATATTGCCATCAATACCTTCCATAATGAATGTATTGTTGTTCAAAACTTCAGAAATTCAAAAAGGCCCAAATCATAAATTGCCATATTTACTATGTTTAGGTATTTCCTCCCTACGTGCATCCCACCTTAAAACAAGATCTCTAGGGTAATAAGTGTTTTCTTTGGTCCTCTTATCATAAATAGCTTTAACCATGTCTCGATGCTTTTGAGGTTTTTCTAACAAAGAGTCTCTTACTAGTCAATTTTCGACCATTTGATAGATTCTTTGTTGAATGGGATTTGGTTCCTCAACTTCATCCTGCAAAAACTTTAAGGCTGGTAATCCTAATTGAATAAGAATTATGGCATCAATACTATACACAATTTGAAAAGGGGAAATTGAAATTGCTTTCTTAGTACTTACCCTATCATCCCACAATGCATATTTATGTATAGTATCCCATGCTCTCTTCTTTTCAAACAACAACTTTTTTATGCTAATGATAAGGTTCTTATTAGTAAGTGATTTTTTCGAGGGGTTTTGACACTATCGTAGCAGGGTGTGCAGGCAGGTTGGGGAAATCCACACTTGGCCCAGGTGGGGTGGGGGCAGAGAACCCCTTAATCTAGTATGGCGACGGCTCCAGTGAGGAACCAAGGGGCGTTTGAGAGCAGTGGGAGCAAGGAGGGGACAAATGAAGGGAGGAGAAATGGGGTGGGAGGATGTCTCCCGAGGGCTCAATCTATCCCGCCAATCTAGATCTGGTCAGAAGCAATTCAAGAGAAAATAGAGATGTGGAAGGAGAAGGCCCTAATTGGGAAATTTGTGGGGATCCGGCCCAGGGAGAAAGCTCTGGTTCGATGGATTCAGAGCACTTGGAACCCAAAGGGGCATTATGACTTGCAGCTGGGAGCAAAAGGTTTTTTCACCATCATTTTCTTCAATCAAGAGGATCATGACAGGATCTTGGAGGGGGGGCCATATTTTTTCTTCTCAGCGAGGCTCTATCTCCAACCATGGAAGGAGCGGTTCAACCCTGAATCAGAGGACATGATAGTAGTCTCGATGTGGATTCTCCTAGTTGGGCTTCCTGGGGAATACTGGGATATGGAAATTTTGTGGGATATTGGAAACTCTATTGGGAATTTGTGAAAATAGCTGAGCAAACCCGTCTTTAGAGGTATACAACTTTTGCCTGGATCTATGTGTATATGGATCTCTCGAAGGAACTCCCTAAAGCCATCAGCTTGAACTGGGATGATGAGGAATGGATCCAGCAAATTGACTACGAGCAGCTGCCATTCCACTGCAGGATCTGCCATGAGTATGGCCACTTTGGGAGAAACTGCCCAGGGGGGGCCAGGAGAAGACTGTGTCGGTCCAGGAAGAAATTCTAGGTAGTGAGGGTTTCATGCAAGTCAAAAATAGACAGAGGGGCAGGAGCAATAGAGGACAGAAGATGCACAAGGATGGCCCCGAAAAAATAGGAGGATCTTCAAACCCCTTCTAGGCCTTGGAGGAAGTCGTGGAGGAACAGATGCATGAGGGGGAAGTAAAAGGCAAAACCTAGGAGACCGAGATGTAGGAGGTGTTAGGCTCAAGCAACAACGATAGCCAATTGATCGCCATGAAAGCGGACGAAGCTGAGGATATGGACTTAGGGGATCTGGATCTGGATGCCCTAGAAGCAGAATGCAAGAAAGCCGGCTTAGGCTATGTCCCTAGAGAGCAGATCGAACTCTTACAACAAGCAATTATTCGATCTAAAGTGCACAAGGATCTGGGGATAAGCTCGAAGGAGTAGAAGGGAAGCAAGAGGAAAACACTAAAAGAAGATCAAAAGAGGGGGAGGAAATTGAACAAGCAGAGGATAGCAGAAATAGGAGTCAAGCTGATTGAATCAGGCCAGTATCCCATGATCAAGGCGGCCTTCTTTGAAGTAAGTAAGGTTTCCCAATGAAGATAGTGACCTGGAACATTAGGGGGTGTAATCACCCAAGGAAGATTAGAACCCTAGCAAGGAAGATTAGGTAGGAAAACCTAGACATCCTCTTTTTACAAGAGACCAAGTGTAGTTTTGAGACAATGCAACAGATTGGGCAGAAGATTTGGAAAGGCGGCAAGGTAATGGATTTAGATGCGGATGGTATGAAAGGGGGAATAGCTATCTTATGGCAAGCCTGAGAGGTGGACCTCATGGGGTGGCAAGCAGGTCACTTCTCCTTGGCAGCTGACTTCCAGATCCTGGGTACTGAGATTAGAGGGACGACCGTGAACAATTATGGGGCGAGTGCCTTCCCACAGAAGCAAGAGTTTGTTCACCGTCTAAGATGTCTCTGTGCAACGACAACGGAGGGAAACTGGGTAATAGGAGGGGACTTCAATTTGATTACCTCACTCTAAGAAAAAAAAGGGGGTAGACAGACGCTGGATAAATATTAGGAGGACTTTGGGGAAACCCTCGCCAGGAGTACCCTCGTGGATTTGGAAATAGGGGATGGGTGGTTTACATGAAATAGTAGGAGGGGCGGTGATCACTTGGTGGCTTTGAGACTAGATCGCTTCGTGGTGACAGAAAGTATAGTGAGGGGAGTAGGAGAGATCAGGGAAAATGTGATCCCCACAGCTGTCTCTGATCATTGTCCCATGTGACTAAGCTAGGAAGGGGCAGTGTACCGATTGCTAAAACCTTTTTGCTTTGAGAAATTTTGGCTAGAACATAAAGAATTTAAAATTCTAGTAGAGCAGTGGTGGCAGGAGATGGATGACATAGGGGGGACAAGGATGTACAACTTTCAACAGAAGCTTAAAGTTTTGAAGGCTAAAATCTGTACCTAGAATAAGGAAGACTTTGGCAACATATTTGAGGACAAGAAAAGGATTGTTTAGGAATTGACTTCCATCCAGCAAAGAGGAATGGAATCTGGATGGGACCAAGAATTGAAAGACAAGGAGAAATACCTTGGTGCCCATCTGGAAGCCAGAGAGAGACAGGATGAAGTCTTCTGGAAGTAGAAATCACGTGTCAAATAGCTGCGGGAGGGGGACAAGAATACCAAATTCTTCCATAATGCCACAGTTAGCAATCGGCTAGGGTCAAAGATTTATAATATTAAACTCCCCAATGGGACCCAAGTGGGGACCAAGGAAGAAGTAGAAGAGTCCCTAGTCAACCATTTCAAGGAAATCATGATAGAGGACAACAATGAGAGGGGCCAGGATATTGATAGAATCACATCCTTGATTCCTAGAGCTATAGCAAGGGAGGAGAATAAGAACCTCACCAAGCCTATTACCCTACAGGAGGTCGAGGAGGTCATGTAGCAGATGGATCAAGGGAAAGCTCCCGGTTCGGATGGGTTCACAGCCAATTTTTTCCATCACTTTTGGGGCATGATAAAAGAGGAGGTCTGGGCCATAGTCGAGGAATCCAGGACTAGCAGAGGGGTTCTCAAAGCCTTCAATGCAACTTTTCTCTCTCTTATCCCAAAGAGTGAGGGGGTTTATGCTCCTGGTAAGTTTAGGCCTATAGCTCTCTGTAATGTGATATACAAGATAATTTCTAAGGTCATAGCAAATAGACTCAAACCCCTCCTCCCAGGGATCATCAGCCTAGAGAAATCAGAGTTTGTGGAAGGGAGGCAGATTCTGGATGGTATTATTTCTATCCAGGAAGCCATTCATTCACTCAAATGCACTAGAAGCCCAGGCATGCTCATCAAGATTGACATCGCCAAGGCCTATGACAAGCTTAGTTGGGAGTACTTGGAGAAGATGCTTTAGGCTTACGGGTTTTGTTAGGACTGGGTAGATTGGGTCATGGGGTTAGTGTCCTCTCCTTTCTTCTCAATCCTCTTGAATGGCTCCCTGACTAGGATTTTTTTTCCTTCCAAGGGGATCAGACAAGGAGACCCCCTTTCCCCATTGCTCTTCATTTTGGCTGTGGAAGGGCTTAGAAGACTCATAAAAGCTCAGGCAAGACAGGGGAGGATAAGAGGTCTGTATTTTTATGAGGGCATGGATAAACAAACTCACCAGCAGTTTTTGGATGACATGATGTTGATGGGGCACCCTTCAGTCCAAGATGCGAGAGCCTTCAAAACTAGTCTTCTAACCTTTGCCAAGGCTTCGGGGCTTGAGGTTAATCCAGAGAAATCCCAGATTTTCTTCTTCAATTCTCTACTCATAACCCAGAGGAATATTGGAAGGATTTTGGGATTCTAGAAGGGGAGGTTGCCAACTAAGTATCTTGGGGTTCCATTGAGCTAGAAACTAATTAAGCAGGATTCCTAGCAAGATTTGATAGATAGGGTCAAGGCTAGGCTAGTGAGCTGGGCTCTCAAACCTCTAAATCTCCCTGGGAGGCTAGTGATGGTCAAATCCATCCTTCAAGCCATTCCCATATATCTTCTATCAGTGCTGTCGGCCCCAAAGTTAGTGCTAAAGGAAATTAGAAGCCTCCAACGAAACTTCCCTTGGGCTGGGAGAGAAAGTAAAGCAAAATTTGCCCTAGTTAGCTACGAGAAGGTGCACATGCTGAAGAAGGATGGGGGCCTTAGTCTTCGAGATCCCGAAGTGGTGGGGGAGGTGTAGGGAGCCAAGATATGGTGGCGATGGTGCAATTATAAGCAGGAGCCTTGGGCTAAGCTATGGCACATTAAGTATGTGAGGGGATGTCCATCCTCTCAGTTGGTCCGTTTCAGCGGGGATCCCCAGGGATCCCACATTTGGCAAAAGGCGATGGAAGGGCGAAGATTGATACAGGAGCATAGTTTCTGGGAGATTCAGGATGTAAGCTTGGAAAACTTTTGGGATGACTCGTGGAACCAACACCCCAGGTTAGGGGAGGACCCGAAGTGGCAGCACATCAAGTTGAAATGCTTGGAAGAAGGCCGAGAAAAGGTGAATCAGTTATGGGAAGGAAATTCTCAGGGTGATAGGCGCAAGTGGACAGTATCGATTGAACCATTTGATCAAATTTTAGAAGCCAACATTAGAGCCCTGGGGAGGGAGCTTAACAATCGTTATGTCCGGATCAAGGATGGGGCTGACAGACTCAGATGGGTTTATTCTCAGAAGGGGATGTTTAGCATAAAAGAGGCTTACAACATTAAAATAAGGGGACAGATGGAGGAATATGAGATCTAGGGGAAGGTATGGACCTCCAACCCTTGGCCAAAGGTGGCCATCTTCTGTTGGTTGGTGGTTAGAGGGAGAATCCTTGAAGGGGAAAACCTATGGCATAGAGGAATCTAGGGGCCATCCCGGCGTGTCCTATGTGCAAATCAGGAGCAGAGTATGGGCCATCTTTTGGATGCGTGCCCTTTCGCGTCCAGATTATGGGACAAAGGCGCGCAATCCTTTAGGAGAAGTAATAGATGTAGAGGGAATCTGGCTCAATCCTTAAGGGATTGGAATCCGAAGGCCTTCAAGAACAACATCTTATGCTTTCTATGGCAAGCCTTCCCAGGCATGGTCATCTAGGTGATTTGGAAAGAGCGGAACAATAGGATTTTTAGGGGAAAAGGGCAGTCTCAGGAGGAATCCTGGAAAATCATAACTTCCAACCTGATGGAGACAGTCTGTAGCATGCAGTGGAGCAACGAAGATAAAGAGTTTGCAAGGATGGAAAAAAGAATAGCAAAGTCCTAGGGCCTGGATAAGGGAGTCATCAGTGAACTCCACCAAAAACCCATAGTCTACAGAGTGGAGAGCCCAATATCATGGTCCCCCCCAGCGCGTCAAGTGTTTAAGGTAAACTTTGACGACGCAGCAAAGGGTAACCCAGGGGAGGTGGGATATGGAGGGGTCGATCGAAACTAGAATGGAGAAATTTTGCAGGTCTTCTTTGGCAACCTAGGGCACGATACCAATAATTCTGCGGAATTGGAAGGGATGATCTAGGGTGTCTGAATCGCTATCAGGAATGGGTGGTTGCTGGAGATAGTCAAAGGCAACTCCTAGATCCTCATCCACATGGCTCAACAAATGGCAAACGACAAATCAGTAGAGAAGGTGGCATCCAGCTGGCATCTTGCGGGGAGGTTGGAGGATCTTCGATCATTGATTGTGACGTATCCGACTCTATCCTTTCACCACGTCAGAAGAGAGGCTAACTAGGTAGCGGACTTAATGGCCAACGCTAAGGTCTCTGACATCAGGGCCAGTAGGAGGGGACGACTTGATGAGTTCGAGGAAGAGCAATGGATGCCCAGCTGCCGTTGACTTGCAGCTCATGATGGGGGTGACAGGGGGAAGATGACAAGGAGTACGAGCGAGGAACATGGCTGGGACAGGAGGATGCAAGGACCTCCCATGCATTGTCTCCGTTAATGCATGCTCCACAGGTGGCCTGAGATCAAGGAAATATGAGCATATCCTTGATCCATTAAGAGAGGGTACGAAGGAGATATGGATAGGAACAGAAGCGCAGTCCCCACACGGACAGGTGATGTAGCTATGATGAAGACTCCAACACTGAACCCCATGCGAGGTACGGTGACAGAAGGAGGCTAGATTTGGGTCATCATTTCCCAGGAGGGAACCGTTAATTCATTCATGGGAGGCTCGATTATTTATTCAATGAAGGTGGACGAGGCAACTTCATGTGTTCAGAGGAGAGCTCAAGCTAGATTTCTAAGATTAGAAGCGGAATTGAGGAGAGGAGGAGGAACGACTGTTAGTGAGGAGAGCAAAGATGAGCAGGGTATAATGGCCCCGCCTCGTGGTGGTCCAGGGAAACCAAGGGGCAACACGGGCTTGACTGGTAGTCAGGGAAAAGGAAAAGAATGTAGTTGGAAGGGGAAGAGGGCAGCAACTAGGGTCCAATTGCAGGCTCAGGCTGCGGCAGAGGCCTTTAAAGACCGAATTCCGCTCATTTCTAGAATTGCTATGGAGAATATGGAAAAATCCCTTTGGGATTAGGTCAAGGCCATGGCAATTGAGGAGGTTCACAAGGAGGTGGATGGGTGGGTCTCTGATCTGGGGTCCACAGCAGGACGCCCGTCAGCCCATGACCATCTGGTGATGATCTACTGGGTCATTATGAACCTGGTTACCAGGAGAACCTTAGTTCTGTGGCCAAAATGGAGGAGAAGATAATGGAGATGCTGGTGAAGAAGGAGGGTGACAAGGAGTCGATAAAAGCATGGAAGGAGCAGAACGAAGAGTGCATGGAGATTCATAATAAGGTGGAAGATCTCATTGTAGATTATCGCCTCATGCACAGGAAGGTGGACCAAATAGCGTCCTTCCTGGGGATTACGTTATACTATCCGGGGATGGAGCAACTCTCGATGGGAGGATATGGGAAGTGCGCTAGCGAGAGGAATGTTGGCGCTACTCCAGTGGAGCATAGAGCTGAGGCGACTCTACGTCTGAGTGGATGTTGTTAGTCTGGTGGCCTTTCTTCGATGCTTCCTTGAGGCCTGTAGTGTCTTTCGTTTGAGGTCTGTTTAAGTTAGGGTGGTTGCAAAGCCGACCTGTAGGTTGTTTTTAGTCAGTTTACTTTTATGTTTTCAGTAAGTAGGAATCTAGATACTATAAGTATGTCAGGGATTGAGATCTCCACAGTGAGAACTCTCCTGGTTTTTGGGTGGGGGAACTTATGGAAATCTGAGTGTAAATGGGAAGGGTAAACTTTGGTGCAGGCCGTCTAGGGCTTGCAGTTTTGGAGAACTTTCTGTAAGTGGTTTTTAAGCAGTAATACATATTTTATTTACAAAAAAAAAGTTCTTATTAGTATATTATGGATGGACATTACCCTAGGGGTAATAAAGAGTAAAATGTTTAGGAATAATGTTATACCTCTCACAGAAATGTACCATATTAGCAGACTTAAAAGAAGGTGCATTATCAGTCAAAAAATTTCTAGGGAAACAAAAAACATGCAAAAATATACTCCTCTAAAAAGTTCATGATTACCTTATCAATTTCTCTTCTTGTCGAAATGGCCTCCACTCATTTTTTCAATAAGTATGTTGTTGTCAAAATGTATTTGTGTTGTCCACTATGTGATGCATTGATTTCAACGATAAAATCTAACCCACATTGTTGGAAAGGGGCATCAACAACGATGGGATTGAGTGGAAAATGTAGCAAATTTTGACAGTCTACCCAAGCTTAGACCATAACAAAAACATCAGAAAATAGATTCGTCCAATAATATCCTGCCTGCGATGTTTTAAAAGTTATTGTTTTTCATTACTTATGTCCTCTACGGTCTCCTCTGTGTAAATCGGCAGCCATCATATCAGATTCGTCTTGGTCAGTATATCTCAGCAATAATCCTCCAGGATCCTTCCAAAATAAAAATTTATCAATTATACAGTACTTCTAAGCTCTTAGTTTGAAGGATCTTAATTTTTTATCGTCATAATTTGGTGGGAAATGTAAATTTAGTAGAAAAAACACAATGTCCTTGTACCAAAATGATGTGGAATATTTATCCACAATTTTTGAATTATCACCATTCTCTTATATTACAATCATATCATATTGATTAAAAATTGGATTCAAACCCAGAGCTTTACAATTTGAATAGTCAAGGATCTTAGCTAGACATTGACCCTTGACTAATTTAGTTGGCTAATTTTCAATATCATATTCCAATAGTCTAGCTATCCACTTACCATGTTTACCATCACTATTTGTTTGAACAAGAATGTCCTTTATTGCACTGCTAGGAACATATGCAATCACTCTTCAGTGAAGAATATACATCCAAAAATATTTATGAGCTTTAATTAAGGAATAATCCTTTTTTTCAATAATGTTATACCTTAATTTAGAATCCATCAACAGCTTACTGAAAAACTCCACTAGATGCCCATGCTCATTTTCATTTTTCTGCAATAATACAACAATGATGGTGTCTTCCAAAGCGAAGGAAAATGTGAAGAATTCCTTAAAATAATATGGGAAAATAAGAACTTATGCTTTCATTAGAACTTGCTTGATTTTATCAAAAAAATATCTGGCTTCTTTGGTCCATCAAACTTCTACATCCTTTTTCATTATGATTGTAATGTGTTTTATAATTTCAGCAAAGTTAGAAATGAACCTTCGAAGAAAGTTTATCTTACCTTGAAAACAATGAATCCCTTTCTTGTTCCTTGAATTATCAATTTTCAAAATAGCATCCACCCTATTAGGATCAACCTTGAATCAATGCTATGACACTATACAACCCAACAACCTTCCTTCCTGCATTACAAAATTAGATTTTTTAGGATCAAGAGAAAGACCAAATTTCCTGCACTTCAGAAAAATTTGCTTAAGATGTTTAAGGTTCTCTTCATCTGACTTGGAAAAGATTATAATGTCATCCAAGTCGATAACTATAAATGTATCCATCTTTCCTATAAATGCTATATACATTGCATGTTGTAAGGTATCCCTGCATTCATTAGGTCGAAAGGCATTCCGTCATAAATAAATGTTCCCTAGGGTGTCATGAAAGCATTTTTTCCTTTATCCTCTTCATGAACAACAATATGGTTGTAGCCATAAAATCAATATATCAGTGATATTTAGTGTGCACCTACTACCCTTTGTAAAATCTGATCCATTTTCAGTAAAGGGTAGTTATCTTTCAATGAACTTTTGTTTAAATTTTGAAAATCAACACACAATCTGATCTCCCGGTTCTTCTTCTTGATAAGTACAAGTTTAGAAACCCATGAAGAAAATATTAAATAAATAATAATCTTAGCATCAAGGAGCTTCTTAAGTTCCTTTTCAATAATCGACAACAGCATGGGATTAACTTATCTTATTTTTTTCCTGAAAGGTTTTGTGTTAGGCTTGATGGGAATTTTATGTTGAACAATACTCATATCAAAAGTATTGAAATCCTCATAAGACCAAACAAAAACATATACAAACTCCTTCATTAAATCCACATTCCTTTTTCGTTGTTTATCAGACAAAGCCTTGGACAATTTTACTAATTTTGGATTTGACTATGTGCCAATATTACAGACTATACTATTATCTGGTATAGGTTGAGACAATGGATTCTGTAGAGCATCATGATTACTAAATATCCTTTCAAGAGGAACTAGACCTTTAGGTAAGAAAATACTTTTAAACTCAATCATATCGTGTCCAACAATTGAATTGGGCACATCTTAATTCTGTCAATTTCACCAATTGATTGCAGGAATCTGTCAATTTCCGCATCGTCCTCAAACACTTGCCACTTTTGACATTATCTAGGACAACATTCCTATTTCTAACTTCCACAACATATCTAATATGTGGTTGAGTGGCCACTTTGAAACATATGGAATCCAGAGCCAATGAATGTGTTGTTTCATTATAGTTCCTAGGAACATAGGTAATATCGAAAGGCAAGACATAATTATCAACTAAATCTCAGACTTTATTACAATAAAATTTAAGCTTCTTTTGTTTGACTTGATAAATATTCCTAACTTGCTGAATTATCAACTCAGAATACCCAAACACTGCTAATTTCTAAATATTCATATATTTGGATACCCTTAACCCCAAAACTATTGCCTCATATTCAATTATGTAATATGTAGCTTCAAATTCAAGCTTATACATGAGAGTCACTGCTTCATCTATAGGGTAAATTAACAAAATACTTGCTCCCGAACCTTCTTTGGCTGAGGCACCATCAAAGCACATCCTCCAAAGTTTATCCTCATTTTCTGTAGATGATTGTTTCTGTACCTATTTTTCAACTTGTACTAAATTTGATATTTGATCGTTATAATGTAAAACACATGAATCAATAATCTCGTGGAAATCATATAGAGGGTGATTGGAAGGATTTTGATTATCACTTACCAGATATGCTAGTTTTGTCTCCCTATATAACTTCCTTAACTCTCCACCAAATATTGTTATTGCAGCATAGCAGTAGTCCATTTGTAAAGTTCCTCCATTCTTTGCAGTGCATGATCGAGATAATAACATTCCATATTTAGGAGGAATGTCAGCTACAACTACATCCATAAAGATGTTTTTCATTGGAGTTGAGCCAAACTAACAACCAAATATTTTATAACACCTATGCACTTAGCAACTCTTGAATAAAAAACATATAGATCATGGAAAGGTTTGGTAATATTTAACTCAAGTTCTTCCATTACATCTTTTGGCATAAGGTTATGGGAAGTGTCAGAATCAAGAAGGCAATTATGCAACGTTTTATCATGAACAAGTAAGGTAATGTAGAAAGGAGGAGGTAAATCAGCTTTTTCATCTAAGTGTGGGCCAAGCACAATTGTTGGGTTCTCACCTGAAAATTCACTATACCAGCGGTAGGTAAGTCAACAGTAGGCTGTAAAAATTTCAAAATAGTTTCTTTAAAAAAAGGATGCTTAACTAGTTTAGTCAAATGAACAAGAATTTTAAAATTTTTCAATTTCTTGCTCAAGACTAAAAGAAGCAGAAAAATTTTCATAATCTTTTACTTCAACACTCTTACCTCTATTCCCTAATTGATATTGCTTTTTATCGATCTCCTTTGTTGGAATTTTCTATTCCACGACTGCAACCTTTTCTAAAGGAACTGTGAACTTGTTTTACGTCCAGATATTACATCATACTTCCTTAATTGATCTAATTGAACCACATTTGCATATATGTCCTGAAACTTTGTTGATATCAAGGATTTCTCTTATTCCTCTTGTGTAATATAGATCACTAACTGATTTTCATCCAACAACTAAACTTCAGGATCCAAGTCTTTAGACTCTTCCTCATTCAATTCATCAACTTGATCATCTACAATATTTTGTAGAGGGGGTTGTATATTTTGATCTTCATTCTCCCTTCTATCTCTCCAAAGAAAGTATGGATGGAAAGGTCTATGAAATTTATTTGGATTTCTGTTAGGAATCTCTAGGGAATGTATGTTCTGATTTTAAATATCAACCTCTAGTTGGGTCAACTTGTTACTTAATTATTTTATCATCTTTGTCATTTCATTGATTTTACGATCCTTAGACTTACAAAAAGTTGAAGGCTAGAATTCCTTTTTTTTCCCTACACTATCCTGATATTAAGGCTTAACTCTAATTCTATCGGCAACTTTAATTTTAGACTCTACTTCTAAAGCAGCTTCCTGCATATTCACAAGGGTAACAACTCTTCTTTCTCTAATCAAAAGGGATAAATCTGCCTCAAATGCTTTAGCATATGTAAGTTTTGTATAAGTCTCTACATGCTTGATTTTAGCAGGAATCTTGGCATACATTTGATTAAATATTTTACTGAAATCAGCCACAAATTCATTAGTCTTCCTTTTGAGATACCCAAACTTTGTAATGTAATATAAATAATCTTTTTTGTCATCCCATTGTCTAAGAAAAACTTCCTCTAGTGCATCAATTCCATCAATTGAACGAGCAAGTAATTCCCAAAATCACTTCCTTACTTCCCCATCTAGACTCTAAACAAACGCCCTCATCCAAACATCCCGATTCTCAATATTCTGATTATCTACATAGATAAGATAGGCATTCCAATGTTCTTTAGTAGTGGTTTCTCCCTGTGCATTAAATATAGGAAGGTATTTTAGGTAATCCCCACTAGGTAGAGCATTAAGTGGTTGTGGAAATACTAAAGGTGCACACCTAGTAGCCACAATGGAATCCATTATGTTTGGAATCCACAATGGAATCCATTGTTGGTACTTTAACCTTAGGAGGGGAAACTGGGTGTGAAACGGTAGCAGAAGTAGATATAGGTATTAACTTAGGGATAGAAATTTGAGAGCTATGGATTTTGATCTATGGGATTTTAACAATATCTTCCAAAAATTATTCTATAGCAAAAGGATTAATGAAAGTATTGAATTTCGATGTATCTTCTCCAAAATAGGCGGATTAAGGAGTTACTAATGGAGAGGTTAAAAGTTATTGTTAAATATTTTCATATAGTTTAGGCCAAAATTTGAGAGGTGTATCAAGGAAAGTATCCTCCTCTTTAGCCCTTTGATAAGGATAATGGAACCTCTATAAAGAATTAGTAACTTCTTGTGAATTTCAGATTGAGCAGACTTTTGAAATCATGCAAGTATGGAAGAGGTTGATTCAATTAGGGCTTTAACTCAAGTTAAGCTCGTTTAGGAATCAAGCAACATTGGAATTTCTAATGATTCTACCTTGAAATTGGTTTCTTCTTGAGGTTTAAATGATTCAAATTTAGGAAACAAGATTGATAAAGCTAATTATAATTTACTTCCTTCTTGAGTTGTAGGCAAAACCTTTTCTAAAAAAAAACCAAAATCACTCTTAACAATTGAATTAGATACATATGATGTAAGTATAGATGTAGATGCAAATCTCTGAAGAGCTCTAGCTTATCTGATAATATATGGAATTAGAGGAGATGTGGGATTTCCTCGTATTCCAGTCTTTTTTCGAAGCCAGAATTATAGACTGAAATTACATGATGAAAAGTGCAGTCTCGGTATGTCTGGATTTGTTCACCCACAAACTAGATCTAGTCAATGTTTGAACACCCAGGAAAAATAGATTTGTCTCTTCATTCCCTGGCAATGACGCTAGAATACATTATCCCTAAGGTCTGCACTGGACTGCTACAAGGAAAAGCTAGGGCACTTAGGAAAGGAAAATGTAATACATAAAGTCTAATTCGGGAAGTTGGTTGAATATTGGGCTAAGGAAGGTCTCCATATAAATAAAATAGCATAAAGAAAAGGAATAACTATAAATCAAGGTTGAATTATGAACTGAAAATGTCAAGAATTATAACCATAACACTGAGAGTAAATACATAAAGGAATAATAGCGTTATATTTCTTTCATGTATTCACAAATGGTTTTGCATACAACAACGTTATATACAAAACTAAAAGGAACAGACAATAAACCACGAGCAATAAATACAAACAACATTTATATCAGTTGTTCTGTAATTTAATTCATGTAGCGCATATCATTCTATAATCCATTTAATAATCAATAAAATCACATAAGAAGGCACAAAGTTCATATTCCATTCATAATCATAAGATTAGAAGCATTGTACTATATATTACAAAACAATAGACCATCCTCTAGCCACCCAAAAACCAACTCATACATCCCTATAGTTTTACAATATATAGACTTTGATAACAAAAGTCTTGAATTTCTTAGGATTCGATGACTGTTCGTTTTGCTAAAAATAGACTTCATAATCAAAAGATGATTCGATTTTGAATCAAAATATCTCTAGATCCTAATTTAGTGGTAATTTATTATCGACATATGGATTGAATTTTTAGCGTTTAGTCTCATACATTATATATTAAATAAAATATTGACAATAATATGCTCAATCCTAAAAAAACTTAACAAATATAAAGGTGTATGACTCAAAAATTGACAACCGCCTCATGGAACTGCTTTCTGCTAGTAGAATATTCTGAGTGTCCACCTGTAACTACTTCATCTAGGGTCAATCTTCATCTTTCTCAAATTTCCAATGGTCTATGTTGGATTTGCATCGTTTCCTGCAGAACATGTGTACCAAGATCGGTCAAGATCCTCAACTTCTCGTTTCTCTCTAGAGTCTTTTCCCTTTGTTGTTTACGTTTCTCTTTCCAGTATTTTTTTTGAGTGAGTAACTTTTCATTGATCTTCTTCAGCTTATAATTGAATCAAAACGGATTGGTAAATTTAACCATTAGATTAGCTCTTTTGTTTCCAATCTTGCTTACCCTATCCAACAATGACCGGTTCTTTTGTTTTTAACATTTGATAGAATTTTTGTATTTCTTTAACCTTTTCTTCAACTTTTGATTTTTCAATTTCAAACTAATCACTTATGTTTTATCTTCCAATTATGGAGAGGTAAAACCTTCCAAAGGTGGAGCTAGTCCACCTACTTGTTCCTATTTAACTTTAATATGTGACATAACATGTGAACTTAACATCTCACAAGTAATTGATTCTATGATGGGTTTCTCCTCTACTTCCTCTAAAACATTTGGATTTATATGCTACTTTAGTTTAGGGGGGCATGGAATAACATTTATAGTATTTTCTAGCTCATCTAGAACTTGTGCTACATGTTTTTTCTTTTCTAGGGATGATCCACACTCATTTTCAGAACTTTCTTGCCGAAAAGCCTCTTCTTTTTCCTTATTAGCAACAAATATATTCTTTACAGGAATTGAAATTCATATTTAACTCTTAATCCTTTGTCTCTTGAACTTCTTTTCACTTTCAGTAACAGTGGATTCGAAGTTAATGACTTGGTTATTCTTCAAGGAAGGGTCGAATTGTGCCTTTGAATTTAGCCTAAACTTTTTGACATCCCTTGTGCATGGATTTCGCAACGGATATGGTTCAGGATGAACTTGTTTCCTTCTGTTTTTCTTAACCTAGTCAAATACTTTATCAAAACCAAGCTTACTTTCTTTAACTCGAGAAGAATATTAGGAGTAGTAAATTCAAAATTAATATGAAATTCCTCCTAGTTGTGTTTCAATATCTTTAACTCTTGTATAATTAACAACTTAATTAAGGATTGATGAAAAATCCCATGCCAATTATCAGGGGAATTTTGTGCCCTATTGGCCATCTTGGTCAAACTTTTGAGAAAGAAGTAGGGTCAATTCATAGGTGAAATACCATCCAGTGTACCAGAAAACACATATGGTATAAATGTACATTTGCATACATGCACTCCCCCATTATATATCATTGAACCAACTTCAACAGGTTGTTATACTTGATATTAAGCCACGACCAATGGGTCCCCTTTATCCAATCTGGACTTTGATGCATAGCTTAGTAGAAAATGATTGCAATCGAGCATGCTTACTCCCTGCACTTTGAACCTTCGTTCACTTTCCTTAGGTAGCTTGCAAGAAATTGCAATGGATTACTTTGTGATTGGAAAAGTCAAATACATGGCTGTAACAGTCTTTTCATGAAAACTATGGGAAAATGCTTGAGCCACTGGTGTGAAATGTCCCTGCAATTTCTGGAAGTATCAAAACCATTCTACATGCTTGAACCTTTGGCCAAAATCCGGGTAAGATTCCAACACCTTTAATCCCATAGGCTCATACTATCTCCAACTTCCCAATACGTTTCAATGCCATGTTGAAGTGGTAAGGGAAGAATGAAAATTTACACAAACTAAGGGTTTTCCCAAGTATAAGTTTTTTTGACTTAAACAATAATGATAAACTTTCGAAATGCTAGGCTTATGAGATAATCATTTCAAGTGTTGGGTTGAGTCACATCATGGTTGCAACAAATTCAATGGAAGGAATCCCTTTACTTGTATGATTACCCACACTCCCATGTATATGAACAATAATTGATATGACTAAAGGCTTGAGAGCTAATGAGTGTTCTGACCGGTTGTACTACTTCATTAATTTCATAATGCATTTTCCAACTTATTTTGCAAATTATTAGTTGCACAATGATTCCACTGTGTTGTTACATAATAGGTTTGTAGCGTAGCATGTGAGAACAACTTCACTCTGAACTCAACTACTTTCTCCTTGAATATATTCAAAATGAATACTCGGTACATGTACAACTAGCAGAATAACAAACATGCAAATTTGTGCCAACTTAACATGTTAATGACTTGACTATCAAATTATAGCATAAATTAATGCAACACAAATAATTATTCATATTATAGCACCACAGGATAAAAGTCGAATTAATAAAACTTAGAAAACATTTTCAAATGGCTTGAAAAAGTTAAGGCCTCAAGTTCATGAAAGTAGACAACCCTAGGTGCAGACCTAGGTACTAACACATAACTAGTCCATAAGGGAAAATTTGCTAAAAAAAAGAGCACCTGACCTCATTCCATCACATGAAGACTAAAACCAAAGATGACAATAGTAACATTAATTTTTTTTGCATGGATTAAAGCTACCCAAATATTTGATGTTGTGTGGTGATTCAAAACTATGCATGAATTCATCACCTACTAAAATCGAATATAATATATTTATTTATATCTACAATTATTTTAAATTGTTAGATTTCACTCTATGTTTTTGGTGTGTTTTGTGAAATTTTCAATCTCATCAAACATTTCACCAAATAATGGTTCTTGTTTCATAAGCTCACAAATGACAGAATAGTTCAAAAATTGTAAGGCTTGAGTTGGAGTATATTAGTGTATGTTATGTAATTATGTTACTTTCACTAAAACAAATTAGCCTNAAAAAAATGAAAATCCTAAGAATTGGACTTTTGGGAGAGTTTAAAAGACCCCCCTAAATTTCTTGCCCCCAAAAGTCCAATTTTCAAGACTTTTTGGTGGGGAGGGGTTTGAAAGTCCCCCCCTTCCCCTCCCATCCAAGTCATGAGAATTGGATTTTTGGGGGGAACGGGTTTTAACTGAGTAATTGATTAAATATCAGGTAATGATCATAACCTCACACAATAAAGTATTCAAACAAATTGTTGGGGCAAGGAGATTAAACTGAGTAATTGATCAAAGATCAGGTAAAATGTCCAAGCACAAATGGAGAGTGTCATGATAGTTTTGGTTTCTATGCACAGCATGTTGGGTCCATTTATGTTTTGAGCATCATCCATGCTGAAGTATACTCCAAGACTCCTAAGATCCCCAACATATGCAAACTAAAACCTTCACTATTCACTTCCCAAAGACCAATGGTGAAGGGAATTAACTCAAGGAAGCTTACAGACTATGTTGTGATGTTATATAACATCAAAAACAAGTTTATGTAGGTCTAAACTAGGATTGGGAAGAGATAAGGTTCGCACAACTCAAACTAGTGTTTAGGGCTGCTCATAATGATCAACTCCTGAGATCTCCAAACAATGGAAAATAGTCATGAATCCTTTAAATCAGGAATGGAACTTATTCATCAAAGTATTAATGAGCTATCATAACATAGATGAAGATAATTCATGAATATTTAACTGATTTATGCTTAAAACTGGAAAACTAGTTAATTTTACATCAAAATCTAAGCAAGGTGAAATAAACTCTATTGAAGCTTAAACAAACTTATTCAGATTTCCATGAAACTTGTAGAAATAAATTATTACATAAATATCAACTCAAATATGTCTAAATAAATCTCACATAATTCTTAATGAACCATCCATTAATAGAATGTAGCAATACAGAGAGTGGAGGCTAATTTCACTCAGGAATTGGAAGGTTTGAATCCCAAAGTTTTGCAAAAATTGGTGCAACTCTGGATCTGATGAAATAACCTGCAAAAAACTACCATTAATGGTTGAAATCCATCAACACTCGCTCATGAAAGGATAAGCAGTTGGGGCACACCTCCTGGCTATGTCTAGGGGCACATCTCCCTAAGACTAAAAATTTAAGCTCTCAATTCAAATGATAGAAAGGTGAGAGAAAGGTTACATTGGAACGGCCTAAAGAATGATGTGATTGATCATGTTGTTAGCATAGATTTTGTTCTGAATGGATTGGAAGAGGTCTAAGGGAAAAAGATAAGGTTGAGTTCAAATTTTGTTTTGATATGACCAAGGGTTAACAAGTAAGGTGCTAAAAAGTAGGGAAAACTTTCCATGTGACCATGGGCCATGTTAAAAGTGAGTGAAAATCTTTGATAAAGTGCCCTAAAACACCTTATAAAACAATCGATGACCTGGATATGAATATTTAAATAGATTGACGGTGGAGGAGGGTTCCGCACCAGCAACATGCATGGGAAGCAGATCAGTCGTGGCCCACCGGAATTTTTACCACCTTCCACGTGTTGGGAGGAGGAGCATTCCATTGGGTGAAAGGCAGTAGGGAGAAACCGCCTCTCATGACCTCAAAACCACCTTATGGCATATTATAAAAGGAAAAGGTGTAAATCAAAGGATCAAGTTTTATAATGAGACCTAAGGCTATGACCAAGAGGCAATGGAGAAAATTTCCATATTTAGCTAAGAAAATTAGTGAATTGGTAGAGCTCCTAAATTTGGCCAAGAGACAAAATGATAGAGGAAGATCGAAAATTACCCAAGCCTTTATTGAAAACATAAAAAAGGTTTATTATTAATATAAATATTTTATCTTTATATTAATATTTAAATTCAAAGTGATATGGTTTTGGCAAGAATCTGAATACTTGGAAAAATCAAAAGTTTGGATGAGCAGCCACCATTTATTCCGCCCACTCAACTAGCTCAAAATGCGATTCTTTGAAATGGTAGCGGAATTTTACCATGTTTTTTACTTTTTACTACGCGCTAGTCCCATGTTTATTCCTGTGGGAGCTATCATACTTTTCCAAACCACTCATGAGATCACCAGAATAAAGTGTATTGTATAAAACTCTTATGTTCGCCAAATTTTCCTCATGTCTAAAACCTTGTGTTATAAACTGCATCCCTCTAGAATGCACTTGTTCCAAATACAAAACAAGACATGGTATTCATAACCAGTGGCTGGTTTTCACAAGGAAATGAAAATTGTTTATGAATTTTCATTTATTTCATAAAATTGTTTTTGAATTTCATTTTATGAAATTCATAAACAATAAAATTCAAAATAAAAGACATGGGGAAAACAAGACATGGCATTGAGAACTAGTGGGTGGTTTCCACAAACAAATATTTTGGGAAATTATTTTTGAATTTCATTTTATGAGATCCATAAACAATTAAATTCAAAATGCAAAAATAAAGAAACAAAACAAGCCATGGATTTCTAAAATGGTGGATGGTTTCGGAATTTCTTTTGAATTTCATTTATGAAATTCATAAAACCCAGTCTGGAAAAGTTTTTAGAACTGTTTGAATAGGTTTTTCCAAAGTTGGGATTTAAGCATGTTTTGTGCCAAATTAGGGCAGTGAATCATCAATTCTTGAGTGTAGGTGTCAGGGCATTCAGTTTTGTGAGCATCAAAGTAGTTAGAAGATTAAAGATCAAGATTCCTTGCCATATTTTAAGCAAACAATTTTAATTCCAGTAGCTCCAACATGCGATGAGCCATAAGGTTAGGACAAATGTAGCAATAATGTCTCTATTCATGGCACAAAATCAGCTCGATGGCTTCAAAATATCAACCAGAATGATAGCAGAGCATCTAAAGCAAAAATTTTGGAGCATTTTCGAGACTTCAAGAGCACAATCAACAGGACATAATCAACAACTTGAGATACTTGGTAACCTTATCCGGAATTATTGCAACTTAGTTCTATTTTTAGTATGTAGATTGGATTTGTATCCTAGAAGATAGGAACAATTTGCTAAGGTAGTTATAAGATTCCTATATTTATAAAATAGACATTTTTGTATCATCTCAAGGAAATTTTATGTGTAAAAGCATGTTTTATAATGTAAGGGGGGGTTGGAACCCGTGAGAAAAACTCATTTTGTAAGATAGCTTTCGATATTAATAAAAATTGCAGAGCCAAGTAAGTTTTTTTACCAGATATTTTTGTGTTGTTAGTTTTACAGTCAGTACTATATTTTCCTTATGTGAATGTGTTTCTTGTTACTCCTTTTCATTGTGTTGGCTTTCATGTTTGAATAAGTGTATATTGAATCAAAATTCATAATCATATGCTCTGGTTCTTTGATTTCAAGTATCCACAAACAATATTCATCGAAATTTAATATTGGATTCATCTTTTTGATGCCCATGTTAATGGACTATTCATTTTTATTCCTTATCACAAGAGAAATGAGAAATTGGCTGTAAAAGAGTAATTAGCCTGCCACTATAAAAAAATCCATTGCAAAGCACTGTCATTTATTGTAACTCATGTTTTGACTCTGTGACCAATGATATCCACTTGTTTCATCGATCACAACAATTAAATTTGTTTTGTTTAAAGATATATCTGGCCTTTGTATTTATTTATTGAGAGATCCCTCTCTGGTAGGAAAGAAGTCAGTGTTCCTCCTAAAGATTGGTTCATAAGGTTACCTTGGAACTATCTTTCCACAACCAAAGGATAAAAATCTAAGTGATAACACATGTGATGGCATGTGTGTCATGTCAAAAAAATAAAGTAAATCATACTCATCAAGCTAGCCTTTTACAACCACTACCCATTATGTAACATAAATGGGAAAGTGTATGAATGGACTTCATCACTGGTATACCCAAGAGTTAAGGTAAAGACTGTATTTTTGTTGGTGTTGATAGATTGACTAAATTTGCACATGTTTTTTCTGTCACAACTGCTATTTCATCCAACCAAGTGGCTAATATTTTTTTCAAAGAAGTGTTAAAACTACATGGCATGCCCAAGTACATAGTCAGTGACATGGACAACAAATTCACTAGTATTTTTTGGCAAGAGTTGTTCTGATTGGTAGGGACCAAATTAGAGCTGAGAACAAGATATCACCCTCAGACCGATGGCCAAACTGAGAGGGTGAATCAATGGCTAGATGGTTAACTTCAAAACCATGTCATCGAGAAGCAGAAATCACGAACCACTTGCCTACATCTCGGTGAATTTTGCTATAACACTACCTTCCATCTCTCCATAGGTATGTCACCCTTCAAAGAATTATATGGTTATAAAGCCCCCACATTTACATATATAATATTTGGTGATTGCAGAACACATAAAGCAAAGGATTGGCTCCGAGAGAGTCAAGACATTCTCAGAACACTAAAGGACAATCTACAAGTTGCACAGAGTCAACAAAAGGTGAATGCGTATAAGCACATAACAAAATGAGCAATTCAAGAAGGTGCATAGTATACTTTAGATTGCAGCCCTATAGGAAATCCTCCTTGAAGAAAAAAGGGGCTGAGAAGTTGCAGCCAAGATTCTGTGGGCCATGTAAAATTCCGAGGAAGATAGGTGAAGTGGCCTATGAACTAGAACCTCCTCCGGAAAGTAGAATACATAATATATTCCATTTGTCTTGCCTTAAAAAGGCAGTGGGACGACAACTTATGGTATCAAAGGAGTTTCCTCCCTTTGATGATGAGGGGCACTTAGTGTTAGTCCCATAAAAAAATAAAATATATCATAAAGAGAGAGTCGAGGAGAAGAATCAACAAGGAATACCTGGTGCAATGGAAAGGAATTCCCAGTGAGGATACAACTTGGGAAGGGGGGAATATCTTGTAGCATCCGATTCTGAAATTGCTTGGGGACAAGAAATATTGGGAAGGGAGGATTGTCATGTCCCTTTCCTAGAAGTTTCATGACCAAGGCCTAACCCATATAATCCCTAACAGTTAAGGAGGAAGATTAATTCATTTGGGGATTAAATTTTATTTAGAATAAAGGTTTGAATTATCCTAAGTTTTTTATAATAAAATTATTATATATAATATGAAGATGAAGTGGATATGCATGAGGACAAATTATAATTCCAAACCATTTTGGAAAGATTGTAAATAGAATAAAGCTGCAAGGATGGGAGCTCAAGAAAAAAATTAGGCAAAAGAAACAAAGCAAGTAAAAGCAGGAAAGAAGCTAACATAAGCCAAAAAAGAAAGAAAATCTAGGAAACAAAATACAAAAGCATACAAAATCCATAAATGCGGGAAAAGCAGGGAAAATGTAGGGAAAAAAAAGGGAAAAGCTGGAATGGCAGAGAAAGTAGGGAAAATAAAGGCAAAAGGAACAAAGCAAAGGAAAACAAGGAACAAAACAAAGCACAAATCCCATCACTTCCTAATTTAATCATGAGGGTGTATGGAGCAAGGAGGCTTGCACATGGAGTAACCTCATCTATAAAAGTATGCAATAGTATATTGTTCACATATTTTGGTCAGTCTATCATTCGAATTGATAGCTTAACTTCCCAGTCTTAGGGAGATGTGCCCCTAGACACACCCGAGAGGTGTGCCCCATCTACTTTTCCTTTCTTAAGCGAGTGTTGATGGATTCCATCCATTAATGACAGTTTTTGTAGGGATATTTGTCATACCCATAGTAGTACCATACTGTTGAAGAAGTTGGGATTCAAATATTCCAATTCCTCAGTAATCGTGGTCTCCATTTAAAATGTACCAATGTATTTACTAAATAATGTCTTGTAAGCCATCTATGAGACTTATTTTAACTTCCTATCATTTTATTTGATGTAATTAAACCTATTTGTATATTCAATGGCAGTTCAAATCATTTTAAGAAGTTTCATATGTGTTGATTTTACCTTGCCTAGTTTCCAATATAAAATTGACTAGTTTTACAGTTTTAAGCATTAATCAGTAATACTTTCACGAATTCTCTTCATTTTTGTTTTGATATATCCTTAACACTATGATGTAGAGATTACATTCCCAATCCAATAATATGTGACCATATTCTATTGTTTGGGAAGCCCAAAAGTCGATTCCTATGAGCAATCCTCAAAGCTAGTTTGACCAGTGCGAACCACATAGCTTCCAAATTCTGCTCCATACCTACACAAACATATTTTTAATGATTAATAACACTATAGCAAAGATATGAAATCCTGTTTAAGTTAAATTTCAACATGACTGGTCTCTTGGAATTGAATAGTGAAGGTTTTAGTTTGCATATGTTGGGGTGCCTAGGAGCCTTGATATAGACTTCATCCTGCCTTATGCCCGAAATATAAATGGACTCAACACATATTGTATAGGAACTTGAAGTTCCATGACCCTCTCTCTTGTTGGGTGGACATCCTTACATGATCTTTGATCAACTACTCAATTTAAACTCCTTGCCCCAACAATTTGTTTGGATATTTTCTTGTGTGAGGGAGTTAATGGCCATTCTAAATTGATTGGATCATCACAATGGCATCAATATTGAAACAAGAATATAGAATGTACTTAAGGAATTTTTAGGCACACTAACTCAAGCATAAGATCAGTTTAATGTTCAATTTACCAAAACAACAAAAACTGTGTGCTAAAATGAGCATAAAATTAACTAAACTGACTTTAATGCATAATGGGGATTTTCTCATTTACACAAGGCTCAAGGATTAGTTCTGCAAGGTAAATTTCAGTTCTACAAATACATCAGAAGTACACAAATTCATAATTCAAGGGAAGGCAGTCAGAGGAATGCTTGATCTCAAGATTCCTATGCACAATGTATTGGGACCTTTGAGGTTTCAAACATCGACGAGAATGAAGTCTACTTCTGGGTTCTTGGGAACCCCAGTATATGAAAATTATATCCTTTATCTCATTAAGATTCAAATCCATAGGTTTAGGTATGATTGGTGTTGATTTGAGATTCAAATGAACATTGAGGTCATTCGGGAGTACACAACTAGTCAGCATTCAAGGTTTCCAAAACATAGGATAAACATTACAAATTATGAATATCAGGCTTGGGATGTCTTGGTCATGATGTTAATGACCTGCAACAACTGATAGAATCAAATTTAAACATGCACGTAGCTCATGGTAACAGTTATAGCAAACCTAGTTAAAAATAAAGGCATAGAGAGGTAGTCTTGAAAATGAGGCTCTCAACCTGCCTCAGAAGCTCATGACTTTGCAATCAGATATGTATAAGAGATTATAGAAATTATTTTATATATAATCATAATTTAATTTAAATTTATAGCAGCAGTAATAATGTTCATAATCTCAAACTTGTAAGGAGATATCACTTAAACAATTATTACAATATAAGAGGAATATCCTTCAGTGAGAGAGATGAAGAAGATATGAGAAAGCCATATCAGAACCAAAAGTGTAATTTGATAATGATATGAATCATGGAAACACTACATCAGTTGTTATCTCTCACAAAGGGTGCACAACCATCCTTCTACCTCTCATACTAGCTAAAACTCTATCGAAATCCACCTCAAATCATACACTCTTGGCTTAAACTTGGAGGGGAACTATAATCCTTCATAACATAGGATGATCATACCTAAAACTTAGGATTCCATGGTTGTACAAGCTGGTCTTGACTCACTTGTGAAAAACCATAACAGTTACTATAGGGCACATCTCCCACAGTTGGCTATGGGCATGTCTCCAAATCCTAGAGAAGCATCAAAGCTATCTCATTCACAAAACAAGATTGTTGTAAGTTTTAAACCTGGAGAAAAGCATACAGGTTCTTTTAATAAAAACAAATATTACACCACATCATTCACACATAAACACATAGATTTACCCTGGAAACTCTTAACCAAGAAAACCAAAAAACCTTGGAGCCACACCTCTTATTCTCTAATTATTATTATGAATCTCCCACAATGCAAAATATAGGTATTTAACAACATCCAATACCATAATATGTTAATTTGGATTAGAAAATAGAATCGAATCCCTTAACCAGGATTAAATTACATATTTTTAGAAAATTCCCCAAAATAGCCAAAAACAACCAAAAAATTTGGCTTGCTTGCGCTGAAAACGAAGATGCCAACAGGGATTGTCAGACGCAACTTTTATAAGTGCACCTCCCCTCCGAATGCACATGTAAAGAATATAACATATACCCAGAAATTGGCAAAATATGTAACAAGAGTGAGATATCATTCTTTTATAGGAAAGATGGCTTCATATCTAAGTTTCATTTACCAATGCGCCCTCATGAGTTGAATGGAAACTTGCTTGTTTTCTCCTCCTTGTTTTCTTGCCTTTCTAACTGGCATGCCTTTTCTCACTTTAGAAACTACACCCTCCTTGTTTACTTCTTTTCTAATTGACATTCCTTTCTCTCTTTTCAAAACTGTGCCCTCCTTTCTTTCCTAAGATCCATGTTTTTCATGATGAAAACTTTTCCTAAACTTGGTTGTTTTGTGCATGCTTTTCTGGCTAACTTCTTTTGTGTTGCTTTCTATCTTTTTCCTGGATTTATGGATTTTCTTTACTTTCTCCTAGTTGTCATTTAGGATGACAACTCATTGGGTCCACAAGCCTCATGCGCCACCTTATCCACCTAACACATTCACTAGGTACAAATATTAAATATATTCATAATATATAATACTTAAAACATACATTTTTTATCCTAAGTTTAAAAATTGCATACAAGGACATTTATTAATTATCAAAATCAACCCCTTAATTAATTAATCTATGTCTCCACTAGGAACCATGGGTTTCCCAAGGTTTAGGGTTTCTCCATGGTGTTATCAATAAAATGGGGACATGACAGAAAGACCCCCCTTAAAAGTCTTTTTCAAGGTGTTTTTTAACCCTCAACCACCCAAAATTCATGAGAATTGGACTTTTGAGGGCAGTTTTTCAAAGACGGCCACCAAAAGTCTCGAATTGGACTTTTGCAGGCGGTTTCTTAAAGACTTCCTAAAGATTCCAATTCTCATGAATTTTGCAATGATGGGGGGTTTGAAACACCCCCTCACCTAAAGGTCTTTTTCAATGCATTTTTTAACCGCTCCTCCCACCCCCACCAAAAGTCATGAAAATTGGACTTTTGGGGGTGGTTTTTAAAAGATTGCCCCCAAAAGTCCAATTCTCATGACTTTCAAAGGGGGGTAAGGGTTTGAGAAATATTTTGGATGGTGTGTATTGGAATCATATATGCATCGTCATGGTGCCTGTAATATTACAAATGCATTGTTGTATCGCGTTTATAAAGTGCAAAGTGTATAGTTATTTTTAAAAATAATTGGTCTTTGGTGCATTCGTTATCTAGTAGTGCATAGTTAGCATCACACTATATATACAAAAGCATTGCTAGCAGTGCTTGACTATTTTTTGGGCACATTGTTGTGTAAATTTATGTTTTTTGAGGAAAAAAAATTATTTTATTCATATTAAGAAATAAAATGATAATCTAATATAAAATATTGTTTTATATATACATATTTGATTCTATGTATGAGACTAATGGAAGTTATATGTGAACGAGAGACATTAACAGTGAGATAAACAACAATGCTAGGTGAGAGTGGATATGTACAACCTTGTACATGAGTGGAAGGCCAAAAATAGGGAGAGTGACTTGTACCGTTGTCCCATTACTGCACAAAGACGAGAGTCCTTGAGGGTTGTTGACCTCTTGAGGTTATATCAAAAGGATACATCCCTAAATGGGTACTCTGGTTTTTTGGTGTAGTTGATCTGTCATTGGGATCAATGTAGATATGCCTTTTAGGTTGGTCCCAATCTATGGTTTAATCCCACAAAGGAGGGCATCTACTTCATCGTTGTGGTATCCAGTATAGGGGATGCTTTTCCCTAGCTACCTGATGTCCCACTTGGCATTGCAGCAGAGAGTTAACTTATGTATTATTAGATATATATCAATGAATAGGTCACTATCACTACTCTTTTTCAGTTTTCTGGAGGACACTTGTGTTGTAATGTCCCTTTTAAAGAAATTTTATTAAATGACCAATTTTTCACTTTTTTCCCCAATTTCGACCTTTGACTAGTTTTGATTCTAGGTCTCCAAATTGGTCCAAATGCTCCCAAATATTCAGAGAAGGTATATGACTGATATTAAGGTTTGAATATGATGTTCAAGGAATCTTTATGACCCTCTAAAGGATTCTGCAAACTTGTTTAATATTCTGGTCAAGGTAAGAGTTTTGACTAGTAATTGGGGCTTCAATTCCCCCTGGGTAAATGTTGGAAATGACTTCTCAAATGATCCCAAACCCACTTGAATTTGTGAACAGAGGAATAGGATGTTTAAGGGAAATTTTTAGGGTATCATATGCATCATTATTCAATTTATACAATATTTTATAACCCTCTCCCAAACAGCTACAAAATCACTAATTCGACCCTTGGGGAAATGGCACCGAATCTTCTCCAAATGCAATTAAACTGAGCAAAATGACCTCAAATGCTTAAGTTTTGAACATGAAACTTGTAATACTCATAAATTAAATTCCATTCATCATAAATATATCAAAGATACAATCTTCCATTCAAAATAATTAGCATTATCATGGCATACGTCAATATAGTGGGGAAATGGTCATTGTTTGATCATTAATAGTCACTTTTACATACAACCATTTGATATTTCGACCTGAGACTTTCTAAGAATGAATAACAGATCATATTGAGCTTATTACAATCAGAAATGGACAATCAAAGGCTCTCCCAATTCGAAATGATCAACATTACAATGGATCACAACAAGATAGTGGGGAAATGGCTCTATTTCTTCATTGTTTAACATTTTAACATGAAATATTTTGGTATTTCGACCTAAGAGTCCTTTGAAATTGAAATACAGATAATTTATCTCAGAACATAAAATAATGGGGCATTATAATCTTCCCTAAAGATATCAATATCTCACCCAAAGTGCAATCCCTTCATGAGCAAGAATATGCAATAAAAATTGGAAATGGTTGAGAGAAAGTGTTGCAATAGAAGAAACTACGAGCTGCCCTGTAGCTTACACCTACAAATAAAACTCCATTAAATTTCCATGAAAGACCTGAGTGGCCTCTCCAAACACCAACTTGGATGGGAATCTTCCACCCTCAAAATTGTCCAAGGCAAGAAAACTAGTCATCCACTAGCTCTCACAATTCATAAATGACAATTTCTCAAATGAAAAAAATTCATTCTCTTGGTTGATTCCTATATTTTATAAACATCATTAGCCTTCTAATATTTCCAATCCATCCACAAACTCAAGCCAATTTGAATTTGTGTGTGGGCTCAATATTTGCCATGTGTCCTCCCTTTCCTAGCCTTCCATCTTCCCCCAATTTGAGTAGGAACCCGTTGAGCTTCCCCAACACACATGAGCACCCTCTTGGATGCTCTATTTCGACTTGACATGTCATATATGTCATATGTCAGCCTTCAGATCTGATTTTTGTCATAGGTGTCATAGCATATTCATCATTATTGTCATAGAGCTAGGGAATCTAGTCCAAGTGTCTCACTAGCTCCAAAATGACTCTTCCTCTCCCATGTAAGTTACATTTCCTTCCAAATTCAACCTGTGATTCATATGTCCAAGTGTATTATCCTTCTAACTCATCCAAGAACATTTAGGCTTCCCATGGATTCAAAATTGCAAGAGGAGGATGCCATGTGGCACATAAATTCTAACTTGTGTGGGCCCCATAGTCTCCATGCTCTATTGCCACTTCAATTTTCTCTTGTATTTATTTAATAAGATCCATTGTTAAATATTTATTCCATTATAATGTCTAAACATCATTTATCACCACCCTTATTCCAAATCCTAAAGCTTCCACCCCCGACCTAGGAAACTAGTAATTTTCCTCCTTGGCAATTATTTGACCCTTGGCATCAATTTGACAAAATATCATTAATATGGAAAATGCGATTAGGCCATTGTGACCCAATGCAAAATTATGGACATGACAAATTCTCCCTTCCCAATATTGCTTGTACTCAAGAAATTTCAAACATGGGTGTTGAAGAACCTGCTTTCCATATGATTCTTTGAAGTTGCCAATGAGTTGCTCAACTTTGAATCTTTGAGATTCCATGAAGATTTTAGAGAAGAACCACCATGCTTGCTACTGCTCTACACTAATTAAAACCAATTTATTAAGTGGGGAATCCATCTCCCATACTGCTTGTTTCCCAAAAAATTAAAATCAATGGGACTAAAAAATATCCCAGGGTCCCATTGCTTGTATTGTACTCCAACAATTAAGAGTGCTCTCCAACCCATATCATTAGGAAAGAGAATTCCAGGATCCCATTTTGTTGTATGCATTCTTCCAAAAATCATGAGTACATAATATATATCATCAAAGTACATAACAACATAATAAAAATGTACATCAAGGAGTTGCCTCATCAAAAAATCATAAAAGTGCTTATACCTCCAGTTAAGTAGACCACCATTTGCCAAGTGCATACAAGCTTCAAGTGACCAATCAAATCTGCTCCAATGACATAGGTGAGGATCCCATGTCCCATAATGTTGCTCCAAAAATATATAATGTGCATCAATATAATCAACCATGTGTTCTTTCATCCAAGAAGTGAATGAAGAACCTCCACCAAAATCTGAACCAAATAAGGAGTAAAGAAAACATGAAGACTTCAAGTGGATCAATGAAGTCTAATCAACACACCCATGAATATGTATATCATCATGAGATAATAGAGGATGTTGCTTCCAATAGTAATGTTCTTCAATCTCATATCTCTTCACCCAAGTGTGGGATGAAGTTCCTCCAACATCAAATAGACTAGGCAAGAAGCAAGGAAAATCATGAGTCTCCAAGTGACTCAAGTGAACATCATAGGTGGACCCTATTAGTTTTGTACCTAGGGAAGTGTTCACCTAGTGAATTTTTTCTTAGTCACTTAGAGAGGGGACATAAAGTGACCCTTGCATTAAATGACTTAAGTAAAAACATTTAATTTGACTTTAGAGCATTAAAGTCACTTTTTGATAAATTTAAGTGGGTGAGTGAAATTAATATTTTAGAAATAAAATACGAGCATTTAATTTCAGCCCTTGATCTAATCTAATCTCCACCGTTAGATTAGACTCACCCTAGGGTTTTCTCAGAAAGGCATGGGAAAGGCATTTTGCCTCACTTTTGCAGATAGAAGTGAGAAGAGAGAGCTGATAGAAAGAAGAGAGAAAGTTTCCATTTTTCCTGAGCAAGAGGAAAAATTTGCAGCACACAAATCGAGGGAAATGACAACAGCAAAGAGGGCAAAAAATGGAGGAGAAGACAGCAGCATTTATTGCTGGTCCATACAATCGTTATGGTACGGTTTTCGAGGCAACATGCACGATTTTCGAGGTAGATTTCTGGGCACGATTTTCGAGAAAAAATTTGGGCATGGATTTCGAGGTCTGTACAATCTGTACATTTCATCCTTATAATGGAATAGAAATCGAGGCAAAAAACAAAAAAACAGAGTTTGATTTTTGCTATTCGACACGCAAATCGAGACATAAATTTATCTTCCGGGTTGAGATAAGTTGGTTTGATATTTTCTGTGTATTGATGTAAATGATAAACTTCTCCTGAAAAATAAAAATACTCTCTCTCTGACTGGTTTTCCCCTTGTGGGTTTTTACAAGGCCATTGGCCAAAAATCCTAGTGTTTTGTGTGATTAAATGGTGTACTGATTTTTATTTCCTGTCACTGAAAAGATTGTTTGCAGCAGTGTTTTAAGTCTGGAATTTTTTGTTTATTTCCAGCACTTTATTTTTCTGAGAATGTCATAAATAGTGATATAAATTTTACATGAAACCAGTGGCTAAAAACTAGTGAAAAATCTACATGGTATTAGAACGGGTTGTGGCAGAAAATTAAATTTTAGCAATGAAACAGTCATTTCAAGAATTTAGAAAAACCTTTTGTGATAGTAGTACATTTTGCTGATACTTGTTCTTTGAGAAAATGACTTCCATGGGGTTAAGAATTGAGGATAGGTTGGATGGGGCAGTGAACTTTGTCTCATGGAAAGCCTAGATTTTACTTGTGCTGAAGGAAAATGAGTTGTGGGAAGAAGTAGTTAGAAACAATACAGCAAATTACATTACTATTCCTCCTTCTATTGATGCAGCATTACTTGCAGCCTTTAATAAGAAAGATATTAAAGCCATGACGATAATCTTAGATGTTGTTAAAGATCATGTTATTCCTCACATTTCAGCGAAGGATCATGCACATGAGATGTGGTCTGCTTTGACCGCGTTGTTTGAGAGTACTAATGAAAACATGAAGATGGTGCTTAGGGAGAAGCTGAAAAACATCAAGATGGTCAAAGGAGAGGTGTGTATGGCCTATCTTACTAGGATCTCTTAGGTGAGAGATGAGCTTGCAGCTGTGGGGGTGGTGGTTACTGGTCTTGAGTTAGTGCGAACATCCCTGAATGGGGTGATTGCACCTTGGACTATGTTTGTTCAGGGGTTGGTGGCCAAAGAGAACTTACCATCTTGGGACAGGGTTCATGATGAATTTGTTTAGGAGGATACTCGCAGGGGTTTCTTACAGTGCAGTGTTTCTACTAGTAGGGGAGATGAGGAGGATGTGGCATTGACAGCGAAAGGGAAGAAGAAGAGCAAGAAGGGTCCCAAGAAGGGTGGGGCCAAGTAGCAACAGGATGAGCAGAAGAAGAAAATGAGCACTATGAAACGCTTTGCATGTCACAAGATGGGACACTATGCTGCTACGTGTTGATGTAATTGTAACTTCGGAATGTATTCACTTGTATATCTTATGTATTGTACCCCGAGGTTTATTCCGGGAAGTGTTTGTAATGTAATTGAGTCATGTCATGCCCCGATGTTCCGATCGAGAGTTTCTATAATGTAAACAAGTTATGTCAAGTCATTGTGGATAACCCTCCTATTGATCAAGGGTTAAAGTCCTCGCAGTTTTAAGGCCCTAGGGTTATTAGACTCTCCTAGTGAAGTTGGCCCTAGTGAGTTATTGTCAAGTCAGGAATTAGTATAAATAGAGAGTGAGCCTCTCTATTTATCACACACTCACTCACACTCAGTTGTAGTGCATAGCTGAGGGAGAAGAAGTTGTTGGGGCTAGAAAGAAAGAGGCTACTGTTGTCAAGAGATCATCTTACTATTTTGGGGTTTTAATTTGGTGTTGATTCTATCTCTGAGGAAGTTGCGGGGTTTTCTCCATTTATGGTTCCCCCGAGGAAAAACATTGTGTTCATTGTCACTTGTGTTTGATTGTTGTACTTGTTATTCTCTCAGTTAAAGATCCTAACATAATGCTAGCTTGAATGATAAAATTCTAACATGGTATCAGAGCTAACCTAAGAAGAAGACACTATGCAGCTGCAGAAACTAGCGCTTCCTACTTTTTGGATCTCTCTCCACATATTTTCAGCAAAATAAGGTTGGACTGACTCTCCTCCCTAGGGCGCATCTTTTTGTCGAAGCAGAATCTGATTCTGAGCATTTTCAGTTTTTGACCCGACACTACTGCCGAAAATTAAGGCTTTCCACAGAAGTGGAATTTTTTAGTGAGCTCGGGCATGGATTGATCTCCTCCTCAAAATCGAAGTTTAGAGATCAAGATGAAAGCATTTGGTTGGACATAACTCTGGGAAAGTCAAACCCTAATCTGCTCCTGAACCAGCACTGCAGAAATTAAGCTTCAGATCTAATTCCGACATCTTGACCTAGTAAGATCTAAATATTTTGTATTTCCATTTGAGGTTCTCGGTTAAGATGTCTCACCATACCAAGCTTGAGGGACCTGATAACTTCTGAGCTTGGAAGTATAGGATCTCCCTGGTCCTAGAAGAAAATGAGTTGGACTCCTACATCAATGAGGAGGTTCCAGCTCCAGAGGGAGATGGGGCTAAGGCCTTACACAAGAAGAATTTGGTTATGGATAATAGGATTATTGTTGATTCAATCAAGGATCACCTCATACCACAGGTGTCCTCCCTAAAGACACCTAAAGCTATGTTTGATGCCCTAACCAAACTGTTTGAAGGAAAGAACATAAACCGGAAGATGACTTTGAGGAACCAGTTGAAGAATGTGAAGATTCAGAATGTGGAGACCATACAGTCTTACTTCACAAGGGTCTCCCAGATCAAAGAACAACTTGAAGCAGTGGATGAAGAAGTGGAGAATGCAGAGATTGCAATGACCACCTTGGATGGTCTCCCTAGGACATGGGACTCTTTCATTCAAGGGATCTATGCCAAAAAGAAGTTAGTCAAGTTCACTAAACTATGGGAAAAATGCTCACAAGAAGAAGCTCAGATAGCAGCTCAAGAAGAAAAGATGGGAAGTGAAGATCAAGCTCTCACAGTTCAATCCAAGAAAAACAGAAGGGAACATCATCATCATCATCACTCTAAAGGTAAGCACTCTTCCTACAAGAAAACTCAACTCAGATGTTATACTTGTGATGAAATAGGACACTATGCCAAAGATTGTCCTAGAAACAAAAGAAAATCTCACAAGAAGAAAAACAACAAGAGAATACATGTGCTCATGTTGTAGAAGATGATGAACCTTCCACAAAGAGAAACAAGCAAGAAAGTGATGATCCTTCAAGTGATGAAGAATATGTTTTGATTTCCATTCTCACGGGAAACATCACACATGGAGGCAATGATTGGCTTATAGACAGTGGTGCTTCCAAACATATGATAGGATTCAAAGAGTCTTTTGTGAGACTATCAGAGCATGAATCACCCTACAAGGTGAAACTCGGAGATGACTGCCAGTATCCAATAAAAGGTAGTGGGGAATCCTCCTATAAGCTAGACTCTAGAAAGTCTATGAAGATGAAGGATGTATTATTTGTACCAAGACTTAAGAAGAACCTCCTCTCCATATCTGCATTAGATGCAAAAGGCATGAAGGTTGCATTTGTAGATGGCCAAGTTCTCATGTGGCCAAAGGGAAAGACTTTTGATGATGCAGTAGTGATTGGGGAACAAGAGGAAGGCCTATACAAATTGAAGGGCCATTCAGAACAAGCTTTGGTCCATGACACAGTAGAGCCAAATGAACTTTGGCATAGGAGGATTGCACATGTGCACTATAGAGCACTACCACTTGTAAGCAAAGTTGTTGTAGGTCTTCCATAAATTCAGGCAAAACATGATGGAGTCTACAAAGGATGTGCAAAAGGAAAGAACACAAAGAAGACGTTTCCAAGTAGCGGGAGCAAGGCAAAAGGAATCTTGGAAATCATTCACTCCGATGTATGTAGTCCAATGTCATCAAGTTCATTAAGTGGGTATGTATACTATGTTTCTTTTATTGATGATTTTTCTAGGAAGTCATGGATTTACTTCATGAAGAACAAAGATGAAGTATTCAGCAAGTTCAAGGAATTCAAAGCCTTGATTGACAACCACACTGAAAAGAAGATCAAGACTTTTCGATCAGATAATGGCGGAGAATTCACATCAAATGAATTCAAAGAGTTATGCAAAGATTTGGGGATTAAGAGGGAGTTAACCACTCCATATAATCCACAATAAAATGGGGTTGCAGAAAGGAAGAATAGAACAATCATGGAAGCTGCAAGGGCTATGCTTCATGATCAAGATCTTCCCATGCATCTATGGGTAGAAGCTGCCAGAACAACGGTGTATGTACAGAACTGTACTCCACACAGAGTACTCGAGAATAAGACACTTGAAGAAGTCTTTTCCGGCAAGAAACCAGAAGTCAGCCATCTCAGAATATTCGGTTGTCCAGTGTACATACACATTCCAAAAGAAAAGAGGACAAAGTTAGATCCTTCATGAAAGAAGGGTATATTTGTGGGATACTATGAAAGCTCGAAGGCTTACTGAATATACTCCCAGGATTCAAGAAGATTGATATCAGTAGAGATGTAACATTTGACGAAGACTCAGCTTACAACAAATCCAGAAAGAGGCCTGTTGAAGAACCTGAAGAAACAGAAGCACCCAGAATTCATGACACAACCATGAACGAAGAAAGTCAAGTAAAAGATCAAGAATTAGAAGACTCTCAAGAACATGTAGATCCACCTCATAAGAGGAAACCTGTTTGGGTACAATAAGTTATCCAAGGTGCAGAAAGATATGGGGCTCTAGAAGAGAATCACAGAGAAAGAAAGAGAAGCAGGTCCTGCTCAGGGTATGTAGCCTTATTATGTGATTTCATCAATAAAGAACCTTCCAACTATGAAGAAGTGACAGAAAGGAAAGAATGGAAGGATGCTATAATCAAAGAGTATCAATTGACCATGAAGAATGATGTTTGGGATGTTGTCCCAAGACCAGAATGGAAGTCGGTTGTAACTTCCAAATGGATCTACAAGATCAAGCATGCTACAGACGGCAACATAGAAAAATATAAAGCAAGATTTGTGGCTCGTGGCTTCTCCTAGAAAGTAGGAATAGATTATGAAGAAAATTTTACACCTGTAGCCAGTTACACTTCCATCAGATCAGTACTTGCTCTAGCTACAGTAATGAAATTGAAGATACACCAAATGGATGTCAAGACTGGTTTCTTGAATGGTGTAGTGGAAGAGGAAGTATATGTGGAGCAGCCACTCGGTTTTGAGACACATGACAGGGAGTCTCATGTGTGTAGATTGAAGAAATCCCTGTACGGTTTGAAGCAAGATACCTAGGACATGGTACGGCAGAATTGACAGCTTTCTATCCAGTTTGGGCTTTACGAAGAGTAAAGTAGATTCCAACTTTTACTATAAGGTTGAAGATGGAAACCCAGTGATGCTCCTACTGTATGTAGATGATCTGTTTGTAACAGGTATGGATAAGTTGATTGCTGATACGAAGAGGAAGCTTGCTGCTAAGTTCTAAATGAAGGACTTGGGTATGATGCATTATTTTCTTGGCATGGAGGTGTGGAAAAATGCAGGTGGAATTTCCCTAGGGCAAGGGAAATATATGGTAGAGATCCTGAAGAGATTCGGGATGATGGACTGCAAGGCCATGACCACACCTATGGAATCTAACTTGAAGCTATTGAGTAATACTTCATTAGAAGCGGTTGATAATACGATGTATTGTCAGATGATTCGGTCCTTGATGTACCTGACAAACACAAGACCAGATATTTGCTTTGATATGAACACCTTGAGCCAATTCCTGACAGATCCGAGACGTGTTCACTTGATTGCTGCAAAGCATATTCTGAGGTACTTGAAGGGTACAGTTGACTATGGGCTCAAGTATGAGGCGAATCAGAAGATTAACCTGGAGGGTTATGTTGATTTAAATTGGGCAGGCAGTGCCATCGATAGGAAGAGCACTTCAGGGTGTTGCTTCAGTATGGGATTAGGTGTGATCTCTTGGTTTAGCAGGAAGAAATCCTGTGTGGCACTGAGTACAGCTGAAGCAGAGTATGTCGCAGCTTGTTCAACTAGTTGTGAGGCAGTATGGCTAAGGAAGCTATTGTCTGATTTATTTGATCTCTAGTTAGATGTTACTTGTATATACTGCAGCAACTAGAGTTGTGTGAAGTTGACGAAGAACTCGGTGTTCCATGACAAGTCGAAGCATATCGAAATCAAGTATCACTATATCAAGGATATGGTGAGGAGAGGAGCAGTGAAGCTCCAGTATGTTGCAATGCACGAACAGATAGCTGATGTGTTGATGAATCCATTAGCCAGAGTGAAGTTTGAGTACTTCAGGGAGAAGCTTGGTGTTCTCCATATCAAGGTTCCCTCCAAGGGGAAGTGATGAGTCCGTGAGCCATTCTGACACTGTGAGAGGATTAGGTTCCTTCCATGGTCAAATATAAGGGCTGAGCCATTCTGTCATGGTGAGAGGATTGGTTCCTTCCATGTCATATATGAGTGCTGAGCCATTCTAATATGACTGTAGGATTGGCTCCTACATGATCAGATATAAGGGTTATTGCCATTCTCTGAATGGAGGTACCTGGTAAGTTACTAGGAATACTCAATCTAGGACTGAGGGCCATTCTGATATGACTGTGGGATGTGGTCTCACATGATTAGATATAAGTGTAGGTCCATTCTGATGTGATTGAGGGATATGTTCCCACTTGATCATATTTAAGGGTTGTTGCCATTCTCTGAATGGAGGCACCTGGTCAGTTACCAGGAACCCTTAGTCTGGGACTGAGAGCCTTTCTGACAAGTCAAGGTCAGATGTAAGGGCTATGCCATTCTGACATGGTGAGAGGATTAAGTTCCTTCCATGGTCAGATGTAAGGGATGTGCCATTCTGACATGGTGAGAGGATTAAGTTCCTTCCATGGTCAGATATAAGGGATGTGCCATCCTGACATGGTGAGAGGATTAAGTTCCTTCCATGATCATATGTAAGGGCTGGGCCATTCTAACATGGTGAGAGGATTAAGTTCCTTCCATGGTTAGATGTGAGGGCTGGGCCATTCTGACATGATGGTGGATGTGTTCCTCTCATGGTCAGATGCGAGTGTTGGGTGTGCCTTTCTGACGAGTCAAGGTCAGATGTAAGTGCTGGGTGGGCCATTCTGACTTAGGGTCAGATATAAGTGCTGAAGAAGACTTACATGGAGGCTAGGCCTACAACCAGCATGAAAAAGGGCTGGCTCTATAGAACTTCCTGTGATGAGAAGAATCATGAGATAGCACCAGTGATGTTAACCCATTAATGATCCAGATCACGTGATGATCCATATCTAGTGATGATGATCCAAATCCAGTGATGATCCAGATCCATTGATGATGATCCATATCCATTAATGATGATCCAATAGTGATGATACAGATCGAGTGATGATCCAGATCCAATGATGTTGATCCAGCAGAGATGATCCAGATCGAGTGATGATCTAGATCCAGTGATAATGATCCAGATCGAGTGATGATCCAGATCTAGATGAAGATGACTTGAAGATGAAGATGACCTGAAGATGAAGATGACGAGAACTCGATGATGATCTAGATGATAGAGAGAAGAAGACTTGTGCTGATAAGTTGTGTCAAGAGAATACCTTCCTTGTTAAGAGGGAGTGTTGATGTAATTGTAACTTTAGAATGTATTCACCTGTATATCTTATGTATTGTACCCCGAGTTTTATTCCAGGAAGTGTTTGTAATGTAATTGAGTCATGTCATGCCCCGATGTTCTGATCAGGAGTTTCTATAATGTAAACAAGTCATGTCAAGTCATTGTGGGTAACCCTTCTATTGATCAAGGGTTAAAGTCCCTGCAGTTCAAGGCCCTAGGGTTATTACACTCTCCTAGTGAAGTCGGCCCTAGTGACTTATTGTCAAGTCGGGAATTAGTATAAATAGAGAGTGAGCCTCTCTATTTATCACACACTCACTCACACTCAGTTGTAGCGCATAACTGAGGGAGAAGAAGCTGTTAGGGCTAGAAAGAAAGAGGCTACTGCTGTCAGGAGATCATTTAACTGTTTTGGGGTTTTACTTTGGTGCTGATTCTATCTCTGAGGAAGCTGTGGGGTTTTCTCCATTTATGGTTTCCCCAAGGAAAAACATTGTGTTCATTGTCTCTTGTGTTTGATTGTTGTACTTGTTATTCTCTCAGTTAAAGATCCTAACATAACACTAGCTTGAATGATAAAATTCTAACACTACGTGTCCAAACAAGAAGAAGAAGAAGTAGCAGACAACCACTTCAGCTGAGATTGATGATTTTACAGCTAGATTTCAGAGTGAGTTTTCACTATGCACTGGGCATGTTGAGAGAGAGAGAGCATCCATTCTCACCAGTGTGGATGTTGACAGATAGAGGGATTTTTCCCGTGTGACAGACCATTCTTACAGTGCATCTACTTCCAGCACTTGGTACATAGATAGCGAAGCCTCGAGCCACATGACAGGTGCTTATGAGATGTTCTCCGAGCTTTCACAGGCAGATACAGATGTGGAGGTTGTGTTGGGAGATGACTTAGTAGTAAGTGTAGTTGGACATGGGACCATTACATTTTAGAGGGATTCCATGAGTCCCATGGTATAGTGGGTTGTATTATATGTACTTGGGCTGAAGAAGAACCTAGTGTTAGTTTCCATGATCAAGGATCAGGGTCTTGGGGTGTCCTTCCTAGATGGACATGTGCATATGTTTCCCAAGACTACAGGACCAATTGCTTCAGTTGCCATTGGAGCGAGATGTGGGAAACTGTATAGGCTCTTGTTTCAGCCACATCATGCTTTAGCACATAGCAGCAGCAGTGAGTTGTGTGAGCTTTGGCATAGGAGGATGGCTCACTTGCATCATCCAGCCTTGGGGTTGTTGAGGCACATGGTGACAGGTTTATTAGAGTTCAGCACAGGGCAGAGTGATGTGTGCAGGGGGTGTGCTTTGGGAAAACACACCAAGACTGCTTTTTCAAGCAGTGATAGCAGGTTAGCTAGTGATCTTGACTTGATACATTCAGACTTATGCGGACCTATGTCTTTTGTGTCCTTAGAGGATACGAGTATTATGTGTCATTCATTGATGACCATTCTAGGAAGACCTGGATCTACTTTCTGAAGAGCAAGAAGTCTGAGGAAGTCTTGTAGAGGTTCCAATTGTTCAAATCTCTTGTGGAGAACCAAATAGGTAGGAAGATCCGAGTGTTGAGATCAGATAATGGGGGTGAGTATACCTCCAAGGAGTTTGATGTATTTTGCAGACAGGAGGGGACCAGGAGACAGTTGACAGTTCTGTATACTCTAGAGCATAATGGAGTAGCAGAGAGGAAGAACAGGTCCATTGTTGGAGCAGCCCGAGCTATGTTACATGACCAGTCACTTCCTTTCTTTATTTGGGCTGAGGCTTGTAGCATCGTTGTATATCTTCAGAACAAGAGTCCCCATCGGGAAGTAGGGAACATGACACTTGAGGAGTGCTTTTTATGCAAGAAGCCGAAAGTTGGCCATTTTCGTATATTTGGTAGTCTGACTTACTCTCATGTCCCTTACTTACTCTCATGTCCCTTCAGAGAAGTGGACAAAGTTAGAGTCCACTGTAGATAAGGGCATCTTTGTGGGTTATGATGAGATTGTGAAGGCTTTCCATCTTTATCTTCCCTCTCAGAGGAAAGTGGTGGTGAGAAGGGATGTGAAGTTTGAGGAGGAGCGAGCCTTCAGGAGGTCAAGAGAGTCAGATCAGGGAGAGCAGTAGGTCCCTACACCTCAGGTTGTGGCATAGGTTCCATCTATGCAGCAGTTAGGATCACAGGTTTCCAGGGTTACAGGACCACAGAGTGTTGGCACAAGTTCACCAGGTTCAGTGGTTAGGCCAATAGGGTCTTCGGGGATAGGTGATGGGTATACTATTACAGGTACACCTTACAGGGGATCATGATCAGGATCAGGATTTGGATTACAGGGTACATGTCACATGCCCCAATTTTTCAAATAATATTATCTTATTTGATTTTTATTCCAAGACATTATGTTAAATTTTATGCTAAGTTGTAATTGATGACTCAACAGAGTCAAGGATGTTGAATGTAATTATGAATATTTTAATTATAAATAAATAAAAAGTGGAGACAACAGCTTGGGAGAGTTGTTAAAAGAGTGTTTACTGGTCAAGTTGGTGGAGGAGACTGGGTGGAGAGAAAATAGACAAGTGGCAGCATCCTCAAACACTTCCAATGTTGCAGGTGGCAACCTCCCTACATTTGGGGTCATGATCCCCCAAGAAAGTGGGATCAGAGCAGGTGGCTCAATTAATTACAACTAACCCAAAAAGACCTAGGCAATCTTAATAAAAAAGCCCATTGAAGAGAGCTGAGGCTGCTCATTCCAAGAGGAGAATCATTCAGGTGAATGTACTTCAAAGGATTTCATTGGGAAGGGAATTTCTAGAAGGTGTTTGAGGGGTAAACTGTAGAGAATGATCTAGTACAGCTTTTCAAGTGAAAGATCTTGCTGCTGAGTGTAGAGTCAGTACTGAGTCATTGGACTAGTATTTTGTTGCTTGCTCCACCAGTTCCCAGCCAAGGAGACCAGGAACAGGCTCGAGGGTCCTGAGAAGACGCTGTTTGAGCTCTCTCCAGGAGTTGGTAGGGAGGAATAGCCTCCCAACGTTTTTGTCATCCAGCTTTAAAAATAGGTTCTACTGTCTTTTATTTGCCGTGTTAAAGTTTATTTTTAAGAATGAATGAATAATGTAAGACTTATATGTTATGTAATGAATTGTTAGAAATTAGTTGTTGAATGTTGAAACTGTAATTGAATGAGATAATCCTACTTGTGTTTTTCCCCGTCTAGGTAAACCAGACCATACTCTAGCACAGGTAGTGTGTTTAAGATAGATGAAGATATGATAGAAATCTAGATTGATTAGAGTTATTTTGTATTTCAGAACAATGGAGTAATTTATTTCTGTATATAGATGTTTTCCTAGAAAGGATACTAATCTGTCTAATTAAGTTATGGTTTAAAAACCAGACTATTGTATTAAGAATGATAACAAAGAAGTATACATAATACCTTTCAAATAGCATGTTTATTTCTTTTAATATGTTGACTACTGTAGATAGGTTATTTATCTTATTCAGAATTGTATTTCTGCAAAATGAAACTACTGATTTGTCACATAGGTAAAAGATTTAACTTAAATAAACAGTCATGTATTTCTACGAAGAAAGAACCAAGTTATTTTACAGAGTTATTTTATTGTATATATTGCTTAACTATTTCTACAAATGTTCATATTTTAAGTAGAGTAATTCTAGTATAGTTCTTATTATAAATAATTTAAGAACAACAATTATAAAAATGTAACAAAGAAATAATAACAAAACCTATTTAGGTACTTATCAAATAGATTGAATACAATGTTAAATAATATTTAATAAATATTATTTATATATGAAGAAATTCATTTAAATAAACTAAACAAAAATTAATTATAAAAGTATGTATAGGGTCGAAACCCTCATAATATTAAACATTATAAATTATAGTATTAACATTATAACATTATAATTTATAGTATAAACATTGTAATTCATAGTAATAACAATATAATCAAATAAGCACTAATCCAAAGATTTGGATTATTTAGTTTTCTGAAACATCAACTATATAATATTATTACAGTCCTATAAGGACAGAGAAAAAAATAACAATGGAAGTATAACCACTACATATCTGTAACAAACAAGTATTTAACATGTATTATTAAACTAACCTACAGATTAATTAAAGAAATTATTTTAGACATAGGCTACTAACAGAATTTAACCTTGCTCGAATAACTGAGCTTATAAACAATTATTATGATAGAAAGAAATAGAAAAACAGATAATAATAATATATTTAAATGGAAGACAATTTAATCAGTAAAAATATATTTACATAGTCGAAATAGGGTGAAACCCTAGTGCACAAAATTACATTTAGAGCATCAAAATAATCGAGTCCGAGCTCAAGAGAGTTACATCTCTTCACTTAAAGTTAAACAAAGGATGGCTTGACAGACCGCATACTTTTCTTTATATAACTATACACAAAACTAGTAAAAACCAAATTTACAAGTCACAGCATAAGCCGGAAAACCCTGCAAACAGCAAGGGTTTAGTAAAAACTAAAACAAGCAGCCGAGAAACATTAAACCATAAAGGGTCACGTGCAAGCCATGACCAACTGAATTGTTCTCTAAAGAATTGAACAAGCATGGATTGCCATGGGTTGACCGGGGCTTACCCGTAAGCAGGAAGCCGACCCCACGCATTTGCACCAGCTGTGAAGAGAGATGTAACTGTCACCTGCAAGGTTATGAGCCATAGCATTAATATTTGCATTATTTCAAAAACTAAATTAATAACAAGTTTAAGAATTGTTAGGAGAGTTTCCCATACCTAGAAACAAGGGTAATGTAGCCACCAATGAACAGGAGCGCCGCAACCAGCAAGATGAAAAGCAAACCCTTCATCTCTCTTATGACAGAGATAGGTTTAACGAGTGCAAACCATTGCTAGCAACAACAAGGAGAAGGGAGCAATGACCAAGCAAGAAGTGGACAATAGATTTCAAAGCTATCCCCATGCGAAGCATAAGAACACGCTCTCACAAACCCTATGACAGACCAGGCCGTAAGTTAAAGTCACGGTTCTTAATAAATTATTGCTAGGATAAAACTCATAGCCCTTTAAAACATTCCCAATAAGCAAGCCATGGAGGAGCGAACCCAAGAAAACTACACATAGTCCAAGCTGTAAGCAAAATGTCACGGCTCTCCTTAATGCAATTGAATTTCAATTATTCAAACATAATCTTGGCTCAATCATATAGTATTGCAATCATTTAGAAAGGTTCCACACTATCATGGAGTCAACCTATGGTTGCATGACTTAAACGATGAACTTTCAAATCATTTGCCAAGCTTATAATATAGTCGTTGTATAGTTTGGAACGAGGGCGAATTCAAAGCCTTGTTTTTATACACAACAATACCCATAGTATCATCATTGGAGTGGTCTAACGCCACATCCATTAACCATTGCAAATTATAATATAAACTTTAAAATTTAACGTTAATTCATATCAAACTTTTGATTGATCATAGAATTCATGAAACATCTTAATCCTTATTTATGCTCAAAGTATTTTATGCTTATTCATGCTCAAGGTATTTTTATGCATTTAAGCTATAGTTTATCACTAATGGTTTATCCATTATTTCATAGCATAAATATTATAGTTACATATGTTGATAAGCCTTGATCTATCGAAACTAGGTTAATAAAGTAAATCTTATGATACTTAGGAGATGCAAAGAAAAAGGCTATCTCCTCTCTTAGCCAAACTATGATAATAAAGTATTACTAACAAACTTTGCATAGCTAATCATATTGTCACCAACATTTATGTTGTGACTTGATAATGTTATAGAACATAGTTTTAATTAGGATCATGAACTTTATAAACCTTATATATTTATAACCAGAACTACTGGTAAACTGAATGCATTATAAACAAGATAATTTTTGTATGTATCGTTGAATATCATAGAAATTATAGATCGGTGGGTGGCAAATACTCGGATTATGGCTATGAATCCTGTACATAGCTCAGATCAACAAAGTTTAATAACTTTTGGCTATTTACCAACCATGACAAGTACTTTTAGCTTCTCCATGTTTTTGATTAGTAACATAATCTTTTAGAACTGTCTATTACTTGCATGAGTTAATAAATCCATCTCTCTTGAAGAATTGACATAAGTTAAGTAATGTGGTCAAAGGATTAATCCAAAAGAAGTATTATAAAATAAAATAAGAAACTAGAGCGAAACCATCCCACTAGACTCTAAGTCCTTAGGACTTGGGATTTCATTCTAATGTTTAGAACCTTATAGGCAGCAATGTTCATTACAGAAGATGAATAACCAGCAGTTGCTTATATTAACATTATAAGTTGATAATGTATTTTACTGATAGAACAATCATTACAGCATTACAGGTTATACACTCTAGGTGAAATTAACTTACGACAAAGATCACAAGTGGTGAACCAAGAGAATAAATACTATCGCTATTTACATATAAGGAAGAAACTCTTCTATATATATATCGTTGACATAAATAATTGAAAGAAAGAAACTAATTATTTTACCTCATAGAAGTAGAGTGATATGTAACAGTTTATTTACCGAGCTTTTTATTTTGCAAAATAGAAATATAGCTGAATGCTTTATGGAATTAAAAGGCTTTACTCGATCATTCATACCTGTAAACCTGTTAGGACAAGTAAGCTTTCTGTGTTAGCTTAAAAGCTAAGTAAGCCCCAGAATCCAAGACAGTTCCACCTACTTGTCACAAATTAAAACTCATCAGCAAACTGAAAGAGGAATTATTGCACAAGTTAAACCTAACCTAGTATTAAAAAGTAGAATGCTAAGTTACTTAATTAAGATTATGTGTTAACTAAGCTGGTAACCAATTCTTTTATAAATAACTGTTAGCTGTTAGCAGACCACATTCTCAGCATTTTATGTATTTTCATAATTTTAAATTTTTATGAAAATTTGGGGTTTTGACAGTACACCTGGTGTTGGCACACCAACTTTAGGTTCACATTTGGCTGGGGCTTCTAGCTCTAGTAGCTCTTCAGATGAGGACATGCCAATGTGGGAAGAACATTTAGGGAAGAAGAAGCCTAAGTGGCTTCAGGAGACCTTGAAGGATGCCTTAAAGGCTGGGACACCCATTGACAAGGTGAGAGCCATCAAGATTCCTGCCAGATTGAACATGGTGTTGGTGGCTTGTACATGAGATCCTCAGCCTTCTACTTTTAAGGAGGCTTCCTAGCATTCGGTATGGAGAGATACCATGATGGATGAGTACCATTCCATCATGAAGAATGATGTATGGGAGATTGTTCGAAGACCGAAGGGGAAGTCAGTGGTGACTTCTCATTGGCTTTACAAGCTAAAGTATGCGATAGATGGGAGTGTGGAGAAGTACAAAGCCAAGTTTGTAGCGCAGGGGATTTCACAGGTTGAGGGCATTGATTATGATGAGACTTATGCACCGATTGCTCGGTATACGTCTATCAGGGCATTGATTTCCATTGCGGTGGAAATGGGTTGGAATATCCATTAGATGGATATGAAGACCGCATTTCTCAATGGGATCATACAAGAGGAGGTTTAAATTGAGCAGCCTCAAGGATTTGAGATACATGACAGAGATACACATGTATGCAGGCTAAAGAAGGCCCTTTATGGGCTGAAGCAAGCTCCAAGAGATAAGTACTCCAGGATTTATTCTTGCTTGTTGAGTATGGGGTTTCAGAAGATTGAAGCAAATTGAAATCTCTACTTCATCATGGTTGGAGATGATCCGCTTGTTCTTTTTCTATATGTTGATGACTTGTTTATCACAAGGAGAGAGAGACCCATTGCAGCTTGCAAGAAGGATCTTACAGCAAAGTACGAGATGGCTAATATTGGGTTGATGCATTATTTTTTGGGATTGAAGGTTTGGCAAGAGCTTGGACATATTTTCTTGGGGTAGGGAAAGTATGCGGTTCATATTTTGAAGAGATTCAGGATGGAGGATTGTAGGCCTATGTCGAGACCTATGATCACCAACTGGAAGAAGCTTCTGAGGAAGAGTTGGTGGATCTTACTTTATACCGTCAACTTATTGGGTCATTGGTGTATCTATTCAACACTCGGCCATATTTGTGTTTTGCAGTGAACATTCTTAGTTAGTTCATGGTTGAGCCCAGGAGTGTGCATTGGGTCGCTGCAAAACATGTGTTGTGCGATCTTTCAGAGACAATGGATTTTGGTTTCAACTACAGGAGGTCAAAGGGGATTAGATTAGTTGGCTATACAAATTCATATTGGGTAGGCAGTGTGGCAGACCAGAAGAGCATTTCTAGATGTTGTTTCATTTTGGGCTCGCTAGCAGTGTCATGGTTCAGTCGAAATCATAAGTCTGTTGCATTGAGTACTGCAGAGGTCGAGTACATGGCAGCCGGTTTGGACAACTGCGAGGCCTTGTGGCTTCACAAGTTGTTGGTGAATTTATTTGGTCATGACCTTAGGCCTACAGTGATTTACTGTGACAATCAGAGTTGCATCCAATTCTCTAAGAATCCAGTCTTTCATGAACGGTCAAAGCACATAGAGATCAGATATCATTTCATCCGAGACTACGTTCATAGAGGATTAGTCACGCTTCAGTACATTTCCACTGATGAGCAGGTAGCAGACATACTAACGAAGTCTATAGGGAGGGGAAAGTTTGTCTTCTTCAGAGACAAGTTAGGAGTGGTGCAAAACACCTTCCTCGGTAACAGGAAGTGTTAGTTTTGTACCTAGGGAAGTGTTTCCCTAGTGACTTTTGCCTTAGTCACTTAGAGAGGGGACATAAAGTGACCCTTGCATTAAATGACTTAAGTAAAAGCATTTAATTTGACTTTAGAGCATTAAAGTCACTTTTTGATAAATTTAAGTGGGTGAGTGAAATAAATATTTTAGAAATAAAATATGAGCATTTAATTTCAGCCCTTGATCTAATCTAATCTCCATTGTTAGATTAGACTCACCCTAGAGTTTTCTCAAAAAGGCATGGGAAAGACATTTTGCCTCACTTTTGCAGATTGAACTGAGAAGAGAGAGTTGAGAGGGAGAATAGAGAAATTTTCCATTTTTCCTGAGCAAGAGGAAAAAATTGTAGCACACAAATCGAGGGAAAGGACAGCATCAAAGAGGGCACAAAAATTGAGGAGAAGATAGCAGCATTTATTGCTAGTTCGAGCGGTATGGTTTACTCGGCAACAGACATGATTTTCGAGAAAAAAAAATTGGGCATGGATTTCGAGGCCCGTACAGTCCATACATTTTGTACATTTCATCTGTATAGTCCATACATTGGCATGAAAATCGAGGCAAAAAATTAAAAAAATGGAGTTTGATTTTTGCTATTCGACACGCAAATCGAGACAGAAATTTATCTTCTGGGTTGAGATAAGTTGGTTTGATATTTTCTATGAATTACTGTAAATGATAAACTTCTCCTGAAAAATAAAAATACTCTCTCTTTGATTGGTTTTCCCCTTGTGGGTTTTTCCAGGGCCATTGGCCAAAAATCATAGTGTTCTGTGTGATTAAATGACATGCTGAATTTTATTTCTTGTCACTGGAAAGATTGTTTACAACAGTGTTTTAAGTCTATTTTTTATTTTATTTCCAACACTTTAATCTTCTGAGTATGTCATAAACAGTGATATAAATTTTACTTGAAACCGGTGGTTGAAAACTAGTGAAAAATCTACACACCCATGTAGATGTATATCATCATAATGTAACAAAGGATGTTGCTGCAAATGTAAATAAGAATGTGCTCCAACCATGTCATCATAAAAAGTAAAACTAGGAGTTCCATACTCGTCTTGTGGCACCATAAAAAGGAACCCTTTCACCCATACTTCATTGAGACTAATGCTACAAAACATGGAAAATTAGGATGTAGGAGAATGAATTAAATCGCCCAAATGATCAAAAAGTGCAGAATTTTCATCATGGGAAGGATAAATATGGGTAGTATCATACAGCTCCTTAAAAAGTGTGAAACATTTGTCATAGATGGGTTCCAATGTAGAGGAATCATGCTCTTCTTTAAAAATTGCATAACCTTCATCAAGGGACAATTCAAGTTCCTCTTCCACCACATCAAGTGTTTGGATCTCATCAAGATAATCTTAAAACGCATTGAGCACATTAAAATTTCCACATTTCTCATGATCCACCGTGTCATGAGAATCCTCCAAACAATCTACCATTTGAAAATCTAAAACATAGGAGGAAAAACAAGTATCTTGCAACTTTTCAAGAAGTTGCTCGTTTTAAATTGTGAGCTTATGATTATCCTAATTATTCTTCAAGTATGCATCATGCAACAATTCATTAAGCTCAACCAAATGATTTCTATAAAAAAGCAAAGACATGAAATTACCTTTGATGTGGCACATTGCTCTTTGAATCTTCTTCATGTCTTCGAGGAAGGATGTTTCCTCCAAGGAAATAGCTCTCCAACAACAATTTGACACTGATTCTTGAGTGTCATGGAGTATGCTAAGGGAATATTAGATATTCTTTTCATTCATCTTTAAGGACCCTTCAAGAAAAAAACGAGGCTCTTGCAAATGAACCTCCTCATCTTATTCCTTCTTGCTTGGACCAACTTCATGAAGCTCAAGTGGTGATGGGGAAGTTGATCTTGTTTCTTATTCAACTCCTACAAGGTCTTCATTTTCATGTTTACTAAAAATTTGGCTTGCACCAACATATTGAAATCTGATCTCTATGTCACCAACATAGAGTTGTGAGAACCCATCCGTAGGTACTCCTTCATAGTTCAAGCATCTATCAGCAGATGCTCTTTGTTTCATTTCCAAGGTAGAATGTGTCTCGAAATGATCTTCAATATTTTCAATAGAAAATTATTCATACTCATGTGATGTCTCTTCATATTTTTTAGAGTCACTTGGGAGTGAATTTTTATCCTCTTCATGTACTACTTCTTCTACTTCACCTATTTCAAAACCAGGTGGTTCATGGGTCTCCTCCTTTTGCTCCTTCAAGCAAGCTGATGCATTTTTCCCCTTGGTCTTCTTAAGATCAATATATTTTATCCAACCTTGAATAGCCAACAATTTGAATCTTTTCATAATATTCTTGGTCATGTCTTCAAATATAGGTTCCATGATTTGTATATCCTCCTCGCCATCATATGAGGTTCCCTTTTCATCCCTAGTCATAGTTTCCTCTTCAACAAAAGAACTTTTGGGTTTCAATATCTAATATTGGTGGTCCCTGAATTCTTGTCCTAATAAATTTCATACCGCATCAGGTTCCAAGATAATCCTATGATACCAATGTAATGTCCCTTTCTAAGAAATTTTATTTAATGACCAATTTTGCACCTTTTTCCCCAATTTTGACCTTTGACTAGTTTTGATGTCTAGGTCTCAAATTGGTCCAAATGCTCCCAAATATTCACAAAAGGTATATGAATGATATTAATGTTTTAATATGATGTTCATGTAATATTTATGACCCTCTAAATTCTTCTTCAAACTTGTTTAATATTCTGGTCAAGGTAGGAGTTTTGACTAGTAATTGGGAGTCCAATTCCCCTTGGGTAAATGTTGGAAATGGCTTCTAAAATGCACCCAAACCCACTCAAATTTATGAATAGAGGAAGATGATGTTTAAGGGAAATTGTTAAGGTCTCATATTCATCATTATTAAGTTTATACAAGCTGTCATGACCCTCTCCCAAACAGCTACAAAATCACTAATTTGACCCTTGGGGAAATGGCACTAGATCTTCTCCAAATGCAATTAAACTAAGTAAAATGACCTCAAATGTTTAAGTGATGAACATGAAAATTGTAATAATCATAAATTAAAATCCATTAATCATAAATATATCATATATACATACTTACATATGAAGTAATCAACATTATCATGGCATACATCAATATAGTGGGGAAATGGTCATTGTTTGATCATTAATAGTCATTTTTACAAACAAACATTTGATATTTAGACTTGAGACTTTCTCAGAATTAAGAAAAGAGAATATTTAGATTATTACAATCATAAATGGACATTGAAAGGCTCTCCTAATTCGAAATCATCAGCATTACAATGGTTCACAACAAGATAGTGGGGAAATGACATTATTTCTTCATTGTTTAACATTTTTAAATGAAATATTTTGGTATTTAGACCTGAGAGTATTATAAACTTGAAATACAGAGCATTTACATTATAAAATAAAATAATGGGGCATTAGAATCTTCCCCGAAGAGATAAATAGCTCACCCAAAGCGCAATCCCTCCATGAGCATGAATATGAAATAAAAATAGGAAATGGTTGAGAGAAAGTGCTGCAATAGAAGAACCCACGAGTTTTCCTGTAGCTTACACCTAAAAATAAAACTCCATTAAAGCTCCATGAAATACCTAAGTGTCCTCTCCAAACACCAACTTGGATGGGAATCTTTCACTCTCGAAATTATCCAAGGAAAGAAAACAAGTCATCCACTAGCTCTCACAATTCACAAATGACAATTTCTTCAATGAACAAAAGACATTCCCTTGGTTGATTCCTGCATTTTATAAACATCCTAAGCCTTCTAAGGTTACCAATCCATCCACAAACTCAATTTAATTTGAATTTGGGTGTGGGCTCAAGATTTGCCAGGTGTCCTCCCTTTCTTAGCCTTCCATCTTCCCCCAATTTGAGTAGGAACCCATAGAGCTTCCCCAACTCACATGAGCACCCTCTTGGATACTCTATTTCAACCTGACATGTCATATATGTTAGATTTCAGCCTTCATATTTGATTTGTGTCATATGTGGCATAGCATCTTCATCATTGTTGTCATAGAGCTAGGGAATCTAGTCCAAGTGTCTCACTAGCTCCAAAATGACTCATCCTCTCCCATGTAAGTTACATTTCCTTCCAAATTCAACCTATTATGCATATGGCCAAGTGTATTACCCTTATAACTCATCCAATAACATTTAGGCTTCCCATGGATTTGAAATTGCAAGAGGAGGATGCCATGTGGCACATAAATTCTAGCTTGTGTGGGCCCCATAGTCTCCATGTGTCTCCATGCTCCATTGCCACTTCAATTTTCTCTCGTATTTATTTAATAAGCTCCATTATTAAATATGTATTCCATTCTAATGTCTTAACATCATTTATTGTCCCCCTTATTCCAATTCCCAAAGCTTCCATCCCCAACCTATGAAACTAGTAATTTTCCTCCTTGGCATTTATTTGACCCTTAGCATAAATTTGACAAAATCTCATGAATATGGAAAATGTGATTAGGCCATTGTGACCCAATGAAAAATTTGGGACATGACATGTGTATTGCTTCTTTCAGTGTAGAGGAGGTTAGGTTCCACTCTCTTTTTCTTACAATGATGGCGCACTCCACCGCTGATGAGCAACACATTAGTTTCCCTCTATTGTATTATGATTATTCTTTAGTGCAAATACCTAAATGCATTAAGTGGGCTGCCATTTTTTGTGGTAGTTTTGTTTTGCTCTAGATCAATGCCATGCACAATTTTAGGGGAATGTCAACCTCCATTTTGTTTGAAACCCTTATTATTTATTTATTGAGAGGTTTCTAGTCATTAGGTTGTCCGATTTCACCAACGCCATCCTAGGGATATGACCAAGGTGCAATTCATTTGTGGGGATAGATGTTTCCTAAGAGAGGCCAACCAATGTTCCCATCAAGGATCATCTCAAAGGTACTAGAGTTTCTACCCAATGAGGATGATCATACATTGGACCTTGTGCCATTAGGGGTTAGACTTGAGAGACAAAAAAGATTTCACCGGGATGAACCACTAGATGAGAGAAGTAATATTAGCATTATGTTTAAATTAATCTAGGTGTATTTTATTACCTTAATACAAATGAAATTTATTCTAATATTTTCTTTAAATAGTTTTGTTAGATTGTTTAATTAAATTGTCTCATTATTGTTATGTACTATATATTTTGCAAATATTGGCACCTATGATGGGGAGGGGTCTCCACAATGTAGGGATATGTGGATATTGAGGAGACTGAGCTTCCTCAGCTGCCCAAACACAACCTATGATGCAAGCAGGATGTGGAAGACATGTTATCCACATTATTGGCTTGACATGGAGTCCAACCTATACGGTTTCAGGAGAGACCCCAACCTAGCAGAGTTATGGAGGATTATTTCAGGTACTAGAGTTTCTACCCAACGAGGATGATCATACATTGGACCTTGTGCCATTAGGGGTTAGACTTGAGAGACAAAAAATATTTCACCGGGATGAACCACTAGATGAGAGAAGTAATATTAGCATTATGTTTAAATTAATCTAGGTGTATTTTATTACCTTAATACAAATGAAATTTATTCTAATATTTTCTTTAAATAGTTTTATTAGATTATTTAATGAAATTGTCTCATTATTATTATGTACTATATATTTTGCAAATATTGGCACCTATGATGGGGAGGGGTCTCCACAATGTAGGAATATGTGGATATTGAGGAGACTGAGTTTCCTCAATTGCCCAAACCTAACCTATGATGCAAGTAGGATGTGGAAGACATGTTATCCACATTATTGGCTTGACATGGAGTCCAACCTATACCATTTTAGGAGAGACCCCAACCTAGCAGAGTTATGGAGGATTATTTCTTATGATATTAGGTAGTTGATGTACTATATCATTGGTGTATCCAACCTTCTAGCTGTTAAGAGGGATGAACACTCTAAATATAATGAGGGCAATGATCCTCCTCCTTCATCTCCTCCCCCATCTCCTCCTCATCACCAAAACGACCCAGCATCGACATCCACTAGTAGATGCGAACATTTTTCCTATGACAAATCATCATTATAGCAACACTTTTGTGTCACTATAGCGAAGAACACGAGCCCAAAATTTCATGGAAATATTCTCGTTGTTGTAGCCACACTTGAAAATTTCATTGTTATGGTGACAGTAAATAGATGACACGTGGTGTGAGTGGACGTTGCTTAAAAAACCTTTATAGGTCGCTATAGAGATGATAATTCATCGCTATAACAACATTTCTTCATCGTTATAGCAGTGTTAGTTTGTTGCAATAGCAATGTTAGTGAATTATGAAATCAACACAAAAAATCAATTACCAACTACATGCACAAATAAAATCCTAACTATAACAACAGCGGTCACCAAAAGGGGGCCCTGCCTTCATAGACAAGAGCTGGACAAGCCAATCACTCACACAAAGTTGATTAACACATCCAGAATCAAGAAAATATTAGATTTATACAATAGAGTCTGATTACAGCAACGTTCAATATATCTCTGTAAGATAATGGCTAAACTCCCCTGAAGGAAATTCAATGTTTTTATACATCAACACACATGGGAGAAATCATGAAAGAGAGTACAGTTATAACCAATTTCCAAATAGAGCTCATATTTTGATTTTCAAAGGATCTCGTGAGCCAATCCAGGAGCTGGTACCATGAACAGTGGAGGTAGTTCTAAAAATATTTCAGAACAACAACAGATCTGTTGGATGACACCAACAGATTACAAATTGTTGAAGGGTTCTGCAATTGTTGTGTTAGCTACAGAATCACTTATTCCTTGGATTGGCTACGAAACCATGAACGCGTTTAGTAGTTTGACCAAAATGATGTATAATGACCATCAAGATCACATTTAATTGATCAAGATCCTATATCGAACCATGCACAAGAGCTACTTGCTTCAACTTAAATTTTGCTTGCGTGATGTGTATAAACTTGACACTTATCTGCAAGACTTTCATCTCTCCATGGCAACCTGTTCCACAACCTAAACTTGTAATAATAGGGAACCTGAAACACCACATCTTTAGTAGGAAATTACAACGGCATAACCATAACAAATCACTAGCAAATGAAAAGTATTCAAGGAAAACATGGTCAATTCTTACTAGAGCCTAAATGTTGCTAAATGTGGCCAATGAAAATAATGATAGTATAGGAACAAATCAAAAAGTACATAAACAAGGAGAAAATAAAAGAACAAAAAAGTGCCATATACATATCCCTTTTGTTAGCACTCAGAATCGCACCCAAGGTTGTGGAAGGTTAACCTCGAGGTAACAACAAAAACAATTTAAGAGAGGGAGCTGGCTTCTTTCTCTCTAGAGAGGGATATCTCACAAATTTATAACAAGGCCATATATAGACATGAATTGAAATTCATATATTGTTGTGGTTGAAATAGAGTAAGGGTACATTGACTATGGAGTTGCAATTATCAAGAAACACATAGCAGTTTTCATGGGAAATGTTTGCAAAGGCAAGATAATACTTTGGTTACGGTCAATATGTTTTTGTTCTGTTGGAAAGGAAGAAAAATGACAGTCCATTAACACTGAGCACCAGCTACATGAATTATGCATTAACTTTAGTAGAAATAGTTTGTGAATATCGAAAACGATAAGCAGAGCATAAAAAGGTATGAATTCTGAAAACTATCATACTCTTATCTCGGATATGAAAGAAAACATAATGGTAAGATTAACATGAAAGAAATGCACATAAAGAAAAGAAAGCATAGACTGCAACTGAGAAATATACATGCATCTTTGCATTCAAAGCCCAACATTCGACTTTGAAACTTCCATTAAAGGCAAATCTCAAAATTACATAATGCAAGGTCTCACAGGTTTCAACCCTTTATTCCTCTATTGAGGGTATACGTATAGTATCTTAGGCTACCGAGACCAACCATGTAACATAGCCAAAAACATATACAATAATGATACCGAATCTTAACAAAATGTTGATCAAGTAGATTCGCCATGATCAGAAACCAAAAGAATGAGCACGCGGGACCACACATAACGGATCAGTTTGAGAATTTGGACAGCAAGGACTCAGGCTCACTTGTTGATAATGACATTTCAGAGCTCCTTTGGGCAATCTGCAACAACTTCATCCACGCCCACATCTTTACCAGTGAAAACACTTATGGACCGTTGATCTTTCATCAATATGTATTCTAAACCATCGATCTGGAGTGGTGGGAAACAGAAAATGACTTCTAACTTTCCCTTTCCGCCCCTTTCCTTAATTTCGCACTGTTGATCGCCTACGGAAAACTTCCAGACCGTCGATCTTGCAGAAAACGGAAAGTGGACTTTCCACTTTTGTAAAACACGATTCTGACTTTTTCGCTTCTGCATTTCTGCCTCCGCCTTTCTACTTCCATACTTTTTCGGAGAAAGAAAAACAAAACTTAAAATTTTTATAAAATGCGACTCTGGCCTTTCTGGTTTGGGCTTTCTGTTTTCGCCTTTTCATTCTGCACTGCTAATATATGCAAGATCTCTCTAAACCATTGGATCCTGATCACCGAAATCGAAAAATTGGGTTTCCCACTTTTGCACTTTAAAACTTCACCCTTTTCACTTCCTCCTTTCTGCTTCCGCCTTTAGTGAAAAATGAAAAGCGGAACTTCAACTTTTTCAATCTCCAACCTTTGCATCTTTCCACACCATTGATATGTGCGGGAGCTTTCCTAACCATTGGATCTGGCGGATCGTAGAAGTCGGACTTTGAACTTTCAAGATTAAACATTTTACCTTCTCTGATTTTTTATCTCTGCCACTTGTTGGGAAGAAGATTTCTAAGCTGCCAGATCCCGAATCGCGGAAGGCGGAAGTTGAGATTTCACTTTCCATAACCAAATTTATACTTCTTCTACATTTTTGCTCCAGATTTTCCTTGGGCAGAAATGATTTTCAGGTCGTTGATCCTTTCCACGACGCATCTAGATCGTCGAATTTCTGTCAACATTCAGCTAAGGGAGGATTTCTTTGTTTACATCCATTTCAAAGTCGGAAATCAAAAATTCTTATGTATTTGTCCTTTCTATATCTAAAAATGTCTTTTCAAATGCCTACAGACCTCCGTCAATAGTCTTTGAGGTTCTATGATGTTAAAATTTATATACCTTATTCATCATTACACTGTTTTATACCTATCCAACTACTTAGCTCAAAAATAGTGCTAACAAGTGGCTCCAACTAGGGATCATATCCTCCCTGTGAGGTGGAAAAGAACCTCGTAGACTAGGTGCCAAATCCATTGGGCGGATCCCCATATTTCAAACTACTTATTTATGTTTCTTTCTGCAAGTAAAAACATACGCAAATAGAAAACATGGATACCATCCCAGATCTTAGGTCCTTCTCTTCGGGCTTCAAATATGTTAGTTCACCATCTGTACTGTTTAAAAAACAAAGAAATATATACAACTATGATACAAAAATTACCTCCTTCTTTAGGACAAGTAATGCTTAAGAAACCTTCCATTGACTGGGCCTCCGTCTAGCAGGGACCCATCTTGATGCTGCAGAATGAAAGCATTCTCTCCCCTATATGCTGCAATGATGTAAGGACCAACCCACATGTGATCAAACTTCCCATGTTTTCCCTTCTCTTCACGAGGGGCATCCCATCATAACCAAATCATCAATCAGGAAATGCTCTTCCTTTACCTTCCTGTCAAAAATTTTCTTCATCTTTTCTTGATGTATTTTCACTTTATTATAGGCTTTGTCCCTTACCTCATTCAATTCTATGATTTGATTGATTCTTCTCTGCACATGATTTGGTTCATTTTGTTGTTCCTACAACAACCTCATGACTTGTACTCCCAAGGATGCTGGAAAAAATACTTTAGCTCCATATGCCAACTGGAATGGTGACATTCCAATTGCCCTTTTTGTGCTGATTATGTCAACCCACAAAGCATATTTCAGCTTTGTATGCCAGGCTCTCTTGTTATCTTCTAACAACTTCTTAATAATCCTTACTAGGCTATTATTCAAATATTTTTCTAGCCCATTCCCCTGTAGATAGTAGGTAGTAGAATGGTTGAGGCTGATATGATACTTATGACAAAAGTTAATCATCTTCTTGGACTTTAAAGTTGTTGCATTGTCTGTCATAATCCTCCTGGGGCACCCAAACCTTGCCAAAAAAATTTCTTCCAGGAAACCCATAATCACTGCATCAATTGCCCTCCTGGTAGGTATTGCTTCAATCCACTTTGTAAAATAGTCAGTGGTCGTCAAGATCCATCTATGTTTTCCTGAATAGTTTGGATTTATTTCCCCAATGAAGTCTAGTCCACGCTACTGAAAAGGTGCTTCTACAGATATTGAGTTAAGAGGAAGTGGAACAAGTTTCCTCTTACCATAAAAAATATGGCATTCGTGGCACTTAGTGATCTCTTTATAAACATTAGAAAATAATAAGGGCCAGTAGAAACCAACTCTCAAATTTTTGTTTGTTGTTACTTTCCAAGAATGGTGCCCCCCACAATCTCCCTTATGAAACTCCTCTATAGTCTGCTAGTATTCATTTTCCAAAAGACAATTTAATAGAACACCACCAGGATCTTTCCAATATAGATATTCATTTAGAATACAAAACTTGGCAGATTTTAGCTTCACTGACCTTTCCCTTGTTTTGCTTAACCCTGTAGGAGCCTGTAAATTTTGCAGCACATACGCAATATTAGAATACCAAGGAGATATAGAGAAGTTAGGCATTAACTGCACCCCTGTATCAGGTTGATTTGAATGACTGGTCAAGAAATTTAGCTGCAAGGCTTCGGAATTGGAATATGTCATCATCTTTGCAAGGCCTTGTCCTTTTATCAGTTTGGTGGGCTTGATCTCAATGTCATACTCTAATAACACATCAATCCATTTTGCTCTTTTTCCTTTTGGATCCAGCTGTGTGAGAATGATCTTCATCACGTTGCTAGGAACATGAGCAATAATGTGTGAATGAAGAACATAGACTCTGAAATCTTTCAGAGATTTGACTAGAGCATACGTTTGTTTCTCCATTATGTTATATTTCAGCTCCCCCTTTCTTAACACGTTGCTAAAAAAGGCTAGAGGTTGCTCATCATTTTGATCATTTTTCTATAACAACACTCCAACAACAATGTGGTCAAAAGCATAAGAAAATATTAAAAAGTATTTTCTAAAGTCTGGACTTACCAGAATAGGGGCTTCTGTGATAGCTTGTTTTATATCTTTGAAATATCTCCTTGCATCCATTGTCTATTTAATATCATGGTCCTTTTTCAACATGTTAGTGATATTCATTAGTATCTCAGCAAAACCGGGGATGAACCTTCTTAAAAAGTTGACCTGTCCAATGAATGACTCCACTTCTTTTTTGCTTCTTGGCTCTTCAACTTTCAAGATTGCACTGATTCTATGTGGGTCAATCTTTATACCATCTCTTGAAATAATGTACCCTAACAACTTTCCTTCCTCCAATGCAAAATTTGATTTTCCAGGGTTCAACGATATACCATACCTTTTGCATTTTAGAAATACTTTTTCCAAGTGCTTAACGTGTTTCCTGTCAGACCTTGAGTACATGGTGATGCCATCCATGTAAACAAAAACAAACTTGTCCTTCTCCTCTGCAAACACAATGTCCATGGCGCACAAGAAAGTGCTCCCTGCATTCATTAAACCAAAAGACATTTTTGCATACATAAACATGCCCCATGGTGTAGTAAAAGCAGTATTCTCTTGATCCTCATGTAACACCTTTATCTGGTTGTATCTTGAAAAAACATCCATGGTGGAAATCTTTTTAGACCCCACCACTTTCTGCAAAATGTATTCCATCTTGGGAAAAGGATAATCATCTTTTAAAGAGGCTTTGTTAATATTTCTGAAATCTATACAAAGCCAGATTTCACCGTTCTTCTTTCTAAGAGGTACCAGATTCGCAACCCACATGGAAAATCTCAGAGTTACAATGATCTTGGCATTGAACATTTTTCTGATCTCTTTCTCAGTGACAGGCAAAAACATTGGATTAAATCTCCTCAATTTCTATCTAAAATGTTTCTCACCAGGTTTTATAGGGATAGTATGTTGTATGATGGAAGTATCATACTCCTTTAGGTCATCATAACTCCAGGCAAAGACATTAGTGTACCTTTTCATCAAATTGATATATTCTTCTTTTTCTTTGGCAGGCAAGCTCTTTGATAATTTTATAATTTTTGGGTGCTCTTCCGTCCCTATATTTTTTATCTTCGACGGCATCATCAACAAGTTTCAGCTTCGAGTTCTTAGCGACATCATTTTGTTCAAACAACTTCTCTAGAGGGATCAAGCCCCTGGGGATATGATCACCCTTCAATTGAACTATATCCTTCCCCCATGAAGTTTTTGTACTTCATGTTTTTAGCAATCCCTTCTTTATTGTCTTTGGCATCTTGAAATCCCTCAAGATTGTCATTTTCATTATCTACCTAAGTATTTACAAACTCGCCAGATAACTCCAAAAATCTCTTAATCTGCATATCATCTTCAAATACCTGCTAGTATTTGGAATTATCAGGTATGGAGGGTCTATTTAGAATGTCAACCTTATACTTCCTTTGGCTAGCAGTGGGAGTTTTGAATTTTCCAGCAGCAACATTTAAGGAGTCAGCCACTGTGTTTTCATATCTGGGGACTACTCTTATTGTATGCTCAATAAAATAATTGCCAAACATACCACACTTGATTTCTATAAGCCCTCATTCTAGGATGTCTAGTTTGATAGATGTCATTGACATGATTTATTACTAGCTTTGAGTCTCCCATGACTTGTATCCTTTTGGCTCCCATATCTTTCAAAGCATGTAGCCCTAACAATAAAGCTTCATAATCTACCACAATGTTTGTACATTCAAAAGTTAAATTATAAGACAGACCTTTAAAATCCCTGATGGAATAAATAATATACACACCTACACCAGCACCAACCTTAGCCAATGATCCATCAAAATACATGGTCCAAAGACCTTCTTCTTTCTCTTTCTTCTCTAAATCTTCTTGTTTCTTTGCAGACTCTTCTTCCTCCTTCACTCCAGTAGGTGCAGAAATTTCGAGATCACAGGGAGAAACATCATTAAAGAAAATGGAAGACCTCAAGACAGTATCAACATCATATATAGCATGACCATCTGGTTTGTCTTGGATGCTAACAACATATGGGGATCTTTTCTCATTGTATAACCTTTTACTCCCTCCATCCATGGGAATGGTTGCATAAGACATGTCCATTTGCATACTTCCTTTTAATTTAGAGGTCCAAGACCTTGACAATAACACACCAAATTTAGGAGGAATGTCTGCTACGACAACATCCATTACCATAGTTTTAGAGGGAATTTCTATCAAATTTACTACCATATATTTAACCATTCCAAGGCATTTTACCTTCCTGGAGTCAAAAGAGTACAAATATTTATAGGGTCTAGTAACTTCTAATTCCAAGCTTTCTACTACTCCCTTTGGCATCATATTATGGGAGGCACCAAAATCCAACATGGCATTGTGCACAACCATATCATGTATATTTAGACTTAGATAGAAAGGGGGGACTTTATCCTCATCTCCATTTTCGATTTTAGACCTAAAACCAATAGTAGGAGCATCATTATTCACTTCTAAGATATCAGGTTGAAATTCTCCCTGATGCCTAACCATACCTATTATCTTGTCTCTGTATTATCTATTTCTTAGCAACTCATTGAAAGGGATGCAGATTTTTACTGAGCTCTATCTGCAAGTTGAAAGTGCTAACGGTCCTTTCCACATCTATCAGTGCTGGTTGTTTAGCTTCTTTTGTCTTTTCTACATTATTTACAAGCTCTTTATATACAATTTGTTCTTTTTGTTTTTCTTTTTTCTTATCAGTGTTTTGTTGACTGCTAGAAGGCTGATTTGGATTGAGCCTTCCTTTATTTACAGTAACATATCTATTCCTTAATTGAATCTTCCTTTGGACATCATCCATAGCATGTAGGTACCCCCTTTGGTACTGTTCTGATTCTATCTCAAAATCCTTATTAGCATCCTCCTAAGTGTACATGTTATGTTCTATTTCTGTGAGGTATATATCATAATCTTAATCACTGAAATGATGCATTTCATCTTCAATAGGTTCCTCCTCACCTTCACCATCAACATAGTTTTCAGGGAAAGGTGGTTGTATTTGCTGGTCATTTGGATTTCTAGGATTTCTTACATCCCTTTATCTGATTTGTGAGGGCTGAGGAGGATTGGGTCTTCTGAAATTTGGATTCCTTGTTTGTGGCTCAGTTTGTTCTCTGTTCACTGGTCTATTATCCACATTCAACCTATCCATGACCTTCTCCATTGCTTTCATCATCATTTCAAATTTTTAATAATTAGAGGAAGCATCAGAAGTAAAAGGCCCATCTTCTCTAATTTTCCTTGTTTCTACTCTATGCTTTATCTTTCCACTAGCCATCATGTGAGCTTCCACCTCCAAGGAATCTTGAAACATGATAGGAAGACCTGTTGATTTTCTCTCTCTCAACAACAAAGCAAAATCACTGTCAAAGGCATCAACATAGTAAAGTTTTGTAGCACCTACCAATGGTTTGATGTCAGCAGGGATAGAGTTGTACACCCTCATAAATCTACTAGAAAAATCATGAACAGACTCAAAACCTCCCTTCTTTAGACTATTATACTGAGATAGTACTTGTAATGGACTCTTCTTATCATCCCACCTTTCTAAGAATGCATCTTGGAAAGCTTGGAATGTACGAATAGATTCAGCAGGGAAATCTCTAAACCATTTCTTGGCTTCCCTAGACAGGATTTGTGCAAAGAGTCTCATCTTAAAATATTCATAATCAACCTCTTCCAAATCAACGAAGTCATCAAATTTGTCCACATGTTGTCTGGTTGTGAAATTACCCTCTCCATCATACCAGGTAATTCTGTGGGCATAATTAAGAGGGAGGCCATGTAATGTGGTAGGCAAAGCCAAAGGGGCAAATCTATCTGCGATTGGTTTAGGCAAATTTGGAACTACAGGAGGTGTTTGGAAGGTTGGAGGGTTTTGAACAACTGGTGGGATATAAGGTTAAAATTTTTGAAAACTAGGGTTTCTTGCACCAATTTTGTTAGAGTTTTGAAGGTTCTACCAAAGAGAGTTAAGCAGATATGACTCTAACATGCTAGGGTTTAATTTTGCATTCTTTAAGTCAGACTCTAATTTAGAATTTAATAGTGATCTTTCAAAATTAGTTTCCCACACAAAATCTTGAATGCTATGAAATTCTAGAGTAGAAGAATTTCCAAATTGAGGAATATCTAGTTGGTCTTTTCCTTTATTTCTAAGCAATTTATTGGGGTTACCCACACCTTGTAAGATTTCAGCTTTGGGATTACTTCATGTATGTGGCTGCCTGGAAGCTAGGATGCCTTATGCAATTTGCTCAAAACCAATGTGGAGTCTCTAGACAAAATATACAACCTTATTCAACTGCAGGAGTCTTTATTTTCCCACAAAAACCCATTCTTCTTCGAGTCTTTGTCCTTTCTTCCAGGGATAGTTTGCACTTTCGTGTCCCCGAAAACAACGCCAGTTTGTTAGCACTCAGAATCACACCCAATGTTGTGGAAGGTGAACCTCGAGGTAACGTCAGAACCACTTTAAGAGAGGGAGCTGGCTTCTTCCTCTCTAGAGAGGGATCTCTCACAAATATATAATAAGGCCATATATAGACATGAATTGAAATTCATATATTGTTGTGGTTGAAGCAAAGTAAGGGTACATGAGCTATGGAGTCACAATTATCAAGAAAAACAGAGCAGTTTGCATGGGAAATGTCTGCAAAGGAAAGATAATACTTCGGTTATGGTCAATATGTTTTTGGTCTGGTGGAAAGGAAGAAAAATGACAGTTCATTAACACAGAGCACTGGCTAGGTGAACTTTGCCTTAACTTTAGTAGAAATAGTTTATGAATATCTAAAACGATAGCCAGAGCATAACCGTGTATGAATTCCAAAAAATATTATACTCTTATCTCATATATGAAAGAAAACATAATGGAAAGATTAACAAGAAGGACACGCACATAAAGAAAAGAAAGCACAGACTGTAACTGAGAAATATATATGAATCTTTGCATTCAAAGGCCAACATTCAGCTCTACAACTTCCATTAAAGGAAAATCTCAAAATTACATAACATAAGGTCTCACGGGTTTCAACCCTTTCTTCCTCTGTTGACGGTATACTTATAGTATCTTAGGCTCTTGAGACAAACCTCAAAACAGAGCCAAAAATAGTTATAGTAATGATATTGAATCTTAACAAAATGATGATCGGGCAGATTTGCTATGATAAAAAACCAAACAAACAAGCACGTGGGACCGCACATAACATATCAGTTTGAGAATATGGACAACAAGGACTCGGGATCACTTGCTGATAATGACATTTCGGAGCTCCTTCGGGAAGCCTGCAACAACTTCATCCATGCCCGCATATTTACTAGTGAAAACACTTCTGGACCGTTGATCTTTTTATCAAGACGTATTCTCAATTGTCGATTTGGATCTAGCGGGAAATGAAAAATGGCTTCTAACTTTCCCTTTTCTCCTTTTTCTCTCTTTCCACCCCTTTCTTTCATTTTGCACCCTTGATCTCCTGCGAAAAACTTTCAAACCGTCGATCTGGCAAAAAACGGAAAGCGAACTTTCCACTTTTGTAAAACACGATTCTGACTTTTCCACTTCCACATTTCTGCCTCCGCCTTTCTACTTTCGCACTTTTCCGTAGAGCGTAAAACGAAACTTAAATTTTTTATAAAATGTGATTTTGACCTTTCTGGTCTCGACTTTTCGTTTCTTCCTTTTCATTCCACATCATCAATCTACGCGGGAGCTCTCTGAAAGATTGGATCCCAATCGCAGAAATCGAAAATCGGGTTTCCCATTTTTGCACTTTGAAACTTCAACTTTTTCACCACCAAAACTTAACATCTCTTGCTTCCTACCTCCGACCTTTGCATCCTTTCGCACTGTTGATCTGTGCTGGAGCTTTCCTGACCATTGGATCTAGTGGAAGGTGAAAGTCGAACTTTGAACTTTCAAGATTAAACCTTTTACTATCTTCGATTTCTGATCTCCGCCACTTGTTGAGACATTGATTTTGGTGGAAGAGTTCTAAGTCGTCAGATCCTAAATCGCAGAAGGCGGAAGTCAGGATTTCACTTTCCGTAACCAAAATTATACTTCTTCTGCATTTTCTCTCCCAATTTTCCTTGGGAGGAAATTATTTCCAGACCGTTGATCCTTTCCACGGTGCATCTACACCATTGACTTTCTATCAACATTTAGCTAAGGGCGGATTTCTTCGTTTACATGCATTTCAAAGTCGAAAATTAGAAAACTCTTATGTATTTGGCCTTTCTGGATCTAAAAATGTCTTTTCAAATGCCTGCAGACCTTCATCAACAGTATTTGAGGTTCTATGATGTGAAAATTCATATATCCTATTCATCATTACATTGTTTTATACCTCCCCAACTACTTAGCACAAAAACAGTGCTAACACATCCAATTATTTAAATTCCCTTTATGATATTCACCTCTTACTGGTTCGACATATGGTCAGCCTTCCAGAGGTTGACTGGTATGACTACCTGTATTTCTGAGTCTTGAAATGATAGGGTCATCTTTTTGAAATTAATGACACTCTGATTCTCAATAACCTAGTCGATCCCCAAGAGTGTTGGATAAGGGTATGTTTCATCAATTATATCTATATCTTCAAACTCTGCATAGGTTCTGATCCCTTCTACCTCGACTGTAATTTGTGGTAGTCGAACAATAGGAAGAACCTTCAACTGGTTATCTAACCTCAGCTGAACATGTGACCATACTAATTTGGGTTTTCCCATGCTCTCCCACGTCTGCTTAGTCAAGATGTTGGCGTCTAATCCCAAGTCGAGAATAATAAAATCCATGACATACTCACCTATTTGAGCATTCATGTGTCGTTCTCAACCAATCATCATTATTTTATGAATATGGTTGACATTCTTCTCCTATCAAAGACTTCCATCAGGTTCTTTGATTAGATCTGATAGCTCTACCAGAGCATTTGCAATTTTAACAAGTGCTAGACAACTTTTCAAGAAATGCTTCAAAATGCTTACCTGATTTGTCGACTTCTTTGGAACTGTCTAGTCGAAACATGGTGGTATGTTGATGACTGGGCATTCTTCGAACAATGGAGGAACAATAGATGGCGAGCCACAGTTTTTACCCATAAATTTGTCTCATGAGTAAAGGAAGAATCCTTTTTCCTTCTAAACATCAAAGGGCACTTTATTTTGTGTCGTCGGTCGTATTCTTGTATTTTTCCATGGTTCTCCTCTATCATCTCCAGTCGCACTACCTCCTCTCATTAAAAAAAAAATGGTAGGTTCTCTGGGCTCAACAAAAATATTTTATACATTTTGATTTTAATTTGGGACTCTGGTTCTGATTCCCATTGACCTTGGATTGCCATCTAGCACTTAGTTGTGGACATTCCTCGATAGTATGATCCAAGGATTTACAATATGAACGTGTTGACACAAGATTTGTACAACCTCTAGCATAGTGTCACGATTGTCTACAACTATAGCAGATGATTTGGCCTCTCCCTTAACCAAATCCTCCTCTGGCTCAACCTCTAAAATTTCCACCCCCATTGGGTTGACGAAACTATGCATGTGACCTCTCAGCTTGCATCCCCTCCTCAATTTTCATCAAATAGGTATCCATTGTCTTTCCCTGCATCAACTAATATGATATGCTCTACAGTCCTTTTCATCATCACCCACCAATAAATATAACTTACAATAAAGGTTAGCAGGTGTACTAACTATCTTCTGTAAATACAGGCATTGTTTCGAATGATGTCCCCTAGTTTGACAGACTCGACTCCATGGCATCCCTTGTGAGTTTACTGGATTTGGTGCACCTGAAGCAAGGTATTCCAAAAAATCTGGGCATAAATCCTTAGGATGGCCTTCATTTCTACATCTTATGGACCAGACATCTTCATGGATCTCTTTCCTCTTTTTGATATCTTGGTTCTATAGTGACTGAATCTATGCCATCCCTGCACCAGTTTCTTTGACTGACAATGCTTCTAATTTCATTGCTATTTCCAAAGCTTCAGTTTGAGACACTATATTAGGTTGCATCACAAGAACATGAATATGAGGTAATAACGCAACAATAAACCATTCTTTGTGTTGAACGTCGAACATCTAAAGGCTCACCTTAGCCATCGGGGTTTTGAATATCTAGTCGAAGTCCCAAACATACTCACTCAAAAACTGCTTGATTTCCTTCAACTTTGTAATACACTGCGACTTAGAATTATGCTTCTTAAATTCATATATCAACCCAGTCTGAATATGATTTAAGGACTTTTGAGGGGAGCCCACATGAACTACATAACACTTCATATGCAAATATAGAGCACAACTCCTAAAGGTCGTGACCATCTGACCCCTATTTGCTATGTCATCCTGGAACTGTTGCACAGTCTAGACAGTTTCGCACAAAAACCAACGTTGCTCAGGGTCCTCCAACCCATTTCCATTGAATCATAGGCAACTTCATATCATCTACAACCATCTTATGCCCTTGGGGTACTAACGAGCCCAAATTAGATGGACCAATGGTAGGAACTTTTTCACAACTATTTTGATTATTACTATTACTCTGATTCGACATAAAGGACTTTGTAACACTTTTAGGTCTTACGTTTGATGTCGGAGATGTACATGGGGTCTTGGTTATGTCTTAGCCGTGGGTCTTGTATAGATCTTGCACCTCTTCCTCGCCTTAAAAAACAAGTCGATATTCTTTGTCCTTGTCGCAAGACTCTTCGTCAATTTGTGGCACCAACTCATAGTCTCTTCTTCTTGTCATACTATAACTGTCTCTTTTGTTGCATTCCTTCTCCTCTTACTCGATCAAAATATTCTAACACTCCTTATGCACCCACCCTCTTCACCAGTATTGCTATCAACTTGGAACACTTCAGCTCATTCTTTTCATCTTCTCCGGACCTTCTTCTCGACACTACTCATGCCCTCTGCGCACAATGATTTACTCGCCGAACTCCATCCATAGAATCCCCTTTTCACATACCACCATCTTAATCCAGAGTTATAAATATTTCAGGTATCTGCCTCTAGTACCTTGAAAATATTATCACTTGGTTTCACTATATGACTTAATAGTATCCACAACGATCTCAATAATATACCCCTCTATAACTATGTCAACCCATAAATCAATAACTCGGGAGATGTTATTATTAACACTCTCTAGACATCAGATCAGTTGAGGAGTCCAACTTCTTGGTTCTCCATCTTGAAATTTTTTCTTACGCATACTAGTCTTTCCAACCATTCCTAAAATATAACAAGAAGTTCACTAAAGAAAATCTCATGGATATCTAAGTAAACATACCTTTCTAACCATGCCCCTGGATTCAGTCGTGATCCCTTACTTTCTCCTTCGTAAATTCCTAACCCTTTTGGTCTACCCAATCTTGGATCTTAGGCTTCATTGGGTACCAAAACATGTCCCCTTCACAATGATCCTAGTCCCGACAACTAAACCATTTGTTGCCTCTTTCTCCACCAACCCAAGTTCAATTCCTGAAACAAAACCCATGGCACCAACCTGACAAGGCATAGCCCAGTTGGAAACACCTATGACGCAAGTGCAGTTTCACCCGAGATACCTATGGGGGCTACAGGAACCAGGTTTCCGCATTGGTAAAGGGGCTCTTTCCATCCAAAGAACTGACAGGTAGACCAACAAGGTGGACAGATTAAACAACACACCAACCCATCGACATGCAATGACAATAGCGACATACTAAAATCGATTAAATCAATCGTCATTCGATTTACTTATACAAAATTAAACATATTATTATAAATCACAACAAAACACATAGATCTTAACATTAGCATAATCCATTCCACACATAGATCTTAACGTGGAAACCCATACGAGAGAAAACCACAAAAACTCTTCATTTGGCATGAGTCGTGTCTAGAACGCTTTTGTCTATGCACACATCCTGGAAACATCTCTTCATAGCCCCCTCTTACATTATATATGCACACATAGCTTACAGATTTTCACTACATTGCGCTCGCAACTCGTATTCATGTTGTTGTGACCAAAAACATAACCATATTCACCAAAAAAACATAACCATATTCACCAAAAAGGTTCCTCACATATGAAACAATACCAAAGCTCATACCTAGGGCTCATAACTCAAGACTTGGACTCGAAACTATAACTAGGAAAACAACTAGGACCAGAACAACTACTCCAACAACCTTCAACACTTGAAGCAATGTTATGAACATCATACAATAACCAACCCTTTACTTTATATAGGCTCTATCAACCGTATTTACATTCCCCATGCCCACTAGCCCTAAGTGGGCCCACCTCTAACTAACTCACCAACTACATTTATTCTTTGCCCAAAACTGCCACGATCATCGGAGTCTACCGTTTACATCCTCACTGCGTCGCAACCTTGATCACCATGTGATCGACTTCTCCACTTAGACCAAAAAATTAATCCAACATTCCTAGGGACAACATCTCCAATCTCTCTTTTCTTATCAAAATATATAAAACCCTCAAGATGTTGTCCATGAAAATAATATAAAATATCTTCTATTCTTTTTAGCTTTGATTCCTGAACCTTCATGTGCTCATTTTCCCAAGCCATAGTAATAGATCTAATTGGCTTCAAGTTATTAATAAATTGGATATTGGCGGAAGAATTTATATTTTGATCATAAGGCCTCCATACACTTTTGACTATTTGAACATAATCCACATCTTCAAGCCACTAAGCATTAAACTTAAAAGATCGTGGGGGATTTTGTTGATCACCCTAGGGTTTTATGAAAATAGGGAAGTGATTGGAATCACCCCCTTCACCAACCCATTGTTTGATAATAGGAACACCATCTAAAATATATTCATTAATAAAAAACTTATCAAGCTTCTTATCAATCCTACTATCACCAAATCTAATATTCCTCCATGTAGGGCACAAGACCGTTGGAGGAAGATAACAAAGATTGACCTCTTATATTTTATTCACAAAGAAATATGTTAAAGGATCATAGTATTATTGACCCCCCAAGTTTCCTTTTCTCCCAAAGAGAAGTTCATATCTCCTCCAAGGATTACTTTATCAACACAATGGTGACCCATCCTAAAAACATTCTCCCAAAAAAATTGTATATGGCAATTAGGATCATAAATATTAATAAAGGTAGAGGTCCAACCAAATTGTGTGGTGAAAAATACATTCCTGAAACAAATAAGATGGACCATTTATTTAGACAGAGAATAAATCTCTTCTTCCACCTAGTAATAAGACCTTCGGATCTCCTGAAGGCATATGTATAGGAAAAATCCCATCCAGGAAGAAGACAGGTCAACTAGGGAAGAATATGGTGTCCCATTGCTTAGGTCTCTTGAATTAAAAATGTGCAGATGATTGGCGATCACCAATATTTTGAGGGCCAACTTTTTGGAGGGTTTTTCTAACCCTCTAATGTTCAAGGACATAATTAGCATTAAATCACCACTGAACCGAGAATGCTTAGTCTAAGGTTCCCATTAATGGATCTTTGTTTACCCACTATAGAATCCATAGCCATATTCTCCCTAGATGATTCCATAATAGATTGATGACCACCTAGTCTAGTGAATAATGGAAAAGAGTCTAAAAAAATCCCTCTCCTATACTAGCCTCAAATGTGCAGAATAGCTTTACAACTAGTATCTGCTCTTCACAGGAGCAGAGATTGATGGTATAAGAGAGAGTTGTTTAGGGATCTTCTTCAAATCTTGTACATATTTACGGAAAAGTCCCAATATAGCTTCCATACCTCTATGCAACCCAGTAGGAGTCTTAAACTGGAAATCTAAACTCAATGATTGCAAATAACCTTGGTCAATGGTTTCCACTGGAAACGGAGAATCCAGTCCCTTATAATCATTCCTAGCCAATATTGAATGAGATCAAGGAAAATTTGGAGGATAGTCCAAAAGTGTGGGGATATCTAGAATTGTTGCATGATCCTATCATTCAGAGAGACGACGTTCCTAATATAAGGATTTCAAAGGAGTAACATCAGAGAGCTCTGACTCGTCAAGTAGATAACGGTGGGGAAAAAAGGTGGAAGCCAATAAGGACATGGATAATGATGGTGAGGAGTTCCTTTTTTTAGTAGGGGAATCAACAACTAGGGATGGACTGGTACTTGCGTGACACGGTGTCCAAGGATCCATTCCCGCCAATGCTATACCCCTATGTGCACCACAACAGCCCGCAAGCCATGGGACATAGGTAAATTCAGGTAGGATTTGAACTCGTAACCTCCTTTATTACAAGTGACTTCATATCAAGTGATGCTAATGAGCCACACCCGTGCGTTATATGGTGAGGAGTTCCTTAACAATAGGCTTGTAAGAGAAATATCCTCTTAATTAGAATGGTAAAAGCCTAGTTAGGTCATGGGAAGGGGAAAAATCAATGACTTCAGCCATAGAAGTGAAAAGACCTTCACCCAATGGAGAAACACTAAAGAAAATAGTTCCTTCTTTCCTTGAAGAATGAATACGTACTTGGTTTTTTGGAAAGGATACATGGGGATTTCAACCCTTTTCATAATCATGAAAATCTTCTTGAATACATAAGGAGGGAGATGTTTCAAACTTACCCGAGTTAACAAGCGTCCTTTGCAACTCTATAGGAAGGTCATCCTTGAAATATCTAGCTCCTTGAATGTCCTCATTAGAAATGTCATCACATCGGCCATCATCCTTCGATACCGGGAATTTTGTTTCCACTAGATGATCAGGAGAAACAATATCAACTCCCTTACCTTGAGAAAGAGTTATATCATGTTCTTCTATACTCCAAGTTGATTTAGGTTTCCACATAGCTTATATGAATGAAAGAGGACATTCTATAAGAAAATGGACACAATGATGGCCTCTGTTAAATCTAAAGGGTATACCAATTAAGTCCAGACTCGGTGTGTGAGAGAAATCCCCTTTCATAACCATTCATTATCTCCAAAATACCATCCCCCGGGTCTAGGTCAATGAGGATTTTAGCCAAATACATAATACTTGTGTTGAGGAAAGACATATCAGTCGATAAGAAAACTCTGAGCAGATCTCCAATTTTCTTGAATATGTCCACAATCGATAACTCTGGTGGTAACCCGAGCAACTTTACCCAAGTCAAGTGAATGAAAGACCTCTGATGCCTCACCTCGAAGGTGGGACTCTAGTGTCAAAGGCTCATAACTGCACAATCCTTCTTCCAAACTCCATTCAAAATCTTGGTTGCATCTCTTGACGAGTTCAAGAAATGCCCCACCATCCTTTAGCTAGACATATGTTGTGAGGAGCATACCTTAGAAAATCCCTCCAATTTTCCAACACCCACCTACTAAAGGAGGCCAAGGACATATTGCTTCCCCTGAAGCACCCTACTAGTGAGTGTTTAGATATTCAAAAGGCCTCATAAAAGTCAACATGCACTTCGACTTAAGTTTGGACATAATTATATTATTAGTCCCTAAAGAGCTTTCTATATGAGGACTGTCATGTAGGTTAGAAAGACCTCCTCCCTCCTTTTCCAAGAGATCTTCGTTCCTTTCCAGACTATGAATCAACCTCGATGTCTCTTTCTGAGGAACATGGCTCAATTTCACCAAGGTCCAACATCTAAGGGATTTTTCAGTAAAAGCACCACATATGCCATGTCTACTAAAAAGCAGATTACTTACGAACATGTTATGTTGCCAAGCGCATGATCAATATCGTGCCTAGGTGCACGATGGGGACAACAATTCAACTGAATGAATTGAGTATTATTATGGCAAAAACATATTAATAATAGGCAAAATGAGAAATACACTACACACACACACATATAATATGCAAGAGTTTGAACCAATCTATTTTTATCACTCATTTTCTCTTTGTATATTACAATAATACATGCTTAAATAGAGTGCTGAGAATGCTTGGGTTGTCTACCCATTACATTTAGTTACAAGAGAAATTGGAATGGTTCTAGAAGTTCAACCGTTATAAACGGTTGGAAGATAGAGAGATAACTTCTTGTAGTTCGACGTCATCCGTGTCAACAATGCATGTCAAAGTGTTGCTTGTTGAAGTTGTCAATGTTGAACTTGTCAAGGTCGATATTGAACTTGTTGAGATGGTGAATCTGTTGAGGTCGATATTGAACCTATCGAATTCGATGTTGCCATTTGACAAATAATGCCAACTATTGGGTGGATCAACGCAGCTCACCTACCATCCATGCTTGGTTGGTTAAAGCCTTTCTTTCTTCCTTTATACGCCACCATATTACTTTAAGTGAGGGGGACTTCTTAATTTCCCACTTTGACAAGGCACTGACCCTTAGTGAAGAGGGGACTTATCCATCTTGAAAATGCATTTTTACCTTTTGGGTATCACTCTTATCTAATGGGTCCAAGTACTAAAGGTTTCCCTATATGATTTGTATTCAACACCCAATTATTCCATCTACTCTATCATGTCTCCATATAAATTGGACTACTTGCGAACAATGTTTAACCAACCTACTGGTTCCCTAGGTTGAGGTGGAGGCATTAAAATTTTAATAATAGAGATATGGGACCCAAAAGGACCTTAGTTTTCCATATTCACAATTAATTGGGTCATATAAATAATAAATGTTAAGAAAATAAGGCGGCATTGGTTCATGGAGACAATTGGAGGCTTATGGAGTCCTTGGTTGGCTAAATTCCCCCACACACATGGCATGACCTTCATCCAAATTCGAATCCATGGGGAATGTAATGTTCTTGGAGGATGATGTGGTGTCACATAACATATCATGAGCCAAGGAATTCAAATTAGTAGATTAGAGTAACTCCCATGGAAGAGGAAGAGACCAAGAAGACAATGTGTGCCACTTTGAAGGAGATTCCATGTACTCTATGACAACACTGATCGAAGATTCTATGACCAATATGAAAAATTAACACTTGAATGAAGAACTATGACAAATCTAACATGACAGGGCTAAAAATAGCCACCAAGTGGGTGCATTTGGGAGTTAGAGGCAATAATTCAAATTGGGGAAATAATTGCAGCATGCAGGAGAAGACAAGTGTCATAGGAGCTACTAAACTACTAAGATGAGTTGGAGGAAGCTTATGGAATGCGATTCGATCTTAGGAGGCCTCATGAAGTTAATAAGATGATGTCTTGAGGAAGGATAACAACTTTTGATCATTTTTTATTTGTCCTTCGGCATTTTGAAGAGCTTTTGCTTGTCCATTGCACAGTGAGTATTCACTCTCCCTGCTTCTGAACCAATTTCTAAGGAGTTGGATTCCTTCCCAAGTTGGTTGATGGAGCGGTCATTCATACCTCTCATTGGAGTTAAATGAAGGAGTTTTATTTGTAGGTTGAAGGTCTATATGATCCGAGTTCACATCTATCTCACTCTTCTTTCATTCCTACTTCACCATTCCCCATACTCTCATGTGATGGTGCACTTGTTGGAGTGGTGCTTGCACTTGGTTGAGTCTATTTGATGCCCAAGCTTGGGTATATGATGTATGGATTTCTACTCTTATGTCCATATACTCTATAACTTGGAATATAAGTAATTCATATGTGAAAAGCTTGCATTCCCATGCTATTAAACCACTAATTTTCATGTATTTGGCTTCTAATTTGAAAGAGTTGTATATCAGATTTGTATGAAGAAAATTATATGATGTCTAATGATGTTGGGGAAACAATTTTTATGATGTAAATGATCTCCATATATCACGTCAATGTCTAAACTATTCCATCTACTTTTGATGTGTCAAAATCGAGCTAGTAATGCCATTTTCTCTTAAGCAATTTCATTGAAAGTTGTCATATGAATGTTGCACATTATAATCAGTTTGCAGAGCTAGTAACCATGATTAATGGAAACCCTTGATGTCTAATATTCATCCCCATACTCTATTCTGAAATTTGGGAGGGTCATACTTGAGTTGGGAAGCCAATTTGACCTCCACTCTTGGGGGGAATTTGACCTCATTTTACTAGGAAATTTGCACTTTATCTCATTAGCCCCAAACCAAGTTGCAGAGGCTTAAAGTCACACCTGAAGTGTTCAGAGGAAATATTGGGATGTACTAAGACTCACCATACCATTTCATATCAAATTCGAGACCTTTTGGAGTCAGTTGGAACCCTCTACAGTCATGGCTAGTTAAACTCGAATTTGCCCAATTTGCACTATTCTCTAAAAAATTCGAGTAGGGTTATTACATACTCACACTTATCCAATTGAGTACCATGGGAAAATGGGTTATGTTAATAAACCCACTCATTAGCCAGTTCTTTCCCAATCGCACTAGTCAATGCATATAAGGGGTTCGACCACGTTAACAACTCAAATTTAGGTCTTTGTTCCTGCCTAATTGTCACTTAATAGGTTCCACTGATCCACTCCCATGTCGATATCTCTTTAGACACACAATCCTTTGACCGTAAGAAGGGAAAGGGATACAAATTTATCATTTACCTACCTTTTAATTCACATTTACCTAAAAGAAAAATATACTGTAAATTTGTGAAGTCACAGTCCATGCATTAAGATCATGTTTGATGATATTGTATTGTAGATACATCTCTGTAATCTTTTAAAGCTTTCCTCTTGCTAGAAATACAAGGGACATGACCTAGATTTTGTTAAATAGAAAGACTGGCTCCTAATCAAGGAGTAGGGTTTAGAAGGATTAGACAGAGGATATTTGGTTCTTTGTTCTGGACCAGGGTAGATTAGATGTGCCTTATTTTCAGGCCTTCTTCTTGTAGAAATTTCGATACAGATTAATGTATTCCTGTGATTCTCCTGATCTAACAAATTTGCCTCTTGTTAAATACAGAACCGCTTCTACTCTAATTATTGCGGAAACAATTAAACCACGATTGACATAACAATGCACAGAGTGAAATATCAATAATACACAACACAATGTTTTCCAGGGAAAGCTTAAAGCTCAAAACCCCACTATCATATATATGTATATCATGAATCATGAAACAATCTCATACAAAACTCTAATCCAAGAGCTCTCAATACAATACGAAAGTCTCACCCTGTCATACACGAATTAGCTAATCATGCGCCAATTCCCTGTGTTCAGACAGCCTTCCTCCTCTGCGCAACCTCTGATGAGCAAAATCCTCTGCACAACCTCTGATATCTCAATTCTCCCCAATTGAATTGAATCCAATTGAAACTCTATTGATTGCTGCGTTTGCTCATGCTCATAAGCATATTCACTGCATGTGTGAACAAATCACAACTGATAGTCAACTGTCCCTTTCACCTATGATCTCAACTGGTGTCCATTGGAATGCATATAGTTACCGGTGGCAAGTCTTCAGTTGTATGCGAGTTAACTTGTGAGTTTAGTGAATTAACTAATTCACTGAACTCACACTAATACAACTAAACTTAACTCACTTAACTACACTTACAATTCTGTTACAATTCCAAATCACTCAGTTATGAACGAGATAATAGACTAATAGTTATTGTCTAATTTAATTAAGGGAAAAGGAAATTAGACACATGTTTCTTGTTGACTTTTCAACACTCCCTCTCAACAAGAAAGGGATTATCCTTCACTCCAATCCTGTCCCTATGATATTCAAATTTGCTCCTTGTGAGCGTCTTTGTCAGAATGTCTGCATCCTGATCTTCCGCTGCACACAATCTCTGAGATGATGATACCAGATATCTATATGCTTAGATCTGTCATGAAACACAGGATTAATCGAGAGTTTAATGCAACTCTGATTATCACAATAAATCACTGTCGGATCTAAGTGAGAACCAAACAATCCAACAAAGATCTTCCTCATCCAGATAGCTTCACATGCAGCTTGGCTCGCTGCCATGTATTCCACTTCAGCTGAACTAAGTGCCACGGATCTCTGTTTCCTGCTGTACCAGGACACAGCTGTAGATTCGATACTAAAGATCTCTCCTGATGTTCTCTTTCTGTCCGTTGGGTTGCCTGCCCAATCTGCATCCGTGAAGCCAAGCAACTTCACCTCATTCGTCTGTCTGTACCATAATCCATACTCAACAGTGCCCTTCAGATATCGCAGGACATGCTTCACTGCCTTCCAAAAGAGTTTGGTAGGCTTAACCATCGCTTGACTTAGCTGGTTAACCGCATAGCAAATATTTGGCCTCGTATTCACTAAATACATTAGCGAACCTACTAACTGTCGATAAACAATAGCATCCACTACCTCTTCAGAAGTAGCATCCACTTTCCTCCAGTTTCCAGGAAGAGAAGTATCCATGGGTTTACAG
>LPNX010967473.1:0-66789 GCA_001517045.1 Pseudotsuga menziesii | reverse complement strand
AAAACAACATCATAGCCTCTGTCTTCCAACATTGCGACTGAGACCAAGTTTTTCTTCAGACCTGGAACATGCATAACATTTTTCAATTGAAATGGTTTACCTGACCCCCCTTGAAAGGTAATGGTACCAATACCAGTTGCACTGTATTTTCCATCATCGCCCATCTCTATATGCATTTTGAGATCTTTCTCCTCCAAATCAATAAAAGACTCTTTATCTCCTGTCATGTGAAAGGAAGCGCCACTATCCAAATACCATACTGATCCTGATGCACTTGATGCCATGGATGCTATCAAAGCGAAGTCAAGCTCGAACTGTGAGACAAGAGCCTCACCGGTTGTAGCTCCAGCAACCATCTTGTTCTTCTTCTTCTGTGGACAGTTAGTGGCGAGATGCCCACGTTCGTGACAGTGAAAACACTTCACTTTGGACAAATCCAGCTTCTTGACTTTAGACTCGGAATTTGATTGGAATTTCTTCCCTTTCCCTTTCCTTGCCTTGGCAGTCAAAGCACAATTCTCTTCATCATCATGCTTTGATGAAGATCCATCTCTGGTGTTCCGCCTGAACTCCTCTTGTACCAGATCCGACCATAGTCGTTCCCAATCCGGCAACTTTTCCCTTCCATTGACAGAGTCTTGATAACTGTGCCAACTGTTAGGAAGTCCTAGGAGTGCCAAGCTCACCAAATCATCAGCTGCGACTGTTATTCCCACACTTCCAAGCTCATCCCGACATTGAACAAACTTTGTGAGATATTTTGGAATGGTGTCGCCTTTCTCCATCTTAATCCTCCTGAGTTTATCTTTGAGCGCCAATTTCCTATGATCGCTACTTTTTTGGAATAGATCTGTCAAAACCTTCCACATTGCATATGGTGTGGTTTTCCCATGGAGACTTGAGACAATGTGGTCTCGTACTCCCTCCAACAGAATCCTCCTCGCCTTTGCCACTTTCTTTTGCCATGCATCAAGATTTGCATTATCTGTCGCGGCCGGCTTAGGAACATCTGCATTAATGTAATCCTTCAAGCCATTGTCTTCGAGCACTGCCTCCATCCTGTCCTTCCACGCAATGTAGTTAGAGCTGCCCTCAAGTGCATACTCCAACCTCAAGCCATTGAAAGACATTTTGATCTTGAGTCAAGATCGCACTAAGAAAGTCTTGCAAATTTGAATGTTATCCAACCCAAAACTCAAGTCCGTGGCCTCCGTGGCTCTGATACCATGTAGAAATTTCGATACAGATTAATGTATTCCTACGATTCTCCTGATCTAACAAATTTGCCTCTTGTTAAATACAGAACCGCTTCTACTCTAATTATTGCGGAAACAATTAAACCACGATTGACATAACAATGCACAGAGTGAAATATCAATAATACACAACACAATGTTTTCCAGGGAAAGCTTAAAGCTCAAAACCCCACTATCATATATATGTATATCATGAATCATGAAACAATCTCATACAAAACTCTAATCCAAGAGCTCTCAGTACAATACGAAAGTCTCACCCTGTCATACACGAATTAGCTAATCATGCGCCAATTCCCTGTGTTCAGACAGCCTGCCTCCTCTGCGCAACCTCTGATGAGCAAACTCCTCTGCGCAACCTCTGATATCTCAATTCTCCCCAATTGAATCGAATCCAATTGAAACTCTATTGATTGCTGCGTTTGCTCATGCTCATAAGCATATTCACTGCATGTGTGAACAAATCACAACTGATAGTCAACTGTCCCTTTCACCTATGATCTCAACTGGTGTCCATTGGAATGCATATAGTTACCGGTGGCAAGTCTTCAGTTGTATGCGAGTTAACTTGTGAGTTTAGTGAATTAACTAATTCACTGAACTCACACTAATACAACTAAACTTAACTCACTTAACTACACTTACAATTCTGTTACAATTCCAAATCACTCAGTTATGAACGAGATAATAGACTAATAGTTATTGTCTAATTTAATTAAGGGAAAAGGAAATTAGACACATGTTTCTTGTTGACTTTTCAACACTTCTTCCTCATTTCCAAATCCCTAGGAATTAATACCAAGTGGTATGGCAGACACCTCGGGCTAAGTTCCAACTACATCACACATCTTTCAGAAATTAATACCAAGTGGTATGGAAGACACCTCGAGCTAAGTTCCAACTATGTCACACATCTTTCAGAAGTCCTGACATAGAGCTTGAGAACCACAGAGGTGTGACCCCCTAGGAGTGCAGATAATCTTGGAAACTTTGTATAATAAAACCATGTTCCATGGAAAAGCCATGCTTTATGCAATGAATAAACCAAGCTAAGAGAAAATAAACTAAAACTTACTAAAAAACCCAAGTTTGAATCCCCACTTTTTTTTATACATGGTTGGTACTAGGCTTGGAGAGCTTGACTCCTTGTTTACCGATGAAAACCTATATCTACAAAACCCTATTTTTCTTCATCTTCAAATGTGATAAGTTGTACAGCATGTGAGAGAACTTTGAGTTACTCATATTTTATGGAGTAATCAATATCACACACTATGAATGTATTATAACCATCAACTATCTTGATCCCTTATATTGCTACATAGCATATGCATAAGACTATACTATGTGAACCCAAAGAGATGTTGATATAATAAAATCAAACTTAAAAATCATAATTCTAATAGCATATTTATACTAATTTATGAGGTGTTCCAACATAGAGATTCGTTGATTTCATGGATTCAACTACTAGGTTGTGCCTCTTAGAGTGATACTTTTTCAAAGTGGGTTTAAAACATTATCTATTGTATGCCTTGCTAAGTTGTGCAACCCCTTTGTATGCCTATGATTAGAGTTTAACTATAGTTGGAAGCTAATCCAAACACAAAACTGATTGACAATTTTGTATAATGTTCAATAATAAACCCCATTCACCATGTGGTTTATTGCCATTAAGATATCTTGCCGTTACTATAAATACTTACTTTTTTTTTCCAAGGAAAAAATTCGTAAATATTTTATTTACATTCAGCAGATGGCACAAAAGTCCATTATGCCAAAACAAACCCAACCATAAAGCTGGAATTATAGTCATGTTATTGCTCCATAAAGGGCACAATAAACCAAAAAAAAATCCAAAGGCTTATAGCCATCAAAATTTGAAGTTTCAAAGAACTTCTCATATACATATCTCATAGAAATTGACTCAAAAAAACATAAACTGTTCAGAAATAGTTATAAGCTTCAGCAACAAACCGATTTGTATCCAAAAAGTATCAATATGTTCCACCCCATCCAAGGTAGCACAACATCAAGTGTATCAACATATATAAACCAATAGGCAAAAAACCTTAAAACAGTTATGCTCATAATTCATCTGAAAGTTCCAAAATCAAATCACCATCATCTAAGCAGCTCATGAAGAAGTTGTTCAGTCTGTTCCATAGCTTCAGAAATTAGAAAACCTAAAAGGTTTCCACAATGGCATCTCCTCACTGTTCTTTAATATCCCAGGATCCTTCCAAAATCCTTCCACCTGCTTTAGCCAAAGCATCTGCAATAGAGTTTCTTTCCTAGATGCCTAGTTTATAACTAACTGAGAATCCCCAAATATTTGAATTTTATCCACATTGTTCCTTTGAGCCAACAAAAGTAGAAGCTTAAGGGCACATAATTCTCCAGCCCCACAAATCTTCGGGTCCCCAGCTGCAGATCCATTAAAAAAACCCAAGCATAGGTTTTGTCAATAACTTCCACAAAGATTGTTCTGATTGAAACCACAGATTTAGACTGCAGAATATTCTTCATCATACCCAAACTGAAACTAGAAACCACTTCCAAATTAAAACACGCAGACACAGTATCTCCATTCCATAGATTGTTGAGTTTCAAATTGTCCTCGATGTTTAACCAAACAGATTGAGTGAAAGGACAATCCACTCCAATATGAAAATTGGATTCACAACTCAATTTACACAAATAACACCTTCCAGGACCTTCTCGACCTTTCAAACAAAGAACATCCCAAGTCAAGGCTTTACCTGAAAGAAGAAACCAACAAAATATTTTTGTTTTAAGAGGACATTTCAGCTTCCAGATAACCTTCCACCACCAGATCTGATCCAGTTCTCTGTTCATAAGCTTTGCATAACCTTCTTTTAGTGTATACTTTCCAGTTTTAGATAAATTCCAGACTAGGTTATCATCTTCACTAGAAATTCTAGCATGGTTAGATTTGAGAATGGCTACATATCCATTCCACACTTCAATCTCTTGAGGATTAGAAAAACCAATTGTATCAGCAGATAACCATTATTAAGACATCAAACCATTCAAACAATGAAGTCCAATATCAGAAATAAAATAAAAACCAGCCAGGTGTAATTTATCTAGCATAGGAGAAGGTAATTCATGTCTCCATTTACAACCAATCCACGGATCTAAACCAATACAAACAACAATACCATTTCCAATCTTCCATACCAGGAAATTCCCAATAATATCGAAAGCCCAAAGTACAACTTTCCAATAGATTGAAATGTTCTTTTTCTTTTTATCAGGAGATCTGATCCATTCTAGAATATTCAGTGGGTGAATATATTTTTGAACAACAATATTTACCCATAATCCCGAGCCATGAATAATATTCCAAACATTTTTTGTTGCAAGAGCCTTGGCAAAAAACACAGGAACTTTAAGTCCCCATCCACCCAATGATTTTGGATTAGACAGTATCTTCCAGGATATCCAAGGTAAACCAAAAGAATTTTGTTTACCAGACCAAAGAAATTTGAAACAGAGCTTTCTGATTTTATCTATCACCCCCATTGGTATCTAAAAGTGCATCCAATAGACCGGAATGGCCTCTAAAACTGCTTTAATCAGAATCAGCTTGCCTCCCTTGGACAACCAACGGAAGCTCCAATTGTTAATCCTTTTTTTAACTTTAATAATCAACCAATCCCAGTCCCTAATAAGGTATCTGCAAGGTTCAAGATAAAACCCAATGTACTTCATACCAATTTCAATTCTGTCAACAGGAAATGTGAAAATATTATGTAAAGTAATAACCTCAGTATCTTCCATACAAGGAAAATATAAAGAATATTTATCATCATTAATTTTCATCCCAGATGCCATGCAAAAACTCAATAAAATATCATATAAAGTAGAGAGAGATTGTTCAGAACCATCATTGACCATGACAATGTCATCCAACAAAAGGACATGAGTTAAGACAATATCATTACCAAAAGATAAACCATGATATGTCTCACATGCTTTGGCATAAAGAAGAGCCCTTCCTAGACTTTCAACCACAATAAGAAACAGAAGAGGTGCCAAAGGGCATCCCTGTCTAAGACCCCTGCCAGATTTAAAGAAAGTAGTAGCAACTCCATTAATGAGCAGAGAGAAAGATATAGATGAAAGGCTACTCATTACCCATGAAATGAAATTTCCTGCAAAACCCAATTTTGCAAGTATAACCCGGAGATAGGTCCAGCTGACACGATCATAAGCTTTAGATAGATCAATCTTTATCATGACAGCCTTTATGGATTTAACATGCATAGTATGCATACCTTCCTGAATGACCCCTACAGCATCATGTATCTGCCTACCCAGCAAAAACCCAAACCGTTCACCAGAAATACACCAACCCAGTACCTTTTTTATCCGAATAGAAATAATCTTACCAATAATTTTGTAAACAAAATTACACAAAGATATAGGCCGAAAATCCTCAAAAGATAAGGGATGATCAATCTTAGGAATAAGAGTAAGAAAGGTAGAGTTGAAAATAGCTGGGATTTTGCCACTTATCCGGGACAATTCAATAACTCTTAGGAGATCCTCACCCAAAACATCAAAAACACATCTATAAACCTCAATAGGAATTCCATCAGGTCCTAGACTCTTGTCATTTTTGCTAATGGATAGGATATGCTTGATATCTTGCAGAGTGACAACCTGCATTAGCTCAACATTGTCTGCCTCAGAAACAGATGAAGGAAAAAACCAGCACTTTGTACAATCTCAGGAAGATGAAGATCAGCTTCTTCTTTGAACAGACTCTCAAAATGTTGAATCCCAGCCTCAACAATCGCCTCAAAACCTTCCATAAGATTGCCAGAATCATCATGAAGTTTCCAAATAGTATTAAGACACTTCGTATGGGCAACAAATTTATGAAAAAAGGGGTATTGTCATCGCCACAGATCAACCATATAGCCCTACATTTTTGTCGAGCCTCCTTTTCCCGATAAAGAAGAATAGTTCTCTTGCGAGATTCAATCTCAATCAAGAACAATTTATCCTCCTCCGAAATAAAACCAATAATAGCCCTGTCATAATACCTCTTCAACTCACATTCAATATCAACTAGATCCTTAATATCATGTGCAATTTTCTTCAGAGACCACTAAATGGAAATTTCTTTAATTTTTTTAAGGTTCTCAACGAATTGAGAAGCAGGAGATAACTCAAACCGGGCATCAAAAAGAACCCATGAGTCTTTTAATGCCTCAACCAACTCATTATGTTCCAACCAACAAGCATTGAACTTAAAAGGACAATGAGCCTTAGGAGACCTAGAAGAAATTTGCAGATAAACAGGTTGATGATCAGATACTCCACCACACCCAATCCATTGTTTGAGAAGAAAATCACAATCCAGGAAATCGACAGATACTAAGAGACGATCCAACCTTCTACAGATACTCTCAGGACCAACTCTTTGATTACTCCAGGTTGGAATGGACACCATAGGATTGATATCGACAAGCCCCAAACTATCCAAAAGATTAGTAAAAAAATTGGTTAAAACATCCACATGAGCTTTAACCTCCCATATTTTAGAAAGTCCCAAGGAGAAATTAAGGTCTCCCCCGAAAACCAAAAAAGGAGACAAGAAGCAGTCCATCCTCACCAAATTTTTCCAAAATACTTCCCTGTCCAGGTAAGGCCCATAAAGATTAACAAAGGATAACTTCTTCTACAATTCAAAAGAATGCATAACAACACATAGACCATAGGTCATGGCCTAGGAATTCCGAAAAATAAATTTACGAGACTTCCATCCCAGAAGGAGTCCCCTAGATCTGCCCTTAACATCCACATAAATAAACTACCAACCTTTAATCATTAGTTCCATTTCCTTTACCAGCACACCCCTACCATTCATAGTTTCTTGCAAAAAAATAACATCAACAGACTGTTCATCAATTAGTCTTTTTACCGCTAGTTTTTTAGGTTGACTAGCCAAACCCTACAATTTAAAGTCAAAAGGATCATAAGGGAAACTTGAGAGGGGCATTGGCTCTAAGCGCCCCAGCTCCATTCATCACAAAATGATAATCATTTAATACAACTCCAATCCGTCCCATAACAGGGTGATATTTCCCAAAGGTATCCTTAACAGGTCCAAACCCTCCATCAAAAGATTTCAAACATGAATGTAGAAAATAACCCTTGCTGACAATAGGATAAACCTTACGGGGAGATACAAACCCAAGATCCTGCAATACAAAATTATGATTAGGGGCAATAGAAGAAGAATCTAAAGAAGGATTCTTAATACTAGGGTTAACACCTAGGTCATCAGACAGAGTAGTAATGCTCAAAGGTTTAAGGGCTGATAACGTTTGAGACCCAACCTCAAGGTTTACATTCGCCTTATGAGAAATCAAATCCACTTCACTCTCATCAAGAGACAATCCTTCCTTAGCTGCCAACTTTGTCCCACACTTTTTAACCCTCCATACTTTATGAACAGAACCAGAAGAAAAATGTTTATTGAAAGGAAGCGAGCACTCATTCATCAAATGACCAAACCCATGACATCTATAACACCTAAAAGCTACTCCAAGATAATCCAAAGGTTGACAGAATTCACTACTACCTTGTTTAATTACCAATTTAGCAGGTAACCCATTTCGAAAATCTAACATGACAAGAACCCATCCCATACAGCAAACCCCAGTTTGCATATAAGAGAAATCAGTTTCCAGATGGGATCCCAAAGTATTTCCCACTAGTCTAAAAAAATCAGCTGACCAGAATTCGAAAGGTAAGTTGGGGAGTTTAACCCATATAGGGACTTGATCATACCTTTCCTTATGGGGATCAAATAAAGGTGCCCATATTTTGATAAGGAGACCAGCTTTGTCCCACCTCCATACTCCAACCAGGACCCGATCGACATCATCCACAGAAGAGAATTTAAATGCTATCCAACCTCTTGGAAGAAGAAAAATCGCTGGTGGGGCGCTGATAATATCTTTCCACACCATCGTAGCCCACCCATTCAAACTATCAGAGTTCAAATTATGACCTCCAAACCTCCCAACCAGAGTCAAATCATTGGTGAGGACATGTCATTGAAATTCACATCTTCACCCATTGTCATCAAAACCGGTTTTACTTTCTTAATAGACTTGTGCGAACGCTTCTTAGGCACCTCAGACTCCAAACGCACCAACATTTCATAATCATGCATAAACTCATTACCCGAATCAGAATTCCACAAAGAAACAGGAGTCTCAAAAGATACAATGGGTACAACACATCCCAACTCTTCTGTCATACCAACACACAACCCCTGTTCCAGCACAGCTTCCTCATGAATATCCAAGATGCACAAATTCCTCGAAACCTTATCACCATTATAACTAGAACGAAGACGATAATAATCATCAGAAACCCTAATATCACGTTCCAGGAAACCACCTAAATTTGGAAGAAAACCCAAACTCACAGAATGTGCCACAAGCCTAGCCAAAGATCTATTTCCAAGACCCTCATTGCATGACCCTAATTCAGAACATATGAAATTAGCCTCCAAAACAACCGAAGTCCTCATGCCAGAACCATAAAACGCATTCGAAGCCATCACATGCAAAACAGGATCAATACCAACATCACTAACAAGTCCAGCTTCCAGCGAGTGTAAACCATCAGTCAATGATTTAAACACAGTTCGCATCGGCACAGTATCAACCATACCATCTACCGAATGTTTCGCACCAGGTAGACACTCATCAACCATGTCTAAAACTAAACTATGGTTTCGACCATCCAATATTCCACCATCCAAACAAACAGATACATGATTAATCCTAACAAAACCCGAATGATCAAGATTACAGTCATCTTCCACCGGACCCAACAATGGCGCTGCCATATCTCCCAGCAAACACTGCGCAGATGAATAGTTCGCGGAAACCCGCTTCTCCTCTCCTATACCCTTCTTAAAACACTTCAAGCTCCTCAGCGGCGTACAAGCCAAGCTTTTCGTCGCTCAAAGTGACACACCTGTCTCTGCAATTAAATGTGCACAACGTTTAAGGGAGTGTTATCCCTAAAGTTGAACCTAGACTACAGGGGTTCAAGCTTAAGGAAATCTTGTTCTAAAATAGAAATCAATAAATTCAAAATGAAAACCAAGCATGTATAAAATCAAAGCTGTTGGTAGAATCACACAGTTATCAATGGACTAAGCTGGTATGAAATCACACAGTTATCAATGGACTAAGCTGGTATGAAATTAAAGCTAGTGGAAAAAGTCATACAATTATCACTACACTATGCTGGTATATTATGAAAGCTATAAAATAATCAAAACATTATTGAAGAGATAGGCTGGTGTGAAATCAGAGCTATGAGGAAATCATACAAAATACAGGAACTGTATAACATAAAACCAAATACAAGGTTCAATACCTCAATAACTACGATCCAAAGTCATGAGATGAAACTGTCTCTGTTTTTAAAAACTATAAGGATAATTGCATTTCAATATAAGCATCACTGTAATGGAATCAAGGCAACCATATACATGATAAGTCATAAGAAAGACAATTCATAACATACAAAGACAAATCAAAATCATGCTCATTCAAAGTAGAACCTGTTATCGAAGCTGTAGAGTATTCATGTTATACAGACAGTGATTTAAAACTGGGCTTGCATAACTCCAAAATTGCCAACCTTGAGTCCCTTCTCGAGAGCTCCTTAATATACAAAATAATGTTTTTTCTAAACTAACCATAAGATCCTATATCTAAGGATCGAACCTCCTCAAAAACAGGGAAGTCAATCCCTTTTAAAAAGTAATAAAGTACAAGTGTAATACATGTGTCAAATAACAACATAAGTTCAAAAAGCAAAAAACAATTTAACTTCTAAAGGCTTCTAGAAGCCTCTGCTAGTGTAGCTAGGTCACTGAGAACCTGTGAACGCCTCTGTAGTCTGGCGAATTCAACATCCTTATTGTCCTCCTTGATTTGAGCTTTGACTTGTTCCAGCTGTTTCTGAATGGCTCGTTTCTCCCTTAGGACATCTTTGGAAACCCTCAACAGCTTTTGGTAATCTGCCTCTTTCTCTATCTGCATCTTCTTCCTTAGCCCGGTTCTTGGCTTCTCTGTCTTGAATAACTGTTTACAAATCTTATTCTTTGAAGCTATGGTTTTCAGCATATCACTGAGTTTCTCTGGGTTTTCATTTGTGTAGGAGGCTTCAGGGCACAAGCCTTCTTGGATGTTTTTCTCAGCAGTATGCTTTTCTTCATTCTCAACAGTTTGAACATGCTTCTTAGGACTTATTATTGGCTGTTCAATATCATCCATCATTCTTTTGCCTTTTTCTTTAGGGTTGTCTTTAAACCCTAGCTCTGTAAACAGGGATTCCCATGTTCTTTCCTCCTTTTGTAATTGAGCTAGAATCAACAGTTTAATTAAACCTTGGTGATAAACAGAGCGAGCAGTATGCTCGGGATGGTTTTGAACTCTAGAAATCATTTTTTGGAGGCTTTTTAACAAGTAAAATGAGAGATTTACTTGCATACTTCCATGAATATGCATTAGCAATTTTAGATGGCACTTTAATACTCTGTCATATCTTCCATCACAGATGATGTAATTCTGAATCACCTCCAAAGGAACCTTCCATCCTGGCTTCATTTTGCTAACGTGGACACCATTTTTCCAGTCAAGTTTTTCACATCCAGGCATTAGAAACTCACTAAAATCGCTTTGGAAATCCTTCTGTTTGATCCATTTCTCACCCTGTGCAGGAACACCTATTGCCTCAGCAATAGAATCCTCATTTACCCTGACTGTTAGGCTTTGCAGCTGAACCCTTTCATCTCTGTAATTTTCAATAAATAACATGGTCACTTGTGAATGGTAACCTTGCAGTTTTTCACAAAAATTAAACCATCCAGACTTTTGCATTAGCTTGGCAGACCTGGGAAATTGCTTTATCCAGTCTGTGTTGTTTGGTTCTAGCCTACAAATGAAGCCTCCAGGATTTCTCTTCACTATAACCTCTGGCTCGTCCTCGTCTAGTGCCTTTGACATTGAAAACCCTAAACAAAATTGCAACTTTGTTGTATAGACCGACTAGGCTTTAAATCTCATACAAAACATCACATCCACTAAACTTCGTTGCAATTACCTCTGTGGACGATCTTCACTCCATGCTAGCTCTAGCCTGTCAATAATGCACCTGTGCTCGTGCTAATCTTAATTAAACTGATCTGCAAACCTAACAGAGTGAAGATAACAGTGAAGATAGAACCAAAGGTCTCGTCGGTCTTACCCTTAAGCCTCTGTCAGTCATGCAAATCAACAAAGCCTTCACGCTATACTGTCCCGAACAGGGAAATCTTTGGTGCAACTACTGACTCTGAAATGCAGGAAAGTATATATAATGTAATCCAGACCCTCAAACACAAAATCCATCAGGGTTTGGAAACAAACCCTAGCTTCTTGAAACCCGAATGTTGCTGCTTGTGATCAATGAAACTGTACAGTATACAAACAGGCATCTGCACGTCCCTCTGCAGTTAACAAGCAATGTAATGAGATAGAATTTGGGGAAAATAATGAGTTAATTCGATTTTGCCACGGCCAGTACTAGCACTCATTACATGTATTGTTCAAATTTTGAAATGACAACAAGTGTACCATTTCATAAATGACACCATACAACTCATCATTTCATAGACATGGATGCATTTAAAACATGTCCATATCGAATGCCAAATTTATGAATATGACCAAAGTTTATTATCCCTTTGCATTCCATGGTATTAATAAACAATAAACTTTTCAATGAAATGCCCTTTTGACATTCTGCTACCAGTTTATAAAATGTTGCCAGTTCATGAAATGCTGCCAGCTGTAACAATTCACCATATAACATACAATCTCTTGCACATACATAGGCTCATGGCTAATGAATGAAGATTTTGATGATTCTAGATAATAAAAGAAACCATAATGGCGATCAATCAATCATAAGGTATAAAACAAAACAAAATTAAAACAATAAAAACAAATCATAGTAAAAAAAATTTAAATAAAAAGGTGAAATAACCTTAGAGATAACAGGGAGTAACGAGTTTACAAGGAGGGATGTGTCTACACAGCTCTACAGGATGTGAACACGCAGTAAATACTAAGGATACACCACGCCTACTCAATCAACGATTCGAATAAATGCCAACCGGACACCATAATGAATGACACAAATCTCGGAGATCCCAACCAATCGCCTACTCAGCAAGGCTCCAAGCGAACGCCACATCCTACGTCTGATATCAGGAATGGTACAAACAATACCTAGGCAATCAAGGAAACAATAACTACACTCGAAAATCTTGATTACTTTTGAACTTTCTCGACAATCCAAAATTACGTTCTGAACCATCCAAGATTACGTTCTGACATCATCCCAAGACTACGTTCTGACATCATCCTCCTCTCAAGGTTGGATTCCCAGTCCAAATTGCCATCACAATAGCTATAGAAGAGGCTTGGAACGTAGAAAGAAAAAAGCGGACCTAGGACAGAAGGGGCTTCCTTGCTGGGAAAGTCACTTCAAGATCACTATATATACTTACTGTAACACTATGCTTATTGTTGTTATCAGTTTGCTTTGATAAAATGATTTGAATAAGTATATTTGAGAAAAATATTAAAATTCCCTTTTACGTAACCTATGATGCATTTAAAGCCATCTCTGAAAATATGACCCAAATTCCAACCATAAAGTGTTTTGCATCCATGAATATGAAAATTATTAAATATGCATCAACTCCGACTTTGACTATATAGCCATATCACTTGACCATGTATATTCATGGTTATTTATTTAACATGTTATTATTATTATATCTATTATCAATAATAAAAAAATTAACTTTCTAAAACTTCTTAGATCTAACTATCTATTTTGTTACAAAATGTTACTACATTATCAACTCATTACATACAAATGAGAGTAATTTCATGATAATAAGAAGGCTAGGCAACAACGAATGCACTATTGAACATGCATTACACATTAATACTTTAGCTTCTAATAAATTTGTGATGACCAAAAAAGCAAAACCGTAATGACCCAAGAAAATACAAAACCAATAAATTTATAATGACACCCCTCCCACCAAAAAAACATTGTAATGACCCCAAAAAGATACAAAACCACCGCTTCCTAAGCTGTTGTAGAAATACTTTATTCATCTTAGACAAATTACACTCCATCATCGGAAAAAGGAGATTTTATAATAAAAGAATTAAAAGTTTCGATTTTATAATAAAAAAATTAAAATTGATTTTGGCGATATTTATCATTCGACTCATTGTTCCCCACGAGTCATGCTTAAGCTCACTGTTTCACAGAGGGATTTTCGGGTTTTTAAATCGTTCAAGAATCTCATTTAATCCGGGAACGGTAAGAGGAGAATTTAGGGTTAGGGTTTTGGGGAAAATGACAGGGTTCGGGTTTCAGCTTGCTGGGGGAATCATAGGGTAAGGGTTGAAGGGAGGCGGTCTGTAACTTCTATTTATACCGATTGGTATTGCCATGAGATCTTGCTTCAGCTTCTCCTGTGTTCATTTGTCTCTGTGTATGGGGTGGTCTATGATGATAAAAGAAAGGCTTGTTTCTCAAAACATTCGCAGTGGCCGCCTAAGGGCTTTCGCCTCGCCAGGCTTGAGAGTCATTGCTGTTTTTAACCCTTCCTTGGATGTCTGAGGCCCCTACTTTTTTGTTTCTGCTTGCAATTTTTTGTTTTATCGTTCAGCGTTTAATGCAGGAACTGCGTGTAAATGGGTTTTGATCTGTGTCCCGATTACCTCTCCTTGATGTAGTTATTGTCTCAGGTTTGGAGTTGAAGGTATGGAAGTGTAGATGATGTGGATGACGACAGAAATTCGGATTCCCACTGATGTACAATGTGATTTCACAACCAGCTACTTCTGACACATCATCCTACTGTCTATGGCTTTCTTGTAATTTTAAATGTTTAACTTGCAGTGCCTTAATTTAAGATGTTGGGGATTATTTGCCTCACGCTGTACGCGTTTAATTTGTAAAATTTAATTGTCTGGGCGTTCTTTAGAAAATTTGGGCTTTTTATATTTTCAATTTAATCATCCGAGTACCACACTGCCCCATGTTTCAGCAAATGAAATTAATTGTTGGTGCTGGTAGGTAATGTTATGTTTGGGTTATTTAGGGTGTGATTGATCTGATCTCCGTGATAGGCGTTTAATTTGTAAAATATGATATGTGGGGGCGTCCTTTAGGAGTTTTGGGTTTTCTATATTTTCTCTAAGTGGTATACTGAAATCCATGCTTCCTTTCAATTTGATCAACCGAGTACCATACGCCCTCATATTTTAGCAAATGAAATCAATCGTTTTTACCAGTAGGTAATGTTATGTTTGGGTTATTTAGGGTGTGATTGAGCTAATCTCCGTGATGGAGCTCTCTCTGGACATCAGATATTTCTGAAACAAAACCCTAAACCCTTGTAATTCTCTTTTTAATTGTGGGTACTGCCTCTGACCATTCGTTGGCCCACTGTGTTGGCCTTCAGACCTCTGATTGATGTCTGTGATAAGTGAAGTTCATTCTATGACAATTTGTATGCCAGTTGTTCTTTAATCCAGGGTAATTAATGAAACTATGCTCTTATGATAGATTTCGAGACTTGTCTGTTTAAATTTTTATTTTATCGTCTGTTGCGGTAACATTCTTGGTAAAGGGCAAAGAAGGGTAGAAGTAGAAGAGCCACTGGTATCCGTGAATTGGAATGAAAGAAGCTTGTCCGAACGGATAATTCATCTAGTTGCTTTGTGTCCCAAAGACGTGTTGTGAAAATGACTGTTCCCGTTGCATTTTTTTTCCAGAGAGCGATGGATGCTCAATGGTGCATGAAAGGCATGGTCTCTATATGCCTAGAGTGCTAACAACTTGGTACACATGCTGACGACGGGGCATGCTCACAAACAAAATATTAACATTATGAAGATTATGCATCCACAAGATTCATAATAGATCTGCAGCCTTTTCTGGTTTTTTCTTCCCGATTTGACAGGTGATGTGTAAATTACTATTTGATACTAGATTCTAGAATCTTACATCCTAAATCACTATTTCTTTGACACTAGATTCTAGAACATTAGGTCACTTTTTGGCATGAAATCACTATTTCTTTGACACTAGATTCTAGAGCATTAGATCATTTTTTGGTAGAGATTCCAGAACTTAATTAAAGGATACCCAGTTTTTGTTTTATTTTATCTATATAACAGCTTTTGTTTTTATTATTTATCAATGTATACCTCTGAATTGTTTGAAACATGGTTTCGCTGTCTTATTGCTGAACATGTATGTTACATTATAAAATTGCTGTTTCTATTTCACTGCAAGGTTGTAGCTTGTAGGGGGTATTTGTCCATGTAGGGGCAGAGTTCTTTTACTAAAATTATGGGGCATCGTGTGCTCTCCATCTTTATATGTTACGTGCTCCTAAATCACTATTTCTTTGACACTAGATTCTAGAGCATTGGATCACTTTTTGGCATGAGATTCCAGAACTTAATTAAAGGATACTCAGTTTTTGTTTTTATTTTATCTATATAATAGCTTTTGTTTTTATTATTTATCAATGTATATCTCTGAATTGTTTGAAACATGGTTTCGCTGTCTTATTGCTGAACATATATGTTACATTAGAAAATTGCTGTTTCTATTTCACTGCAAGGTTGTAGCTTGTAGGGGGTATTTGTCCATGAAGGGGCAGAGTTCTTTTACTATAATTGTGGGGCATCGTGTGCTCTCCATCTTTATATGTGACGTGCTCGCATTTTTCTCTCATTGGCATTAATGTTTTTCATTGGCGTTAATGTTCCTGTAGGACTGACTTTGAGCAGATACTTTTGAGTTTCAGTAGGAATTACATATCCAGTAATCACACGAACCATTTTGAATATAATAGATATACGGGATCACTCATCTTTCCCTTAATCACCTTGACAATAAACCAACATACAAGAACCCGGCTCATTAAAAACCCTTTTAACTCTCTGTAAACAACATCCAACCCTATATCTATCCTTATTTTTTTTAGCTCCAACACATTTTCTTCTTAAAGACTCTTTTTCTCCATAGGCTACCTTTGGCTTTTCTGGATCAGTCTCCAGGAATTCTATACATACACAAAAGCGTCGTTGATTTCAGAACCTTTTACTCACCGCTTTTCGAAGAGCAAAGCTTTTCTATCCCAACCACAGTCGTGTGAGGTGTAAAAACCTTCAACTGCTTCATTAAACCTTGAGCTTGTAGCCCTAGCTCCCAAGCTAGGGCCTCCATTTGTTACATGAACATTGTCATTCCCTATGCAACTGGTTGCCATAATCCAACGGCGAGCCTTATTTACTGAACAGATTCGTCTTTAAGACGAGTCTGTCAATTGTCAGGGGCTCTGATGGTACACCTTCTGACCTCAACTCTCCGTGCGAAATTAGAATAATCCGGCCAGTTTTCCATCCAGGTATCAGACCAATGACCATCTCCATCCCTATCATGCATGTGCATGCCATTACCTCCGAAAAGCCCATGCATATAGACATGCCATCATCTCTGAAAAAGTCTTTGCTATGCATGCATATGCCAGCTGCCTATCATCTACCAGTTCAAATTTGAAATTTGAAAAGCCGCGCCCCCAGCCTTTTGGTCGCCCCTCTCTTCCCTGGACCGACAGCCCTTTTTCATTTGGCCCCTCTTCTCCACCAACGCAGAGAACTGGCTTCTAGCCAGGGAACCCTGGACCGACAGCCCTTTTTCATTCGGCCCCTCTTCTCCACCAACGCAGAGAACTGGCTTCTAGCCAGGGAAATTTACAAGAAGGGCTGCATTATGGCAGGGATTTTAGGAGGAGCTGCTCCTTACTCTTACACAGCTTTCAAGCACGCAATTGTTGCATTGACTAAAAAAGGGGCGGCTGAGCTTGGAATGGGATCAGATTTATCCATTTAGCCATTCAATGAGATTGGATCTTCCAGGTTTTAGAGTGTATCCCACAGAAGATGAGCTGCTGGGATTCTATTTGAAGAAAGGGGTTTAAACGAAAACGAAACCCTAGACCTTTCCATCCTTTATTAGAGAAGAGGGTAAGAGCAGAGCATTCCAAGAGCGCTGGTCCCTGATGTTACTCATTTGTGTTTGAAGCCTCCGGCTATGCAATTGGTGCAGGGTTTGTGTCTGATTGGGTGAATATATTCGAATTCATTGTTTCGGTTTGTATTGTGTGTATGGAAGCAGTATTACAAGTGACGGGGATGGGAAGCTTCTTGCTAGAGCTTCTCGTCTTCACAGCAGGGAGCGACTGTAAACAATTTATTGTTTGATGTCGTAGATTCCATTGTGAACGTCACATAGTAAATTCTGCTCGTTGATGGCATCTATTATTCCGCCTGTTACACATTTGTTGTTCTTCTTCAGTGAAGGCAGCAGAGTAGAGTAGTGGGAGGGTAAGAAAAAGCCTCCGGGCAGAGGAATGTTATATTCTATCACCCTGGGTATTTATTGCAGCGTTGCTGCCATGATCTCTTGGGATTGGCCATAACATTCACATTCAATCTTTATTTTTTCAGTGAAATTTAGAGACGTAGAGAAAGGATTTCAGAGCTTTTTCAGAGTACTTGTTATAAACAGTTGTGATATGCTATTTTCAATCTTTGTGTCTTCAAATTTTTGGTGTAGGCATCTGTTTCGTGTATATATCCTGATCTTTTGCAAGGGCTTTGGTGCTTATTAGCCATTGGGACCTATTTGTTTAATCATTAATAAACACAGGACGGCACAGGACCTTGTTGCTGAGTCGGTCTCAGTATGTGTTTGAAGTCACCGTTTTGGTAAGTTCACTTTAAACCCTAAATTTTATATTTCTTAGTTGTGTTCTGATAAACATTGTTGGTTTCTAAGTAATTATTCTCCTTTGACCAAAATATGCACAGATTTAGAAGTCAGTAAATTCAAACAAGTGAGTTCAATTTTTTTTAACTCGCCATGGCCAATACACTCAACACGTAGAGCATATTTCGAAAGACAGAAAATAACTCAAAGAGCAATCGTTGGAAAATGCCCTTGTCATTGTTTGGTATTTCTAGTTTTGGCTGTGGTTGTGCGCCTATTCATGGTTATTTATTTAACATGTTATTATTATTAGATCTATTATCAATAATAAAAAAATTAACTTTATAAAACTTCTTAGATCTAACTATCTATTTTATTACAAAATGTTTCTACATTATCAACTCATTACATACAAATGAGAGTAATTTCATGATAATAAGAAGGCTAGGCAACAACGAATGCAGTATTGAACATGCATTACACATTAATACTTTAGCTTCTAATAAATTTGTAATGACCAAAAAAGCAAAACCGTAATGACCCAAGAAAATACAAAACCAATAAATTTATAATGACACCCCCCCACAAAAAAACATTGTAATGACCCCAAAAAGATACAAAACCACCGCTTCCTAAGCTGTTGTAGAAATGCTTTATTCATCTTAGACAAATTACACTCCATCATCGGAAAAAGGAGATTTTATAATAAAAAAATTAAAAGTTTCGATTTTATAATAAAAAAATTAAAAGTGATTTCGGCGATATTTACAATTCGACTCATTGTTCCCCACGAATCATGCTTAAGCTCGCTGTTTCACAGAGGGATTTCGGGTTTTTAAATCGTTCAAGAATCTCATTTAATCCGGGAACGGTAAGAGGAGAATTTAGGGTTAGGGTTTTGGGGAAAATGACAGGGTTAGGGTTTCAGCTTGCGGGGGAAATCGTAGGGTAAGGGTTGAAGGGAGGCGGTCTGTAACTTCTATATATACCGATTGGTACTGCCATGAGATCTTGCTTCAGCTTCTCCTGTGTGCATTTGTCTGTGTATGGGGTGGTCTATGATGATAAAAGAAAGGCTTGTTTCTCAAAACATTCGCAGTGGCCGCCTAAGGGCTTTCGCCTCGCCAGGCTTGAGAGTCATTGCTGTTTTTAACCCTTCCTTGGATGTCTGAGACCCCTACCTTTTTTGTTTCTGCTTGCAATTTTTTTTTTATCGTTCAGCGTTTAATGCAGGAACTGCGTGTAAATGGGTTTTGATCTGTGTCCCGATTACCTTTCCTTGATGTAGTTATTGTGTCAGGTTTGGAGTTGAAGGTATGGAAGTGTAGATGATGTGGATGACGACAGAAATTCGGATTCCCACTGATGTACAATGTGATTTCACAACCAGCTACTTCTGACGCATCATCCTACTGTCTAAGGCTTTCTTGTAATTTTAAATGTTTAACTTGCAGTGCCTTAATTTAAGATGTTGGGGATTATTTGCCTCACGCTGTACGCGTTTAATTTGTAAAATTTAATTGTCGGGGCGTTCTTTAGAAAATTTGGGCTTTTTATATTTTCAATTTAATCACCCGAGTACCATACTGCCCCATGTTTCCGCAAATGAAATTAATTGTTGGTGCCGGTAGGTAATGTTATGTTTGGGTTATTTAGGGTGTGATCGATCTGATATCCGTGATAGGCGTTTAATTTGTAAAACATGATTGTCGGGGCGTCCTTTAGGAGTTTTGGGTTTTCTATATTTTCTTCTGAGTGGTATACTGAAATCCATGCTTCCTTTCAATTTAATCAACCGAGTACCATACGCCCCCATATTTTAGCAAATGAAATTAATCGTTTGTACCAGTAGGTAATGTTATGTTTGGGTTATTTAGGGTTTGATTGAGCTAATCTCCGTGATGGAGCTCTCTCTAGACATCATATTTTTCTGAAATAAAACCCTAAGCCCTTGTAATTCTCTTTTTAATTGTGGGTACTGCCTCTGACCATTCGTTGGCCCACTGTGTTGATCAATCTATGTATGAAAAGCCCTTCAGACCTCTGATTAATGTCTGTGATAAGTAAAGTTCATTCTATGACAATTTGTATGCCAGTTGTTCTTTAAGCCAGGGTAAATAATGAAACTATGCTCTTATGATAGATTTCAAGACTTGTCTGTTTAAATTTTTATTTTATCGTCTATAGCGGTAACATTCTTGGTAAAGGAGGGTAGAAGTAGAAGAGCCACTGGTATCCGTGAATTGGAAAGAAGTTTGTCTGAACTGATAATTCATCTAGTTGCTTTGTGTCCCAAAGCCGTGTTGTGAAAATAACTGGTCCCGTTGCAGTCTTTTTCCAGAGAGCGATGGATGCTCAACGGTGCATGAAAGGCATGGTCTCTATATGCCTAGAGTGCTAACAACTTAGTACACATACTGACGATGGGGCATGCTCGCAAACAAAATATTAACATCATGAAGATTATGCATCCACAAGATTCATAATAGATCTGCGGCCTTTTCTGGTTTTTTCTTCCCGATTTGACAGGTGATGTGTAAATCACTATTTGATACTAGATTCTAGAATCCTACATCCTAAATCACTGTTTCTTTGACACTAGATTCTAGAACATTAGATCACTTTTTGGCATGAAATCACTATTTCTTTGACACTAGATTCTAGAGCATTAGATCACTTTTTGGCATGAGATTCCAGAACTTAATTAAAGGACACCCAGTTTTTGTTTTATTTTATCTAAATAACAGGTTTTGTTTTTATTATTTATCAATGTATATCTCTGAATTGTTTGAAACATGGTTTTGCTGTCTTATTGCTGAACATATATGTTACATTATAAAATTGCTGTTTCTATTTCACTGCAAGGTTGTAGCTTGTAGGGGGTATTTGTCCATGCAGATGCAGAGTTCTTTTACTATAATTATGGGGCATCGTGTGCTCTCCATCTTTATATGTTACGTGCTCGCATTTTCCTCTCATTGGCATTAATGTTTTTCATTGGCGTTAATGTTCCTTTCAGTAGGAATTACTTATCCAGTAATCATACGAATGGTAAGGGTAACATAACCATCCATTTGTTACATGAACATTGTCATTCCCTATGCAACTGGTTGCCATAATCCAACAGGATGCTTACTGGTTGCCATTATCCATTTCATTAATGATGGATTGTATTATTTAATAAAATCCATGAAATTGCCTATGCTTTCACAGTTATTATTGTATAACAGCTTTTGGATTTTTAATGCATTGCAATTTTAAAAAGAATGTTGTGGACACCCATTTGATTCTCTGAAAATGGTTGAAATATCCACTCCATAAAACTACAACGCGATGACATAACACCAAGTCACTGTTGATTCACCTATGGCTTGTTTGCTTTTTTGTAATGAACAAAAAGGCTAAACCGAGTCTCATCAATATTACAACAGTCTTTTTACTTTAACATGGCAATTAGATATTTGGTTAAAGGTCTCTATATTGGTTGCTGTCAACATTCTTGCTACTGCTGTCGTTGACAACTCTGAACATAATTGGCTTCCATTATCATGAATCCTCTTGTTTACAGAAACTTGCTAGTTGAAAACTCTGAACATAATTGGCTTCCATTATCGTGAATCCTCTTGTTTACAGAAGTTTGCTAGCTCTATTATTTGAACAAAATTGGCAAGATTTCTAGATTCTTTCTCTATACAGTACTTTGTCAGCTGTCTTATGCATTAATGTGTTGTAGTTTAGAGGTGAAAGATTATACTCTTGTTTGCAGGAATTTGCTAGCTCTACTATTTGAACAATAATTTGTGAGCTGTACAATGCATTAATGTGTTGTGACTTAAAAGATTTTATAATGAGAGAGATGTGTGTAGTAGTTTAGTGGTGAAAGATTTGTGAGTTTGATTGCTTGTGACACTTTGTAGAACCAAAATTAGATAAATTTATACTAGTTAGTCCTCTCCACAAAATTGGCAAAATTCTATATCCCCTAGCCTCTATAGTGATTATTAAAAAAATGAACGAAGGTATGGGAAGGCAATATGCAGCAAACACCAATATATTTATGAATTTGAATAGAAAGGTTATATGCAATAATTTTTATCAAGCTAGTAAAAATTAACTATTTATTTTATTGTATTTGTTGGATGATTAGTGAATTGAAAATTTTAGATTTTTTAACTTTTAATTCTACAAGCTTTTCTTCCAACTCCAATTGTGACAAAAAATGAATGAAGAAATTGTCTTTATCGTGATATTTTCTTGTCGTTATATTTTTTTTCCAAAAATGACTTGCATATGCAACATATTAAACCACGCGTCAATCCTCTTTAGTCATAAAACTATAATCTACCACAAAAATTATCATTCTATGTTCATATGTAACATTTCACAATTTTTATCCATATGCAAATATCATAGGTTTGCACAATCATAAAATTATCATTCTATGTTCATATGTAACATTTCACAATTTTTATCCATATGCAAATATCATAGGTTTGCACAATCATATTTATATGCACTATGCACTGTCTCTTTTTTCAGCAGGGCTATGCATTGTCTCTTAATATAGCTATAGCGCATATGCATTTTAGTCATTGCATTCACTTGCATTTATAACATTCTCATGTCTTAATTATATAAACATAGAATTTGAAAAATATAACTAGAAGAGTAGAGACAAGCAATTCTCATTTCCAACTCCTTTGCAAAGCATGGAAAATTCCACATCCTAGTTGATCCAGACGATGGCCTTTCTACCAATCACATAATGGATAATTAACTGTGTTTTTCTCACATATAATGCGTTAATACATTTATTATTCTATAAAATTAATTAATAAAGGTGAAAAATTCCCCTCTATCAATTCTACCTTTTAAGCATTTTTACCAATTTGCTTCTACATTGTTCTTGGGAGCCTTATGTTGCTTTTTTTTAAAGCTTAACAATATCCTTTGTTGTCTTAGCAATTTATTTTATTCCTTTTGTTTCTCTCAAATCCCATATGATTATGTTATATCATGTCATTTTTCATTGAGTGTTTTTTTGACAAAAAGTATTCTTTGCTATTATATTGAATCAAAGGAATTGAGCACATCATCAAAAATAAAAAGACTACAACCAATGCTCAACAACCTATGTGCAATAAAAAGACTACAACCAATGCTCAACAACCTATGTGCAGCCAAAATCAGGCACCAATCAGAGTAATAAAACCACAAACAGTACCCAACAACTTGAGCAGCCACAACCAACAACTTGAGCTACCACAACTAGATACCAGGGCAATGTAAAACTACTCCAGCAAAACAAGGGCTAGTGTCAGAAAAAAACTGCTCCAAAAGTGCAAATACAAACAAAGAAAATCCAACCCCCCAACAAAATCACCATGAAACAGAATGGAACTTGCCCACAAGTAGAGGCAAATCCATACCATCCTAGTAATCATCGTGGTTGTGACGGAGAATGATTCACCCAGCGCATAAACGCCAAAGCCCATAGCAACCTAGCCCCTAGCCTCTGAAGAAACTGTAGCCTATAAATGAATTTGTATAGGGGAACCTTGTCCGCAGTCGCCATCCAAGAAAGCCTTGTTCGTAGCCACCATCTCGAGAACCTTGGAGAGGGTATTCTCTCTTAGCCGCCACAAGTCGTCATCTACAACTGGCGTTTCACTTGTCACAGAGCTTTCATGCCAAAGCCATGGATGTCTTAGCACTCCATTTGCACGATTGCAAGATGAAATAGTGAACACCTAGGGTGCGAGCAAATTTGCCAGGTATCACCACTCGATGTAGCTTCATCGACCCTCCAATAAAGGTGCCAATGGCGGTGTAGGGGGGNTTGCAAGATGAAATAGTGAACACCTAGGGTGCGAGCAAATTTGCCAGGTATCACCACTCGATGTAGCTTCATCGACCCTCCAATAAAGGTGCCAATGGCGGTGTAGGGGTGTGCTCATTGCAACACAAAAAAACCTTGAGAGCTGATTTCCTCGCTGCTGCTGTTGCAGGAGATGAGCTGAACAGTCCATAGCCAGGTCGTCGAGCATAGACCTACAGTGCATAGAGGATCCAACCCATGAGTAGGTGAAAACCATCGGCATCCCGGAGAGGAGGAGGAGGGTGGGTAGGGAAGAAGCCCTAGCCACCATAGAGGAGATCGTAAAAACGACCCTCAAACCCTAACAGAGTGTTCTTCTTGCTACCTTCAACAAGAGTTATTCATATTTTCATTGAGTTACATGTGTATCCTTTTCACCTCTAGGATCCTTTTTAAAAAAAATTTCAGCCATGCTCAAGTTGTCATCTCTTGATTTTCAACCCAAAGTAGCATTACAAGTTTCATTTATTGTTTCGTTCATTTGGTATGTCTTGCCTAAAAATTAACTTTACTTCAACTTCCAACCACTTCATGGTATTGCAATTAATTGCATTCCAATGCCACTTGGTGTCTTTTGAAAGTCTATTCTCTTTTGCAAGCCATGCAATTATTGTAAAATTAATAAGTTAGAGGATCACGACGCTGTATTGAACCTCGGTGTGAAAGAAGAATGAATAAAGAAGAACTCCAGTGTTAGAATGATCAAACAATCATGGTAAATTTATTTGGACAAAGGGAAAAATTTAATAGTATAACCTTAATCTCATAATCATTAATCTATATGTAATACATCTATGATACAATAAAGGAAATTTGAATCCTCTAGGGGTGTTTTGAATTCCATGACTTGGACCGACTCCAGAGATTACACATGCTGATCACTAGTGTAACTATTGATTATTGAAACACTTAACAATTAGCTAACTAACTAGGTAGGTGAGCAAAGACGCCCAATCTCCTTAAATCATGTAAAGTTGGCACAAAGACTAACTGAAGATGAACTAGAGGATTCCCATCAAAGCATAACTCAACACCGACTATGGGGAATTGCTTGTAATTAGAATTGAAATTGGTAATGACTCGGTTTACTAAAAAGTACATCAAATATTAAAATTTTAAAGAAAAACAACATTTTCAAGATTTTAATCCATGATTCCAAAGCATTAGAGACAAAATATCTAAAGTTTGTTCATGCATATACTATATACCATATAAGAGTGAATATTTTAAAATTGCACAAAGTGTATTGTGCAATACATATGTAGGATATTGGGATTGGAACAAAATCAATAATCTACGAGGCCTATAGGTTACCTATAGGCTATATGGCAGGTAGAGTCAAAAAACATGCTAGATAGTTAACTACATAATACATAGTCAATTGTCATACATCATCAACTACATACTATATGGTCCATTATCTCCATGGCTGCCCCTCATTGACACAATCACACTATTTGCAAATTGCTAATGTTGTAGCGTTGCTCAAGAATGAGAATATGCATAGGGAAATAAAGTGCGAGGGGGGTTCATTAAGTATACTTAGGCCTTGGGGTTAGGTTAGGTTAGGAAAAAGCAAGCCAAACAATGAAATTTCTGTGGTTTTTTCAAGTCTACAAAACCCCCCATGTTTGAGAGTAACACAAATCTGAGTAAAAAATTTCGGTCGATTGGATCGGTTTTTTACACATGTCGGCTGGTTTGGTAACAAACTGGTCGATCGAACTAATTTCTAGATTGATTCAGTTCGGTTTGCCTTCAACTCGGTGAATTGGTCGATTCCAAAACTGATTTCATTGATTTTTAAAACTATGGACTCACATGACACAGCGTGGGTACAATGTGGGTTCCTAAAATCATTAGAGGAAATTTGGGGTCTAAAATGGGCTCTATAAGAAAATGAGCCAACAATAAATTCTTGTGAGTTGGAATTGAAGAACCAACAAAATTTCAATAAAATGAGTCAACCATAATGGTTGTCTTGACATTTTTGTCACAAAAGAACTAATTTTTTGTTCGTATTTTTCAACATATTTTTTTATGGTTTTACTCAAATTTTGAGCAGGAGGGCTTGTTGGATGCAGAATTTAATTTTGCATCCAACGAGTACCCACACTCCATTACACATTCTGCTTTAAAAAAAAAAGAAAAATGAAAATGAGGGGCTCGGAAGCTCTTTGGCCTCAATTAAATGGAAAACTCCCCAGGGTCACCGGAGAACAATATGGGAGTAGGTAAGATATTTTTATGTAGTTAATAATGATTATGTAGGTAATAATGTCAATCATGTTAAAGATTTTTTAAGAAGGAGAAAATGCATTTAAAGGAAAAAAGAATGGCTTATTACAGTTAAACAAAACTCATTCTCCAAAATTTTATTTAATTCAGGAGCCTCATGGGTTTGTCCTATGTTTCCCTTTATTGTTGACTCTGAGACTTCTTTTTAGTCACACATCCCAAGCTCTTTGCTCAAAGGAGGAATGATTTTGGAGAAAAAATATAATTTGGATTCAAATCCGATCTATAATTTTAATACTTGTAGGCTATTTTGCTAATGACTTGCACGTCTAACATTTAATATATTGATGCCTCTCAAGCCAATCCAACCATATATATATATCATAGGTTATATACTAAGACCTAAGCAAATAAAGCTTTTGAAAATTCCAATCTTACCCTAAGTCACCTGGTTGCCAATGTTATGAAGCAACAATATGACATAATTAAATTGACGAACATAGTATACGAACTTCACAAGAGTTTGAGGGGGGAATTAGCTATGCGTTAGCAATGTTGGTTTAAACCTTTTCTACCACACAATATGCTTGAGTTGCCCGAGATTGCAGCAAATGCCAATGTGGTGAGCATTGGGGAAGACTATGATCGCGAAGGAGATTTTGTATGATAGATGGATATCATACTGTTGGAAAGTTTAATAATTATATGTATATAATATTACTCGATTACATTATTTTTGTTAGGTATAAGAATTAATTGATTAATTGTTGCATAGTGCTATTGTTTATGAGGAGCATTGTTTTCGAGAAGTATTATAGCATTGTTGATATTAGCTAGGTGGTTGGGTCCTGCGGCATAAGAACCTGAGGCAACACCATCTCTTTCTAATGGTTATGCGCAAATTGATGCCTCTAAACCCAATCCAACCATATATATATCATAGGTTATATATTAAGACCTGAGTAAATAAAGCTTTTGAAAATTCCAATCTTACCCTAAGTCACCTGCCAATGTTGTGAAGCAACAATATGACATAATTAAATTGACGAACATAGTATATGAACTACACAAGAGTTTGCGGGGGGAATTAGCTATGCATTAACAATGTTGGTTTAAACCTTTTCTACCACACAATATGCTTGAGCTCCCGAGATTGCAGCAAATGGCAATGTGGTGAGCACTGGGGGAGACTATGATCGCTAAGGAGATTTCGTATGATAGATGGATATCATACTTTTGCTAAGTTAAATAATTATATGTATATAATATTCCTCGATTACATTACTTTTGTTAGGTATCATAATTAATTGACTAATTGTTGCTATTGTTTACGAGGAGCATTGTTTTCGACAAGTATTACAACATTGATGATATCAGCTAGGCGGTTGGGTCTTGGGGCACAAGAACCTGAGGCAACACCATCTCCACTAGACCAATAATAACCTTAAAAATAGACATTTAAGAAACTAAAAAAAAATAAAAATTTAAATAATACACAACTTTAGTCTAACTTTTATGTTTTTCTTAAAATTACTACAAATTACTCCAAATAATCGCTTATATCCCCTTGTCAGGGACATAAAAATACAACATTTTACCATGATGATAATAGAAAAACCAACACCAATTCTAAACCAACATACGCCATTTATTCCTACAACCCTTTTATTCAAGAAACTTAGATGGATTAATTTAGAAATGGTGTTTTCAAGAGTACCATTACTTAGATGGATAAATTTAGAAATGGTGTTTTCGAGAATACCATAAGTTAAGGGAACGAGGAACTCTTTGAGAAAATAGTAAACATGTATAACATCTTTTAGTGTTTATTTCTTACTTACACCACCCATTCACATGATCCCAAAGGCTAGTTTCAAACTAGGATCAAGGTGCTCTAGTAATAAAGCTACAAAGGGAAGTGGAACCCATGTAATCATGCCTCAAACGTCTCAAACATGTCAAAGTGTGTTAAATGAAATCTCATGGTGAAATGTGCATCTAGAAAAGCCTCCATCGATCCAACCAATATCCTTCTACACGCTTCTTCCATTGCATTGCCTCCAAGTCTCTCCCTATAAACTATAACTACAATTGGACTCCAAACATATCAAAGTGTGACAAATGAAATCTCATGGTGAAATGTGCATCTGGAAAAGCCTCCATCAATCCAACAAATATCCTTATACGCCTTTCTTCCAAATATCCTTCTACACCCTTCTTCCATTGTATGGCCTTCAAGTCTCTCCCTATAAACTACCATTGAATTCCAAAGATCTTTTGTTGCACTGGACATAGAACTCATGGTAAATAACACATGCATTCTTGAGTGGTATCCATGTTTCTCTAGAAGAGTCAAGGAGTGATACCTTCTTTGCAATTTTAGGAGGTAATTGTGTTTCTTTAGGAGAGTTAAAACATGACTTTAACATTCATGTTATCTTTCAAAGTAATTTTATTGTATATCTTTGGGAGGGAATTTTTTAAAGACGCTAGGATTGTTATTAGAAAATCTATTAGGATTGTTATTAGCAAATATATGTAAAAAGATAAATTGTATGATTAAAAAAATGAAAGGGGTAGATTTGGACCTTCTATTGCTCATGCCATCTTTCAAAGTAACTTTAATGAATCTTTTTGGGAGGGTATGTTTGAAAGTGTTTTAAGTCATTAGGATTGTTATGAGCCAAGTTGTAGAAGGATAAAATAAGATAAGAAGATAGATTATAATGATTAAAAATAAGATAAGTGGAAGATTTGGACCTTCTAAAGTAGCTTTAATGAATCTTTTTGGGAGGGTATGTCTGAAAGTGTTTCAAGTCATTAGGATTGTTATGAACCAAGTTGTAAAAGGGTAAAAATAAGATAAGAAGATAGATTATGATGATTAAAAATAAGATAAGTGGTAGATTTGGACCTTCTAATGGTCATATGCAAATTGATGCCTCTGAACCCAATCCAACCATATATATATATATATATATCATAGGTTATATACTAAGACCTGAGTAAATAAAGCTTTTGAAAATTCCAATCTTACCCTAAGTCACCTGGCTGTCAATGTTGTGAAGCAACAATATGACATAATTAAATTGATGAACATAGACGAACATAGTATATGAACTGCACAAGAGTTTGAGGGGGGAATTAGCTATGCGTTAACAATGTTGGTTTAAACCTTTTCTACCACACAATATGCTTGAGCTGCCCGAGATTGCAGCAAATGCCAATGTGGCGAGCACTGGGGGAGACTATGATCGCTAAGGAGATTTTGTATGACAGATGGATATCATACTTTTGCTAAGTTTAATAATTATATGTATATAATATTCCTCGATTACATTACTTTTGTTAGGTATAAGAATTAATTGATTAAGTGTTGCATAGTGCTATTGTTTACGAGAAGCATTGTTTTCGAGAAGTATTATAGCATTGTTGATATCAGCTGGGAGGCTGGCTCGTTGGGCACAAGAACCTAAGGCAACGTCATCTACACTAGACCAATAATAACCTTAAAAAATAGACATTTAAGAAACTAAAAAAATAAAAAAATAAATTAAATAATACACAACCTTAGTTTAACTTTTATGTTTTTCTTAAAATTACTACAAATTACTCCAAATAATCGCCTATATCCCCTTGCCAGGGACATAAAAAGACTAAACATTTTACCATGATGATAATAAAAAAACCCAACACCAATTCTAAACCAACATATGCCATTTATTCCTATAACCCTTTTATTCAAGAAACTTAGATGGATTAATTTAGAAATGGTGTTTTCAAGAGTACCATAACTTAGATGGATCAATTTAGAAATGGCGTTTTCGAGAGTACCATAAGTTAAGGGAACGAGGAACTCTTTGAGAAAATAGTAAACATGTATAACATCTTCTAGTGTTTATTTCTTACTTACACCGCCCATTCACATGGTCCCAAAGGCTAGTTTCAAGCTAGGATCAAGGTGCTCTAGTAATAAAGCTACAAAGGGATTGGAACCCATGTAATCACGCCTCAAACATCTAAAACATGTCAAAGTGTGCCAAATGAAATCTCATGGTGAAATGTGCATCTAGAAAAGCCTCCATCAATCCAACCAATATCCTTCCACACACTTCTTCCATTGTATGGCCTCCAAGTCTCACCCTATAAACCATAACTTCAATTGGACTCCAAACATATCAAAGTGTGACAAATGAAATCTCATGGTGAAATGTGCATCTAGAAAAGCCTCCATCAATCCAACAAATATCCTTATACGCCCTTCTTCCAAATATCCTTCTACATCCTTCTTCCATTGTATGGCCTTCAAGTCTCTCCATATAAAATACCATTGAATTCCAAAGATCTTTTGTTGCACTAGACATAGAACTCATGGTAAATAACACATGCATTCTTAAGTGGTATCGATGTTTCTCTAGAAGAGTCAAGGAGTGATACCCTCTTTGCATTTTCAGGTGGTAATTGTGTTTCTTTAGGAGAGTTAAAAGAGGACTTTAACATTCATGTTATCTTTCAAAGTAATTTTATTGTATATCTTTGGGAGGGAATTTTTTAAAGACGCTAGGATTGTTATTAGAAAATCTTTTAGGATTGTTATTAGCAAATATGTAAAAAGAGGAATTGTATGATTAAAAAAATTAAAGGGGTAGATTTGGACCTTCTAATAAAAATGACAAGTTTAGTCAAGCAATAACAAAAGATGATTAACATGGTAGGACAATCATCCAAGAAGAGTTATGTCCCCTTCAAGGAATCGTCTACAGGAGAGGCTACCAGGATATGTGGTCATAGATATGGATTCAAAATAAGGAAAGACATGGTAACCAAGGTTGTCAAAATAACATCAAACACACCACCCATGGAATCCAAGAATCAATACCTCCCCCATGGAAGAGGTGGAGATAATGATCATATTGGGTGAGGTCAGGGTCAAATAATCGGTCAAAACCAAATAGATTGTTGGAAATATGGCCGGGGGGGGGGGGTAGGGGGGCACTATGGAATCGTTTGCTTAAGGTATTAGGTCAAGGACAATAAACGTAAGGGAAGGGTTAAAGGGGATCAATGTTGAGGCTAGAATCAGATCCATGCAATTGTGATCAATCATCAAACCATACATCAAGCCATCATAGTGGAATCTGCCGATATGATTAAAAACAACATTCTCTTTTCTCTTTTAATTGATCCTAGTGCAATTAATAATTTTGTTTCACCTTCTGCATTAGTTAGATGTGGGTTGGCAACCCATGGCCAGGATAATTTTGGATTAGTGGAAATGGCTTCTAGTTTTCAACAATCTATAGGTCCCTTGGTCAAGAAATGCATTGCAGTCAAAATTGGGATCGTCTGATGTTGCAAGACCCCTCATCCAAGTGACCAAGGGTGGTTACAAAGCGAAATTTGGGTGGTCCATGTCAAAACAGAAAGCATTTGATGATTTGAAGCATTGTCTATGCTCAGTGCCATTCCTTTCCTTTCCTGATCTGCAACAACCTTTTGATATTGAGATAAATGCTTCAGATTACGATGGGTGTCGTTCTCGCTCATCACGATCATTTAGTGGCCTATCATAGTGAGACACCCTTGGATGTCGTCTATAATTACCTCACCAATGACAAAGAGAGGTATTCCATTGTACAATCCTTTCACCAATGGAAGCATTACACTCCAGGAATGCAGATAGGCATCCATATGGATCACCAGCCATTGCAGTTCATGCAAACACAAGGAAATTTACAGAATGACCGTCATCAAAGTTTGTCCACATACTTGTAGCAGCTTCAATTCAACATTAAATATAAGAAAGGGATCACCAATCATGTCACTGAATTCCTTATTCGAGCTCCAGTTGCAGCACTAACCATGATGCTCGACTCTTGTGAGCTTGAGACCTTAGGGTGGCCCCAACTCTAAGCCAACGATCTTGACTTTGCTACGACCTACCCGATTTTGAGAGCAGGCAAGGATGTTGCAGACTTTCATCTACACGATGGACTGTTACACCATTTGGGTCATTTTTGTGTTCCTTCAAACGCGCGTTTGAAGCTGATTTAGAAATCCTAGTACATTCGGGTGGAAGGACACTTGGGCTTGGAGAATACAGTAGCAATACTAAAGATGGGTTTCTATTGGTCAATGCTTTTCCAGAATGTTAGTAAGAATATCAGACCCTACACTAACTGCTCCATCGCCAAGCTAACCATTAAAAAACAAGGAATATACCCCCCTACCTACTACTCCCAACAGGGTCTGGGAATCCATCTTAATGGAATACATGTCAGGTATTCCTTCAACCAAGCATGGAAATGATTATGTATTCGTGGTTGTTGATCAATTATCTAAGATGGACATTCTAACAGCCTGCAAAAAGAGTATCATAGTCAAGGCCACTGCCAATGCTCTTATTCAAGCATGTATGGGTACATTTTGGGAATCCCACAGACCATCATATCAAATCGAGATAACAGGTCCTTAAGTACATTATGTTCAAGTCTTTGCCCACTACTGGACACCAAGCTCAGCAAATTCACAACCTTCCACCACCAAACTAATGGATAGACATAGGTCGTTAACAATATGATCGTGCACATCTTGCAACTTGCGCATATACAACTCCAAGCGTCGACAGACATGGGATGAGAAACTTATGTGTGTGCAACACAACTATGAATAATCCCTACATAAATCGACTTTCCAAAACCATTTCTAGGTGGGCCTAAGATTTCAACCATTGGGCCTCATTGATGTAGCACTGCCCTTTGCTCACAAACAAGAAAAATCCTCCTATTTTCAATTTGAGGCTGACAAAGCCACCAAATTCATTGAATGGATTCAACACATTTGCCAACAGGTCCACCATATTTTACAAAAGTCCAATACCAAGCACAAGCAACGAACTGATAAAAAACAAGTTCCCCACAAGTTTTAGGTGGGAGACAAGGTTTGGTTGCATTTGCATAAATAGAATCTTACAAGACCTCATTGGACGTTGCATCCACTTCACTATGATCCTTATACATTCACCAAGGTTATGGCCAAAAATTCTTTTGAGTTAAGTATTCCCCCCTTCGTTGGATTGCACCCAATATTTAATGTGGACCTCCTTCGACCATATTTTCCACCACTACTGGACACATCAGAGGTGGCAAAGCAGTTCACATCTACAGAGCTTAAACTTAACTTCATGGAAAAAATCACCATTGATAGGATCATGGACACACAAGTTATGGGCACTTGCCAAAAGAAGCTTCTACCTAATCATGTTGTCAAAGCAGGGAAACTACTGCACCAAGGCAATTGTCTCACCAAGTGTCAAGTTCAACAATCGTTTCCCCATTTGATGGGGACACTCAACACAATAGAGACCATTGCTTCCTAAGGGGAGAGGATTGATCTAGTGGGGCATCGATGGCCACCCACCTAGTCCACTCGCTTAAAACACAATTTTCCATCTTGGCATTTTTTCATGCTTTTTTCAAGTCATGGATTTCTAGGGCCATTTTGAGGCCTTAAATGACGTTTGATTTGACACAATAGTGCCTAGTAGAAATTTGATGGAATGTACTGGATCATTTGTAATGTGTACTAGTTCTAAGCTAGATAGTGATGGTGAGCTACCTAATTCCCCAAACGAAGATCATGTGCAAAATTAACAACCACATGAAGTTGACGTATCAAGTACCCACATTGAGGCCCACAAACCTTTTGGTGTCTCATCTTTTGGGGTTAGGGTTTTGGATTTTTAGGGTTTTCTCATTGAGGTTTGATGTTAAAAGGCACTTTTAGCCTCATTGTTAAGACACTTCTTGTGAATGCGCGCGGCCATCACATCTGTTCTCAGAGATGTGTTGCCACCATCCTAACGAGTTCATTTCACTCTATATTTTTATAGTTCCTGCATGTTTCAATCATTAATAGAAATTTAGTACTAATGTATCTTCGTGTCCCTATCATATTTTTGTGTTTCATTTTGTTCCCTCATAAATCCATATCAACAACAGTATTAGTTATTTAGGTGCATATTATTTGATGGTTGTGCATATCATACAGTTTAATTCCCGCCCACGATGTAAAATGAAACCTCTTTAGGACGATTTTTTTTAAGGGGGGAAGTATGTAATGCAAATTATATCTATACATACATTATATGCATATAGATATTACAAGGCAACAAAAATTGCATACAAAATAATAATAATAATAATAATTAAAATTACTTATAGTGTGGTTGTGAATAAAATTAATTAAAAATGATAATAATACGAGGATTTATCTACTTGTCATGCATGCAAAGAATCTTGCGTGGGTTCCAAGTGGAGTCATCCATGCAAGAAGGCTTTTTTAAGGAGGGAAAATACAATTATGGTGGGATTTTAAGGAGTTTGAGGTGACATAGGGGAGTTTTGGGTAGAGGAAGGTGAAGGAGATGAATTCTTATTTGCCTAGTTTCACTAGTTGAGGGCTCGAGGGCTCTCGACTTCCAAACGAGGGGTAGGATGGGTGAAGAGTTGACCCCCACCTTGTTGTTGCTTGCAATGGATCATTGTGAAAGAGGTTCTTGTTTGATGGGATTCGATGAAGGCTACCACGGATTCTAGGTATGTATGCATTTTTTTGTTTTTATTTATTTATTTATAATGTTGGACATAAAAAAAATTCAAAAATATATGAAGTAATGATTTCATTTTTCTCTTATTGATATGTTGATCTACTATTTCACCTATTGATAGACATAGAGAGCATCTACTAGGACCCATGCCAAAATAATTGATAAGATGATCCCAAACTGAAACCTTCCCTACCAATGTGAGCCATATGAAAAGAATTGCCTCGAGTGGACAGTTTAACTTCCATACCAACCAATTCCACCATTCTAGAGTAGGTTGTTCTTCTTCCTCCCAAAGGGGCTAATATCCAAGTTTATGTTTGTATGTACTGCCTAAAGAATTTTTACCCATAGAATCGTATCTTGCTCGTTAGAGATTTTGATGTGACAATCTTTAATATTTTTTACATATATGTAAATTTTTTTTTCTCTTCATCCATAAAACCCATGTTTTTTGAAGATAGCCATTCCTGATGGAGATTAGTAGCATTGAGTGGATCTTGAATTTGGTATAAAAAGATAAAACTTATGTCAAAGAGAGCATCAACAATCAAGAGGGAGGCTGTCATGTCCCCACCCCTCATCCCGACAATGGAGAGGACGTGACCAACACACAACTACTGTCAAACTGGGAAATCTAGCCCCATGAACATAAACATAAAAATAAAATGCATTAATATAAAAACATAAACATATGCATAATGCAATCTATAGCGGAAGCAAACACATTCATTTCATTCATGCATTTATCATGTTCATAAATCATTAAACAATTAGTTTGAAGAGATTAAGCACAAGAATACTTATCTTGAAAAGGAGTTGGCCCGCAACTAGCTATGTTGCTGCAACGTTCCACCCAACCATAAGCTAGTGTGCTCATCAATTTCTCGGCATCATTGCCACCCCTGAGCTGGGTATGATTCCACAAGGCACTAGGGAAATAACAGGCTTACACATAGCCAAAATCAAACATCCACAGTCAAGCTAACACACCGCTGGGTTTCACAGGACTGTCCTGCCAAGCGAATAAGAAATTGGGTTTTACAGGCTGCTAAGTAAATTAACCAACAACACATGGGTTCCTTGGACTTACTCAACCAAGCAAAATTTTGCATTAAACACACAGTCAACCAATTAATCAAACATAGCCATACACAACTGCTGGATATGAACAAAACATTCTTGGGAACCAAAAATTAAATGGCAATTAGGGAAAACAAACCTGCATGAGCAAATACGTTTTCAAGAAATGTTCTTGGGATTCAAAGAGGTAAAAAAAACCTCATCAAACCCTTAGACTGTGGATCTATTCTCCTATCCGCTGGCATTACCAAAACAAAATTTGCAACCACAAATGACCCAGTAAAATGGGAAAACACCCTGTGAGATATATATATGCTTTCACCAAACGTTTATGAGCACCATAGGAGCTTAAACACCCCCCATGCATACCCAAATCATGGGCCTCTCTTTTCCCATTCACTGAACAACACAAAAATGAGTTTCCCAGCTTGGAGAAATTAGGGAAAATGCAGAAAAACATGAGGGAAGCTCCGAGCTTGCTCACAGTGGAAAAAACGGCCTCCTCGAACCCCAAAATCGTGGCTCCTTCCTTCCCATTCAACCAACAACAAAGAAAACGAATTATGGGCATGGAGAAGTGAAGAAACGACAACAACTCGTGAGGGGGGGAAAGCTCAGCAAGCTTTAGTTGCGTGAGGGAGCCAAACCTCCATGAGGATGGGTGAGAAATGAAAGACATGGGTGCATAATGGCTTGGGCATGCATTCCCAAGATTTTAATTTCCCCATAAGTAAAAAACACACTTTCCAAAAATGGGTGGTCTTCCAAATTCGAAATTCACCTCCTACCTTTCCCATCCCAAGGAAATAACTTCCTCAATCAACTTAGAGATGACTGGGCATAAAAGACAAAAAGGGTAGTTGACAACTTATGGGTTTTCCCTTGACATGGATTTTCTCCATTGTCCCAAAGAGTTTGATTATTCCCCCCCTCCCTATTCCTTGTGAAATCATGCCCCCATCTCTTTAACGTTGCGACGCATAGCTAGTTGTGGTATTTTTATTAATTTGCATTTTACATGATGTCTCAAACATATTGTGCCTGGATAGCACATAAAAAATCGACATAGATTTTAGTCTCCGATACATAAGACACTAAATTCATGGTGGGGAATTTTCCTTTAACTCCACACCATGATTAAATACAGTATTTACATCATATGCAATTCAATACCACGGGGTCAAAACCAGGGTGTTACAGAGGCTATGAGCATCCATACTTCTAACCCATGAATCAATTCCCACTCTGATACATTTTCCATTACTTACCTTTCAAGATATTTAGTCTCCAATAATATCACAGGAAGATAACATTTATTTCCACATTATAGAAATATTTCTCGTATGCTTTGGGTTAATCTTGATCCATTCCAACATAGTCAAAGGTTTCATATACTTATGGTGTATGACTTTAACTGTCACATGCCCCAATTTTGCAAAAAAACAATTTTATATTATTTGAGGAATAATATGTCAAATTTTATGCTAAGTTTTAATTGATGACCCAGTGGGGTCAAGGATATTTTATGTAAATTCTGAATATTTTATTATAAATAAATAAATGAGGAGACAACAACTTAGGAGAGCTGTTAAAAGAGTGTTATTGGTCAAATTGGTGGAGGAGACTGGGTGGAGAACAAACTGACATGTGGTAGCATCCTCAAACCATTTCTAACTGTTGCAGGTGGCAACCTCCCTACATTTGTGGTCATGATTCCCCAAGAAAGTGGAATCAGAGCAGGTGGCTTAATTAATGAAAACTGACCCAAAAGACGTAGGCAATCTTTATAAAAATTCCCATTGAAGAGAGCTGAGGCTGCTCATTCTAGAGAAGTGATCATTCAGGTTGAATGAGTGTACTTCAGAGAAATTCAATGGAAGGAAAATTTGGAAAGTGTTTGAGGGGATAACTGCTGATTGATCTAGTGCAGCTTTTAAGCTGAAGATCATACTGCTGATAGCTGAGTATTTTATTGAGGTATTGAACTAGTCAGTTGACAGAGGGTTCTACTGTTTGCATTCTCCACCAGTTCTCAGCCAAGAAGACTAGGAACATGCTCGGGGGTCCTGAGGAAGTGTTGTTTGAGCACTCTCCAGGAGATTGCTAGGGAGTAACAACCTCCTAAAGCTGTTGTTGTCTGTTCTCAACAGGTTCTATGTTATTTTATTTTACTGTGTTAGTTAAATAAATCTTAGTTGACTGTTATGTGAATGTTAACAAAAATTCAGTTTGTGAAAGGTTAGAATTAGTATTTTTATTAGATTGTTAAAGAAATGAATTTGATTTAGAGAATAATGTGTTAGAATGAAAATAAATTTCTAGACTGTGTTTTTCCACACTTGGAAACCAGGTCGTACTCTAGCACAGATAGAATGCTTTAAGTAGATAAGAGAATGAAAATAGTAGGTAGGATTGTGTAACAGATTAAATTTATTTCAATGTTTAAAATATTAGGAAGGAAAACATTGTTATTATTTATTTGTGTTTACTGTTTTTACTTACCATAACTAAATAAAAATGCAGAAAAGAAACAGTAAACTACATTAGAGTTATAGTAATAGTATCCTGATAAAATAGAAGCTTATAGAAGATAACAACTAAGTTTATAAACAAGTTATTAACCACACAATTTATCTATTAAATCTATTAACTAAAATCCTAAACTATTACTTAACATAAACCAGAATTAGGGTTATGTTTACAAACCCTTTATTTATGAAAAGTAAACGAAGTTATAGAGTTAATGTTTTAATCCTTACGGAGCTTTGAATCATTTCTAAGTTACAGAACAGTAAATAAATACAAATGTAAATGTAAATAATAAATATAATAAAACTAAGAAATTACTTATTCAGGAAATAATTATATTTACCAGACAAGCTTATAACCTATGCAAGATAAACTTGAGGGTTGAAACCCTAGCTTTTCTTTTATCTTTTTATAAATTAATTTATAACAGCTTTAAACATATACATTGATAACTGGGTAAACAAATTAAACTAGAAGACTATAAGTGATGTGTTAGACTGATTACAGTCTTATCTCAAAAACTTATAATATATTTATAAACTCTTTTATTTTTAAAATGCTTCATAAACAGGTTAAATAACATCAATACTCTTATAATAATGAAATAGAAGCAAACAAAAACCAGTGCTCAATTAATAATTAATTTAAGACTACATCTATACAAGAGTTTCTCTTCCAGTAAACCCTAGCTATTCTATCCTGAACTAATAAGTATAAATTTATAAATTTTACTTTATGACTGAATTATAGTCTTCACAATAACATAATTACTTACAAAATATTTCATTAACAACATTTTTGCTTCGCTGACAGTGAAGAAGAACAACCTAGTTTACAGTAATATCATTTACAAGACTAAGTATAAATAACAGAGTATTCGAAACAGAAGTCAATTTAAAACCATGAGTATAGGAGAAACCTCCATATCTTAAGATTCAAAAGTATGATTTTACCAAGCCGTAAGGCTGTAATCCTTTTTATAAGTCAAGAAAAGCTAAATACAAGTCACGGCTTATAAGCCGGAGCTACCCAACATCATGCAAGGGTTTTAACAACACAAACTAAGTAATAACTGAAACTAAGCATCTAAACAATGGAGGATCCGAAGTCGTGCTTCCTTTCCAACTATAACCCCTTTCCATTAACCTTTGCAAGCAAGGAGATCCCACGTTAAACCGAGGCTTACCCGTTTTGGCCATGAAGTCAACCAGCGTTGGAGAGGTTTCTTCCAAGCCCAAAGATGAACGGTAACCTGCAAGCAAGATTGAATGCTTTAGTTAAATCCTGTATTATTTATGCGAAAATTTAACTAGAGAATAAAAGTAATAGAAAAGTAACTATATTTACTTGTAAGTAAGAAAACTGGAGCCGAGGAGGTAATCGAATCAGTGCGAGGAACTGCACTTTGAAGAGAAGAAACCCTCATGCCAAACCTGTGACGGAGGTAGCGAGGTTCATATTCTCAGTTTTACACCGACAAAGGAGCAAGCCACAAGTAGAGACAAGGGTAATGTATCACCCAACTCTCTAAACCACTGACAGAGATAAGGAAACCACCCTCACGGTGTTCACAAACTTCCAGAACGAAACCACATTACAAGCTGGGTAACTCTTAACTCTTGCACAACAATATAAGCACTACAACACTCACTTAAGGACTGTCAATTGATGAAATAGCAAGACTCTCATGGCTGCGAAGGAACCCAGACAGCGCAGAGACAAACCTTCGAAAAAGAAATGAAGAAGATAGGGTTTCTTTACGAGCTTTTAAATTGACCATTGCACGGTGGAGACTCATCCACGTGCCCATCAAGATTTTTACTCAGTAGTGGGTCGATCACTATAGTTCTCCTGCACTGTCAGGCATAACATATTATTGCCAATTGTTTAAATGATAACCACGATGATAATGGTAGTTATAAAGTCAAATTCGTATCATTGCAATGATAAACAATAAAATCAAGCAATGGTAAAAACATTTGTTTGTATCGTTAACTTTGTATTATGAAAACCTTGTAATAAATCGTTGGTAAAGACATTTATGCAAAGATCATCAATGGAGTATATACCCTTGATCATGATTCGATAGTCCTACTATTGACCATTCATACAAACCTTATGATACATTCTATGTTATTAGAGCTAGTTTTACGTATACACAAGTTGGTAAAGAAATTGGTTTATAGTTTATCTATATGTAAGTAAATGTGGGTAGTATTTACACCCTAGAATAACTCTTACATTTGCATTTAGTCTATAAGTGCTTTTGTGTAAAATAAACTTCTTGGAAGTTAGTGATTTTTTTTGGTTTCCATAAGGAACCAAACTCTTAATGAATCAAACCAATGTTGAGGCTAGACTTGGTAAAAATAAAGTAGTAAGACTATCCAGGACTAAAGGTAAAATCACTTAGTAATATTATTAAGTGATATGGTAATGTAAATTTTGCTACAATACTTGTGACATGATGAAACTTGGAATATCGAAATTATAACTTGACGACTATTGTGCAAGTGAACATTTATAATTGTATACAATAATAGGCAGATAATTCTTCTCTACTAGAGCAGAATTAAGTGTAGAGCTAAGTAATCTATTGTAAGCTTTTTCTTTGAAGGCGTTAGATTTATATTCATGCTTATAAAGCAACATTTTAGATACTAGACATAGCAATAACAGTAAATCCTTGCTTCAGTAAAAGCGTCTTTATATTAAATTATGAGCTCTATGCTCATCAGTAAAACTTGTGAGTAACTTGGCTTATAACTTTAAAGATGAATTCTTAAGTAGAAGTCATGCTGGTGAAAGACATTAGTATGTCAAGGATATTGGTCTTTACTACTAAACTTAAAATACTGACATAGATGCAAAAACAACAAAGAAAGTTACTTTACCTCATAGTAGCCTTGAACTCTATTAATCAATTTTTACTTTAGCATTTTATATATGCTAAAGAAGTACATCTGGATTTAACGCAATAACAAACTCCTACTTGTTCAAAAATTTACCTGCTGAACCTGTAAGAACCATAAATCCAGCTGAGTTAGCAATTGCTAAGTAAGCCCTAGTTTAGAACATAACTTCTCACCTACTTGACAAAATCAAATCATCAATACAACTAGAAGCAACTGAATGCAAGTCATATACATAACATATCAAAATTAAAGTGGTATTGGTTTTTATGTGTTTGAGGTTAATCACTATTTTTTGTTAACTATTTCATTTTACCGCTAGCCGCTAGTAGTTATCAAACTGCGACTTTAGACATTTTATGTTACATTAAAAATTTTAAATTTTTGTGAAATTTTGGGGTTATGACATTAACCAAAAGTCATTTTCCTTTTACTATTCTCCAAATACCTCTAGCTACAAGAGCTTTTGAGAAACAAAGATGGTGCTTGAGTCCCCAACCTCCAATATGTTTTGGGAGAGTGAGTTTATGAAAGGAAATCCAGTGAAATAGTTTCTCATTTTACTTCCTTCTCCAAAGGAAACTAAAACATAGTTTTTTGATAGATTCAAGGATACATAAGGAATTTGTGCCATTGTGACCCAAAACACTAGTAATGTTTTGGGAGAGTGAGTTTATGAAAGGAAATCCAATGAAATAGTTTCTCATTTTCCTTCCTTCTCCAAAGGAAACTAAAACATAGTTTTTTGATAGATTCAAGGATACATGAAGGAATTTGTGCCATTGTGACCCAAAACACTAGTACGATTTCTAGAATTGGCTTCAATCAAACTAGTCTACCGACTTTTGAAAACCATTAGTTACACTAAAAGTTCAACTTGTGCTCAATTTTGCATATGAGCCAGTTCCAATCCTTATTGTTATAATAATTGGGATTTATCACAAAGCCTAAATAATTAATACTCAATGATATATCAGACACCTCAAAGTCAAAATGGATTCCAATCTTATGTAGAAGAATCCAAGTTCATGAATGAGATAGTGGATTTTCTAGGATTGCAAACCATACTTGTAGCTTATGAGAAGAGGACAAGTAGCACTTTTATTTTATGAATCTCCCTTCTAGATCCATCTTAGAAAAGCATAATATCGTCAACAAAGAGAAAGTGGGTGATGTGAACCGTTCCTCCAAAATGGAAACCTTTGAGGGTCCCATTTGATCTAGATTTTGAGATAAGTCTGCTGAGTCCTTCCATGATGAGTAAAAATAGGAGATGAGAAAGTGGGAAACCTTACCTTAGCCCTCTACTACATCTAAAAAATTTGGAATTAGGTCCATCGACAAGTACAAAAAAACTAACATATTGTCCAAAGAAGAGTATCTAGTTCACAATAGGGAGCTCAAATCCAATCTGTGTTAGTATCAATCTAAAAAAAGTCTAGTTGACTATGTTAGATGACTTTGATAGGTCATCATTTATGATAATTGTTGAAGAGTGCTTTATTTTAGTTGAATGTAGAAACTCCTAAGAAATTCCTATGGAATAATGTATTCGTATTCCCTCTAGGAAGGAAAATTGATCTGAAGTAATGTTAGTTACAAGATTCCTCTAATTCCGTTGGTTATAATTTTAGCAATCAAATTATATATACAATTGCATAAGGAAATAGGACTGAGTTATTCCAATTTCTAGCCTTATCAACTTTTAGGATCAAAGTAAGGAAAGTAGAGTTACATGCTGCCAAAACTCTACCTCTTACCCTAGATTGTTTTACCACAGTTAGATGATATTCACCAATTATCTTAAGCACGACCAAGTAAAATTCGACTGGCCATCTGTCTGAGCCAAGGATTTCATCATGATGCATAGAGTTGATTGCCCGAATACGCTTATCTCCCATGACAATATCTTTTATAGAGAAGTTTTTTTCTTCATATATAAAACTAGGGAAATGTGCAATGATCTCAAGCATTGAAGCAACATATGCAATATTATGGAATGATCTCAATGCTCTATGGCCCTCTTTATATAAACCAGTGAAGTGTTCAACTCCAACAAATACGATATTATGGAAACCCAAAACCATCACCCTGTTTTCATCTTCAATTTCCCAGATAGATTTAATGCGAATCATGCACTTAATGAAATTGTAATAAAACTTTATATTATTGTCACCTTTTTGGAGCCATATTTCTTTTCTTTTCAGTTTGAGTGTAGCTTCCTCACACTGTAATAATTTTCTTCTCTTTGTCTTTAGTTTCGTAGTAAGAAGTTTTAGGGAAATTAAACCAAAGCCCTCGGTAGATGTAAAGTAATATGATTCCAGTTGTTCCTCAACAGAATGGAGCTCCTTTGCATTTAATATCTTTTGATTGTCCATCCAAGGAATAGTGAGAGGTTTTAGATTTTTAATATTATTCAAGAGATGTACTACTGTAGAGCACTGAATTTGTGGGGAATAAGGGTTCCAATTACCAAGTAAATGAACCTATCATCTTGAAGCCAAGTTCCATTGGACTTAAGGGGTGTTAGAGGTTTGCTCATTTCTCCTTCATAAAAACCAAGAAGTGAACAGAATCACCCCAAATTCCAACCCATCGTTTTATACTAGAAGCCAATTATAAAATGCCCTAATTTATGAGAAATATATCTAGCCTTTTGGTTGTGGCATGGACACTTGCGCTCATGTTCCTCCAGGTTGGCATGACTTTGCTGCAGACAAATAAAAAACAGGGACTTGAGTTATCAGATTCTTGAAAAAATCTAAACATGGGCCTTTATGTGCCATTATACCCCAGGTCTCTACTTTTCCTTTAGAGTAGTTCAGATCATCAACTAAAATAAAATGCTCAATAATATGAAAACTTGCGAGAAAGAGATTCCTCCAGAATTACATCATTTAAGAGTGTGGACCATAAATGTTAAGTATCGTAAGGTAAACTCCCAAATATCTAGAAGTCAAAACAATGCCTAGGATAAAATATATACCCCAACTAGAAATACAAGAAAAATATCTAGACTACCATCCTATGATCAATCCCCCAGACTTCCCTTGTGCATTTAGATAGACAAAATCCTACCCAGGAAACAAAGTCTTCAACTCATATACAATAGAGTCACCTACTGCCATTGTTTCATGTAATAAGATAATATCCTGATTATGAATAGAAACCATCCTCTTTAGGGCCAATTTTTTGGTCAGGTGACCTAAAATCTTGATGTTTAGAGATATGCACAATATTAAATAACCTTAATCTTGAGGGTACATGCTCTTAAGGTCACCCTAATAGTTCTTTTTCTACCTCTCCTTACTTCTAGTGATGTCTGTAATCTAGCTGAGGCCATCACTGACTTACAACCTCTGAGGCAAGCAGATCCCCCACTCGAATGCTTTAAAAGTCCCTTGTAAGCAGAGGCAATAGAATTAGAGATGTGTGATGATCTAGGTCTAAAGTGGTATCGCAGGGAGTTATTGTTCTTGTAGACCCTTATAGGGTTTTTGTGTAGTAGAGTGGAGAAGGATGATACCCTAATATATTGGAGTTCCTTCAATACATGGAGGTCTCCTTAGAGTAACAACTTCTGAAAACTTTAATGTTTTGACTCCAAAGGGAGAAGAAAGAGAGAGTAATTAGGATGAATCCATGGTCCAGACAAGTGTAATGGTTGTAAGAAGGCGAAGAGAATCAAGTTCACTTTCTAATATAGAGGAATTTGTTACCTTCTCTGGGATATCCAATGAGTTAAGTACAACTTCATAATAAGAGATCGTTCCTTTATGATGCCCAAGGTCATAACTCTACATAGAGCTAGTGAACGGAGAACCAGGTAAAGGTTGTCTAGGATAAGGGGAAGGAGAGAAGGGTGATATGGAGAAAGTTTAGAGTAAGATATGGAAGGTGGAAAGGACTCTTCGAGGGAAGTCCAATCACACAAAATGCCAAAAGTTCGAGCGGGTGTTTGAGAACACAAAGGACTGAATGTCGGGTTTTCAATGAGTCTAAGGTAATTAAACTGAGGTCGACCAAGACCCACATGTGCTTGTCAACTATAAATAGTGGACTCACTAGAAAGGAAAGGGTTGTAAATTTGAGCACATAGATCTATAGACAAATACACAACTCATAAAGTAGATCACACAATTTACTTAGCAATTGAAGAATGAAACAATGCAAAAATGGCTTGCAGCTGTGAATGCTTTCATTAATCAAAAAGTAATCAGATGATAATTACAATGAAGTAAAATGGATTTAATAGCCACATGAGATTCGAATCCAAATGAGGAAATTCGAATTAATAGACTCTACTTGACTGTAGGTAACTAAGACCTTGTCTAAATCACTATCAGAGGACTCAATAGTTAACTGACCTTGTCTAAACCATAACCGGAGTTCATCGGAGCTCTAAAACACAACTCAAGTGTTACATTTAGTGTTGACTAAGGTTAACGGACTGTGGTAGGTGAGAAATGTGCCCCACATGAGTGCAGTAAAGTAAACCTACCGCTAACTAAATGTAGAGGACTAGAACTGAATGTAACTGACTCCTAACTTAGCTCGACTAGTCATCAACTGAAGTGAACTGACCTTGGTTGGTTTCACCACTCCCAGTGGCTTCCTAATTTGTAGGGATTGGTCTAGGAGGCTCCTAAACTGATGCAATCAAGTGCAATCAGTGGCAGTGAACCTCAATTAGTGTTCCCCACACTTTAGTAATTGAAACATGTGCCCCAATAAGGCCAAGTGGACCCAATGGTGTTAATGACTATACATAGACTGGATGGACTCCCGATTTAGACATATGACCAAATTTGGACAAGGGAGGATTAATAATGCTAACAAGGGTAACCAAACAAAGGCCTAGGAAAATAAACATGATTAATTTTAGAATATATCCACACCTTGGATGCCTATAACAAGAATAGATCCACAGCTTGGACGCCTATAACAATAATATATCCACACATACTCGTACAGTAACAATATTTAGCTGGTTGTTGTGTAGAATACCCAACTAATATAGAAACCTTTTGCATGCCCCCATCACCAACTATCGGAATAGGCACATAATTTTTCTCCTGTTTAGGTCCAAATGATACCATCCTCTTCGCAAGTGTCTATGAAGTCACCAAGAGGAACCAACGAGATATTATTAGATATATTGCCATATTCCATCTTATCCAAGTTTGCATCTATAATAAGAGGAGGGTCCTTAGGTAGCTCCATTGATGGAACTGTAGACTAAGTACCAAAGTCCTCCAAATAAGTTGCATCATCAAAATATTCCTTATTTCTTGTACTAGAGCGCATAGTCATGAAATAGGCCCAAGACCTAAATTGTAATTTTAATACATTATTCATCTTACTCCACATATTATCCTCCATCATCTGGAGTCCCGACCATAGGAAAAAAAAGGATATTTTGATATAATTGAAAAGTAATACAAAATGCATGTAACGTGAGAAATCCCACTCTTCCCATAGGGATATGTGGCGACAATTATGATTCAACTCAATGTTCCACAACAAATATAGTTACGCTCATTTATTCACACATGCCTAATGGGTTTTAGAGTTACAGTCGCAGGGGAATGGTAGGGTTAGGGTTAGGGTTAAAGGGAAGCAATGGGTTTTAGAGTTACAGTTGCAGGGGAAATGGTAGGGTTAGGGTTAGGGTTAAAGGGAGGCAATGTGTCACTTCTATTTATACTGATTGGTATTGCCATGATATCTTGTTTCATCTTCGTGTTTTTTGTCATTATGTATGGGGTGGTCTACGATGAACTGAATAAAGGCTTGTTTCTAAGAACATACACAATGGCCACCTAAGGGATTCCGCCTCACTAGGATTGAGAGTCATTGTTTCTTTAAGCCCTTCCTTGGATGTCTGAAACCCTTACTGTTTAACCCTTCTGAAGAGTCATCGTTGTTTTTAACCCTTGGATATTTGAGACAACTACTTTCTTAATTGATTCTGCTTACAATTTTTTTTTTAATTTTATCGTTCAACATTTCAAGCAATAACTGCGTATATAAGTTTTTTCATGTCCCGATTGTCTCTACTTGAGATGGTTATTGTTTCAGGTTTGGGGAGGAAGTTACAATGTGATTTCACAACTGGCTAATTGTAAAGCATCATTATACTACATGTACCTTTCCTGTGATTTTAAATGTTTAACTTGCGATTTTTTATTTTATGAAGCTGGGGGTTATTTGGATTCCCATATCTTGAGAAAATGTTGCCTTTGCGGGTTTTTTGTTGTTGTTGGAATGTTGCCTCTGTATGTGTTTTTCTTCACAGGTTATAGGCCCGCATTTAATATGGAAAACATAATTATCAGGATGACCTTTGAAAATTTGGGTTTTCTACCTTTTCTCTAAGTGGGCTACTGGAATCCATGATCCCTCTCAATTTAATCAACTGAACCGAGATGAAATTAATTGTTGGTACTAGTAAGCAATGTCATATTTGGGTTGTTTACGAAATTGATCTTTGTGATAAGACCCTCACTCTAAAAATCATATCGTTTTGAAAGACGAAGCCCTAACCCTTATAAACGTGTCCGCTACTTTCTTAATTGATTCTACTTACAAGAATCATAGCTAACTACTCTGTCCTACCACATTAATACCCCACCAATGCCTTCAATGCTTGCATTAGTACACCCCAAGAACCCCTTGTAAAAATATGGCAACACTAACATTGAGTGGGGAGGTTCACACTTCAAAGAGGCTAAGTATATCACCTACCAAGCCAACCAGGCCAAACAACAATGACATCAACAATTTGCACAAACAAAATATTTACACCTTTTTATTGCAAATGCTCAGATAGAACACTGTAATACTTGCAACCACCCACAATATGATCCAAGTTTGAGGTAGATATTTTGTTGTTTTTCTCTGGTTTTATTATTATGTTTTCAAATTTGTATATAGTGGATCTACAACTTTGTTATGGTTTTTTTTTTTCAAATTTGTTACCTCTTTCCTTAATTACTCTTTGATACAAGATTCCATAACCTTAATCACTCTTTGACCTGAGATTAGAGAACTTAGTTAAAAGATACCTAACTTTTGTTTTATTTTGCATCTCTCTTATTGCTAAACATAAATATTACATTCTCCAATCGCTATGTTCTGTTCTATATCTCACTAAATTGTTTGAAATATAAATGTTCTTATTGCTAAACAAAAATATTACATTCTCCAACCACTATCTTTTTATTCGAGTACAAAGTTCGTTCCTTGTATTTCATAAAAGTTTGTCCTCCCAAGTGAACTTTTTGGTTTCGTTGTACTTTCAGACCATTTTCACTTTTTTAATTTGAAAATGGCAAAACTTATTATATCCCATATAAGCAATAACTATCTCACAACAATGCATATATTGTAGTTTCTTTGAGGATATTGATTGGATTAAATCAAGTTGACATCCCTTAAAAGTAACAATAAATGAATTGTTGTAGGGTTCCTCTTATTAACATGTTCTAGTGGGATCTATGGGATCTATCCTTATAGAATTAACAATAAATGCACTACTGTACTGTGCTTATTATTAACACGTTCCAGTGAGAACGATCATTATTGAAAAGTCACATCATTTGAAATATTTGTTATTCAATAAAAACCATGTTACTTAGAAATAACTTCAATTGGAAAAACCTATCATATGCCAAATGTGAAATAGTGAGCAATAAGTATCTCATAGCAATATGGGGGTGCCGTATACGGGTGCAACATTTCTAGAGAATCTTGGAAGAAGATTGAGAAAATCCAAAAGCAATTTATAACTTATAACCTCAAAATTAAAAGCAATACGCCTTATCATATTCTCCTCATAGAAGTGGGTCTTTCCCCCATCGAAAGCATTGCTATGACTAGGTACTTGATGTACAAGCATAAGATATCTAAGAGGGGGATGGTGTTGGTTGAACATTAATCCTTTTACAAATAGAAAGTGGCATAACATTGGACGAAGCTCCAGAATATACCAAACAAATATGAACATTATGATTAAAAATTTCAAATGTTGACAGAAAAGGCCCAAGTCTGGGATTTCTATTTACCACCAATCCTTGCTTCATTAATCTTAGTATCTGATTCGATGGATTCTAAAGTACTATTTGGTTGTGGGTCAAAAGCTTTCAGTAGTTTCTTTCTTTGCTGAGAAAGATTACATAATTCAAATAAAGAGATATTTGCTTTGGTTTTCTTGATATCTTTCACAATATCATATCCCATGTTATACTCTTTAGTTTTTTCTGTTTTGTTCACCACAGTTCTCACATGTTTATCGGTTACTGGGCTATTTTCTTTCATGCATGTTGGATTAACCTTTTGTTGTGTTTGAGTAGTGCTGATAATTTTCTTCAAGGTTTCCTTTATTTTCTACGTTTTAGGAAGCACTAAGCTTTGGTCCACCACCATTCCTTTACTCCTATCTATAACATTAACTGATGATACTTGGACTTCCTCATTCTGCTCATCTTCGTCCAATCCCAATGTGGGTGCCCAATCCCATAATATCATTGTGGTCTCTTTTGTTGTTTCTTCATGTTCATTAGTTTGGTCTTTTTCTTCTTCTGGATCTGCCAGCTGAGCATCTAATAATTGATTCATACCAGAGTCATCGAATTTATCCGTTGTGGACAACTTTTTTGAAAATTGTATTCCTTATGAAATGTACAGAAATGATCCATGCCAATTTCATTAAAATTCAAAATAACAAAATTTAGTAGAGGTGGTTGGGACTGTCCCCTTTCTTCCCTTTCTTTGTAGTAGGGCTTGAATGGATTTCTTGATGAACTAGCTCCCTTCTCTTTCTCTAGATCTACTATCTTGTTTGATAATTTCTGCACCATTTTGACCACATTTTTCAATTCATTTGAATGTTCTTCCTTGGGCCTAGTTAACAACAAAGGCTTCTTACTAGCCATTGGTTTCACTTATGGTTCTAAAGTATGTATTGTGATACTATCAAGATCATATTTCACCCTTTTGGCTTCTTCATAATTTTCTACCAGCGTAGGCTTAGCTACCCTTTTCACAAACATTGTTATAGGTGGGTATAGTGCCATCACTATAATATTCTACTAAAGACTCTTCAGTTGGTTTTGTTGCAGCAATAAAACTATTTAAAAGAGTAGTAAACCTTTGATTGAAATCTTGAACCTTTTATTTGATTTCCATCCTCTTAGACATTAACTCTTTCATAAGGGTGGCTACGGTTTTCTAGTTGCCGAATTTACTTCTAAACATTCTATCAAATGTATCCCAGTTTGCTATTGAGTTAGCCTGTAGACTGAAATACCATGAAGACACTCTGTGCTCGAAAGTATATGGGAATAGTCTGCAGACAACGTCTTCGTGCTCAACATTGAGAAGACTTAGTGCGAGATAAAAACTTTTTAGATGATCTTCAACAAAGATACCCTTTCCAGGATCAAACTTTGGTAGCACTCGTTCTAGGTACTTAGGTAAATCCTATAAAGGTGTAGCCAGGTTGAGTGGAATCTTGGTTCTCCATGTGGGTTTATTAACAATTGCCATAAATCGAAGCAGAGATTGTGGTGGAGAATTTGGAAAGGCTTGAGCCGTAGGGGACTTGGGTCCTAGCTGATCAAGAGGTTGGGTGATTTCTTAGAGAGAAAAATATACCAATTCTTCCAAATTTTCCACAAGCACTGAATCTTCAGTGTATGAGACCTTTTTCTTAGGCGGCTGCCTTCTGGCTAGTGTAGGGATTACTTTCAATCCACCAAGATTCTTAACGTAGGATCACATATTCCTCCAAAAATGATGGACTTCTTCAAATGGGACAACATATAAAAATTCTGAATCTTCTTCTTTAGAAATTACCCTATCTTGTTCTTTAGATTCAAGAATGAGATCCTCCAGGAAGGTCGTTTCTGATGTAGTTCCAGTGGCATCTTTTCTCATCCATGTAATGGATGCCCTTCTTCTAGCGCCAAATCTGTTGATGCCTGGAAAAATTCCTAGGTACCAACAATAGGGAATCTCCTCGATAAACAATCCCAATTAGATCGTCCACCGTTTGGTGTGGGTAATCTGTCCGGTTAATGGTCTAGCTACCGTAGATGAAGTTTTTAAAATGTTTAATGGTTACGGCCTTGTCCACTGTTTATGTAATTTTCTTTTTTAAAGATGTGATGCAAGTGCCTAAATGCATATAATTGATAAACAGAAACCTCACAAGTGATGTGCAGGTTCCTACCTCTCGTCTTATTGTTCCTTCATTCTCAATTATTCATCTAAATCTAAGACTAAGATAATCTATCATATTCTAATTTATCCTATCCCCGTAGGGAGAAAATTTAAAGTTAGAGCAATGTACTGTAACTATTCATATTAATCTCACAGATAGTTCTTTGAATTCCACATACATATTTACATCAGAAATAATATCAAAGGTAACTCTGATATAATAAAACATTCATTGCTCATTTCATACACAGACATTTATATGGAAAGAAAAATCATTCATCACCAAAGAAGTAATTCAGAATAGTTAGAATGATCTCGCAGTTGCATGGAAACCAGAAGAAGTAATTCCACATTGCGACTTCCAAACATTCCAAGAAAATTATTGTGCATCCTTTCCTAGCAAAAACAAGTCCTTTATTAGCAGAAAATTAGTTCTCTTACAAATAGTCCAACCCTTCTTTGTGCTAGCGAAAATTCCTTTCTATTATCTTCCTAGCTCTATTTATATTACAATCATATTAATCCTCTAGTGACTCTTCGTTTACCCTAAGTCTAGAAATTCCCAAAATTTGTCTTTACATGAAAAAATACAAACAGTTCAATAAGAGACAAAATTTAGGTGTGCCCTGCCATGCTGGAGACACATGTTGCCCACACGCTAGCCTCCTCAGCAATGGCTTTGTATTTCATTAGCACCAGTACTCGCAAGGTCACTTCATGTATTGACAACTACGTCTCCATGTGTGCAACTTCTTAGTCATTTTAAAAATCCCTTGTTTTTGTGTATGTTTCACGTTCTTCTTAATGGGATAATCTTACTAGGTGAAAAATACACCTGTGATACATAAATGCAAAAATGAGAAATGAATTAGTAATATCACAGTGTTTTTAAACAACCAAAGAGATTAACACTAAGAAACATGCATCATTGAAGAAAACACATATATAATGGTATTGCAAAAAACAACGAATAAAAAGGGCATTAATGTGGTCGCTAGATTATTTAACAATGGTTGTTGGAAAAAGAACAGTTCGGTGCGAAAACATTTTGGTCGCTGTGGAGGCGAAAGTAACATTGATGTATGTTAGCATGATTTGTAAAAAAGCCTCCAACACTATCGACGATGATTTGTGAGTTCTCACGACTGTTTCGGTGAGAAAAAATGAGTCTTCTTTGATCGTGTCGGCGAGAACTCGTCGAAATCCCTCGATTGGTTTTGTCGGTTCTTATTCTATCAACTATGACCGTATCGACACAAATCTTGAATCTCCCAAAAAACTCGGCATCAACTAGATCGTTGGCAGTATTCATTGATCTCTCCAATTGTTTCAAAGGTGACTTGTGAGTTACGCTCGACAGTGTCGATGTGTTTCACTGAGTTATGTCAAACAATGTTTTGCCAAAAACTTCTTTTGTCCAAACCGACCGTGTCAGGGAGACTAGCTAAGTTCCTTCGACACGTCGGATAAACTAGCCAAGTTATCCTGATACGTTGGCGCAAAATCGTGAGTTTAACTAGCCAAAACTTCTTTGTTCAACAAAATTTCCAAGGCCTTCAACCGTATCGACAAAAACTTATGAGTTTCCTACGACAATGTCAGCGAGCTTAGCTGAGTAACGCTAAAATGGTGATTCAAAAAACCCCTTCTTTTGCTTCAACCGACATTGCCGGCGTGACTGGCTGAGTTCCTTCGACACATCAAAAAAAATGACCAAATTACTCCAATATGTCAGAGTAAAAACGTGAGTTTTAACTTAGCCAGACTTCATTTTCTCAAACTTCTGGAAAAACTAAGTGTCTATGATGGACTCCCTAGAGCTAGAAAACTAGTCTAAGTAGGCTTTCAATCTAAAATATAAAGAGGGACCCTAAATATAAAAAAATTAGGGAAACAGTTGTAGCAGCAACAATATCTTGTTTGAGATTTACAATTTAAAAACTTATTACCCCATGCTAAATTACTTTTAATTTTTTTTGCCTTTTCATATCATAAGAAAAAAAATATTAATTTACTTTAGATCTAATTTGTTTTAATATTTTAATTTAATATATCTTGTTTTAGATTTACAATTTAAAAGCTTATTACCCTTTTAATTTAATATATCTTGTTGTTTGAGATTTACAATTTAAAAGTTTATTACCCAATGCTAAATTACTTTTATATCTTTTAAAATTATTTTATTTAAATGGTAAATATAACAAATTATTTCTTTTAACCATTAAAAAAAATTCATAGATTTTTTCCAACAAAATAAGATACCTATTTCACTTTATACCACAATCTATTTGAATTATTATGCATATTTGTAATAATAATAAATTTATTTCAATTATTATGCAGATTTGTAATAATAATAATTTAACATATGTATAAAAATAAGACTTAGCTATAAAGTTCTGAAAATAAATATACATGAACCTTAATTTTCTATATAAATGATAGTTTAGCAAATGTACAATGTAATTCTAAAAATATTGATTGAAGTTATAGTTAATGAGGTAGTTAATCTAACCCGATACGAAAGTACAAGTGGACAATAATTAATGAGATGGTTTATTTGATGACATATTTAGTTTCACAAGGGTGAAACTTATTTACTGGACATACTTTCCCTCGGGAGGGGAGCCTGTCAAATGGGCACCATTGGATGAGAGATCTGACGATGCCCATTTGACAGGCTCCCCTCTCGAGGGAAAGTCTGTCCAGTATATAAGGCGCTCTGTTTCACAAGTTTCACATGAAAAAACAATATTATAACCTGGGTTGGGGAGTCTTATGAATCCATTTAAAATGATGGATTTATTGCAATTTAGTTCATGGTATAGTAAAATGTGAAAACTTACAAGACTCAAATGAATTATAAATCTAAAAATGTTATTAGACTTAATAAATTATTAATAAAATCTATATAAACTTGCCAACTTAAAAGGTAATAAGTTGATATATATGTTTATAATATATTTTTGATTTTTTTTTTAATATTATATTTGATATTTTAAACATAAATCAAACTATATATGTATTTATTTCCTAATTACTAATTAATCTCCATCCTAGACGTGTGGCATATACCTTCTTCCAAATATATACATATCGAGAAACGTTTGTCGAAACGGAGAACCAGTGAACAATGAGCTAGGTTTTGCGGCTTCTAGGGTTTTTGAGGGAGGGCTCTACGCAGGCCCCCCCTCGGCCTGCCTTCCATGGATCCTACGGATCCTGAGCTTCCGAGCTTTGCTGACCGTTTCCAGAATATTGTCGCCTCCATTCCCCCCCCCTCGTCAAATGCCCCTCCTTCATCTCGTTTTGTAAAGCATTCAGAAATTCCTGAGGTAAAACTCTCTTCAGCAGCTTCAAAGAGGAAAGCCGTCACTCTCTCAGAGAAAGGACTCATTGGTTTGTTCACTGGACTCTGGCCATCCCCCATATCGGTTGAAATATGGCTCAATAAGAATTGGAGTACTCTCATTCAAGGAGAAGTTCAACAAATCTTATGTGGAAAGGGCTACTTTGCTTTCATTTTTTAGAAAAAAGAAGATCGGGACCTCATCTTTAGAAATGGGCCATATTTTATGGGTTTAAGAGGAATGTATCTTAATAAATGGGATCTATCCTTCGACCCTGCAAAAGATATCCCTAAGGCAGTTCTAGTATGGGTCAAGCTTCCCCACCTCCCCCTTTATTGCTGGAATGATGAGGATTTTCGGGCAATAGGCAATACCCTGGGAAAATATGTGGATAAATTAGAGCCAAAAGCCCCAATGTTCTCATGTGCCAAAATTTGTGTTGAGGTCGATCCGGAGAAAGGCTTACCTAAAACTATCAATCTATCCATTGATTGTTGGAATCACCTCCAGACAGTGGATTATGAGCAAATCCCCTTCAAATGCAAATCTTGTCACAAGTATGGGCATTTCGGTAAATCCTGTCCAAAAAAACTAGACAAACCTAACTCTGAAGATCCACAAGAAGAAGGATGGAACGTGGCAAGTGGAAAAAAAAGTGCGAAATCAACCTCGACACAACAACCCCATATCCCGGCAAAGAATGCACCTGGAAACAAGTTTGAAGTCCTAGCAAATGAAGAACCAGAGATAGAAACCCCAGAGGAAAATGAGGAAGAGGCCTCTCTCCAGGAACAAGAAAATCCAGTAGAAGCTTCATCTCCAAAGCAAAAGGATCCTAGGGCGGAGGATCCCTCTTGTCCTATCGCCAGAAATGAAGGAACTGCCAACTCTGAAGGATCAGTCACTCGTTCTAGGGAAAAAGCAAGCTATGAAGAAACTTTAGAAAACTCTAATGAAGAGCAAGAACCTCAATCCAAAAAAGGTAGAAGATCAAATAAGACCTTAAGGGAACAGGAAGCTGCAAGAGAAAAAGTGGCAGGGAAGCAATCCAATCTTGACTTCCTGGTAAAAACCTTACAAGCAAGCAAATAACTTCCTAGCGCAGATGAAGAAAAAAAGGAAAGGGAAAAGACGCTCCATCAACTTAAGAAATAATGAAGCTGGTCTCTTGGAATTGTCAATGATTAGGAGGTTCCCAGAAAACTAAAGTGATTAAAAGATTCAAATCAATGGAATCCATCTCTGTCCTCCTCATCCAGGAGACTAAAAAGACTATGGAAGACAGTCTATTAACTATGAAAAACTTGTGGCCCAAAGGAGAATGTTTTTCTATCAGTGCGAGTGGAGCATCAGGAGGCCTTCTTTCTTGGTGGGACAATGAGAAGTTCACCATGCAAACAACCATCGAAAATAAAAACTGGTTGTTCGTTAAGCTTGAAAACAAAGAAAATAAAGAAGTGTTTTGGATAGGGAATATTTATGGACCCACAATCCAAGCTCAAAAAGAAAAATCCTGGAACTCTCTTGAGGAGCAATGCGAAGGGAAAAAGGAGACCCCCTGCTTCATAGCCGGAGACTTTAATGTCACTATTTCTGCAGTTGAGCGAAGAGGAGGAGTTAAAATAAGGAATCCCTTTGGAGAAAGGTTGGAGGATCTCTTCATGCATTGGGGATTAACGGATATCAAACCAAAGAACGAGACCTTCACATGGGGCAACAAAAGAATTGGTCCAGGTCATATAGCTGCTAGGTTGGACCGTGTGTTAGTAAGTACCCACCTTCTTAGGAACCCCTTCCCTGAGTCCAAGCTTCTGTGTTCGGCAGTCTCAGACCATAAGCCTTCATGTCTCTTCTTCCCGCTAGTGGAATATTTGGGGCCTCTTCCTTTTAGGTTCAATCATCTTTGGTTGGAATCAGAAGGGGTTCGCGATATCATCTTTAAAGCCTGGCTTAGCTTCATTCCAGGATCTCTGGCTTTTATTTGGGATCAAAAGCTCAAAAGGGTGAAGTTTGCTCTCAATATTTGGGCCACGCAACACTATCAGAAGCCGTCACTTAAAAAAATTGAAATTGTCAAAAATATGGAAGCTCTCTAAGAGGATATGGAAAAAATTGAGATAACCAGAGAGCACCTTCTCAGGGAAACAAAACTTGAAAAAAGTCTGCAAACCATTCTAAGGCAAGCGGCAGAAGGATGGAGGTTATGCTCTAGAGTTCTTTGGATCAAGGGGGGCGATCAAAACACCATTTTTTTTCAAAATCAGTGCAAAGAGAGGCAGCGGAGGAACACCATGAGGGAGATTAAAACTGAAGACATCGCAGTCATAACAGGACAAGCGACAATCAACATCGAGGTAAGAGGTTTCTTTGAATATCTTTACAATAATGAAGAGGATGTTTCGCAGGAAAATATAGAGGAAATGGTCAGAGATATCCCCGCTTTGATCAGCCGAGAGGATAGTCTTTTCCTAGAATCCCCCATATCTGAAGAAGAAATTAAAAGGCTATTTGGACCCTTCATCTGGATAAATCCCCCATACCTAACGGTTTTCCCATCCGATTTTATAGGATGTTCTGGCCTTTAATAAAAAAGAACCTTCTGCATCTTATATCCTGGATGTCTAAAGGTAAAATGGGAGGCTCCACTAATTCCACTTTCTTAGCCCTGATCCCAAAAGAGGCTAACCCTTCCTCAATCAAAATACACATACCTATCTCCCTTTGTAACGCTTCCTACAAAATATTTTCCAAAGTTTTATCCTTAAGACTCAAGGCTATAATCCCTACCCTGATTTCCCCCAATCAAGGAGGCTTCATCTCAGGTTGCCATATCAACGATAACATCCTTCTGGTGCAGGAAGCGATTCATTATAGTACCAAGAGGGGCGAAGCAGGTATGGATATTAAGATTGATCTTGCAAATTCCTTTGACCATTTAAGACATGCTTTTATTCTGTTGGTGCTCAAAAAGTTTGGTTTCCCCTCCATCTTCATTAATCAACTCCAATCCCGCATCAACTCTCCTTGGATAGCCCCTCTAATCAATGGAATACCCACAGAATTTTTCAAGGCCAGTCGAGGGATAAGATAGGGTTGTCCCCTCTCCCCTTTCCTCTATATCCTCGTTGTTGATTCCCTGAGTAGAAGGCTCATTAGAATTCAAGAAGAGGGTTCCCTCCCAAGACTCTCCTTTAAAAATGGAGTTCAACCTATTAATCATGCTCTTTTTGCCGATGACACTATTCTGTTGGGTAGTGCCTCCCCCCAAATAGCCACAAATTTTCTTAGACCCCTAGACCTTTTTCTTCGCTCCTCTGGCAGTTCTACAAATCTGGATAAATGCCAGCTTTATGGTTGGAACATAAATGTGGCTACTCTTCGTAACATATCTCAAATTCTCCACATTCGTGTCAATTATGAATGGACTCATTTTATCTATTTGGGCATCCCCATAGCTAAATTTTTTTTTTGCTTCCTTCATGTGGGCTCCCGTCATACAAAAAATAAAAAATAAAAAATAAAATCCATTTGTTGGGTTCCAAGTGGTTAAACCTTACAGGGAAAGTAACGCTCATTCTCTCAATCCTCTCTTCGTACCCTATATACTCCAGTTCGATGAGCATGGCCCCTAAGACCGTAATAAATAGTATCTATATAGAAATCAAAAAATTTCTTTGGCAAGGAGGACAGGTGCATACTAAAAAAATTCATTTGGTAAAATGGGCCACTGTTAAATGCTCAAAAAGTAGAGGAGGCTTGGGCATAAGAGATCCAGAGCAAATGAATGAAGCACTTGGTGCAAAAATAATTTGGCTACTGGCTACTGGCAAGAAATAATGGTGGAAATAGGTTATAAGAAAAAAATACATCAAGAGACTGAGATCCAAAATTTTGACCAGCTCTTGGACCGGTAAGGGCACCTCTCTCTAGCTTCTGTGCAAAGCTTCTCTCAATTTGATTCAGTCAAACTACTACTGGATCCCAGGAAATGGAAAAAAGATTAAGATTTGGGAGAATAGTATACTAGGGCATCCTTCACTCTTCTCGCTTCCAGGGATGAGAGAACTATCTAAATGGGCTCTTAGCATCGACATTACCTCTCTCTATGATCTCTCCTCATGGAATCCGAAGGGGAGCTGGACTGGTTGGAAAGATATCCATCCTCCTGAGCATTTGGAGGCTGCAAAGAACCTTCTCCTCTCTACCCTGCATGGAAAGGCACTGATAAATAAATCTTCAAAGGACTATATTGGTTGGGGCAAAAATGGCACGTACATGGTCAAAGAAGGATATAAGAAGTTATTTATGGAACCTACAATGATTGAAAGCTTATGGAAAAAGGTTTGGCATTCAGACTGTATCCCTAAGGTAAATTCCTTCATTTGGATATTGATGCATAACAAATTGCTTACAATTTAAAATCTCAGGAAAAGGAGGATTGCAGGCCCCTCTAGATGTGCTCTATGTAACTCAGAATCATAAACTTTGATCCACATATTTCTTCAGTGCAATGTATCTTTGAAATTTTGGAAGTCCATCCTTCCCCCGAGCTCTCAGTTCAGACCTCCAGACTCCTTTGATCAGCTTCTTGTAAATTGGACCAAGTATTTCCTTGGAAATCTTAGTAAGAAACCCATTCTCAAGCGTCTATGGAACACCATCCCAAAGAACCTCTGCTGTCAGCTTTGGGTGTCCAGGAATAAAACAATATTTAAAGGGGAGAAAGTTGTTCCATCCCGAATAGCTTCGAAAACTGTGGGAATGCTAGCATAAAAATATGCCTCGAAAGGGATTAGATATTCGGTTTCAGAAGACCTTTCAGAGTTGTTGTCTTCTTGGTGCAGCACCTTTCTTAAAAGGAGCTCCCCTCAGTCTAATTTTATCAACACGGAAAACCACTTCTCTCATTAGCTCATTTCCTTGGGAGATAAGGAAGACTTACAGCGAACTTATGGCTTGGTTGTAGGAACAAAATTTCTATGCCTTGTTCTTTGATGGTGCCTCAAAAGGCAATCTAGGGCGACACGTGCGGGGGGAGATCTTATTGGATCCCAGAGGACAAACAGAAAAAACCTTTGATAGGGATATACTTAAACAAACTTAGGGGCCTCCCTTCCCCAAGGTCATTATTGTTACAACAGCTTAGACACAAGTCTTAAACCCATTCCCTAATGTCTCAAAGGTTATACCCCCCCTTACTAACCCACCCATCCTTAAATCTCAATGTTATAAATCTCATGGACTATGTTTCTAATCAATCTCCTTACCAAGGCGACGAGTGGTTTCCACCCACCTCCATATCCTCCACAATACTTCCCTCTTTAATGAGCCATCCCCTTCGGATTAAATGTTCAACCAGAAGGCATGCTTCAGGTCTTATCCTGCTCTATACAATGGATTCCTCTTGAAGTTTATTCTACCCTCTCACTCCTTTTGATAGTCCAACCTTTCTCATTCTTATGTTGTTTGTTTGGGAAAAGCTTTGCTCATTGTTATCTCTGGAGTTGACGAAGGCTATGCTCAGGGGATCCCATGGGAGTCCTTGCCTTTGATCAGGGGCTTTGTTAAGGAAAGGCTAGCTCTCATTTCATTCTTGAATTGCATCTTCTCTTCATGCGCTGTTGGTCCTTCGTGGCGTTCAGTCTTAGGCCTGCGACTAGTGATTTTTTCGTTGGGCATTTTCTCTTTGAAGGTAACACTCTGAATTTTGGTTGCAACTGTTCTGGTTGGAAGGAAGGAGCGATTGGAATGCTCTCTTGCCCAGTAGGAAATATTGCGACATATTACAACAATAAATTACTACCCTCATCTCTGTTTTCGATAATTTTCCCTCCAGTTTTAGTATTATTTGCATTGGACAGGCTCACGAGTTTTCAGGTTTTGATAGGGATATACTTAAACATTTTTTCAAGTCTAAACCTTGCTAGTCTCAGTTCTGGTCAAGAGAGAATGGACCGTGCAGGAGAAAACACAGGCCTTGTAGACCTGATGGAAAATCTTTAGCGCTTATATGAAATGGTGGCCATTGGAATCACGGGCAGTAGAGAGACAACCAAAGAAGTAAAAAATCTTGTTGATGTGGTTGGATACACATCCTATTAGATTAGCAACCATGATGCCATGATTGATGATACTAAAATGAATTTAAAGGAAATCATGGGAAAATTGACCACATTCAGGAGGACCTCCAACGTTTGGTTCAAATGAATCAAGGAAGCCAAGCACATGAAAACCTTCCAGTGGTAGCTCAACACATGGAGGAGGAATCGGTCACTCAACCCCAGGGGCATCCAGGCAACCCTTAATGTGTTTGATAAATAGCTTATGTTTTTGTGCTTATTACTTAATCAACAGTACATTCGGGTATATACTACCTCTGTCTTTAATAGTTATGTAAGGACTCTGTTCGACATTTTAAGGTCAATTTTTTGGCCTAGTTTTGTGTTTTCTATCTCAGATCAACAAGAACTATTCAAATCTTGTTTTTTGTAATGAATAGTTGTGCACAACCTATTTAATATCAAACCCTTTTATAGTTTCTGTTATCTATATATATATACACCTTCTTCCAAACACTAACTAGATTTTACTTAGAATGCATCTTTAAACAAAATTGTCAAAATCTTAAACATATAATAGAAAACTTGAATTTAATATTTGATATTTTAAATATAAATCAAACTATATATGAATTTTATTTTTTATTCCTAATTACTAATTAATCTCCATCCTAGACGTGTGGCATATACCTTCTTCCAAACACTAACTAGATTTTACTTAGAATGCATCTTTAAATAAAATTGTCAAAATCTTAAACATATAATAGAAAACTTGGATTTAATATTCAAGAAAGAAACTTTTGGACCAAATTTGAAGAAGATTATATTAAAATTTTTGTTTGAATAACTTTTTTTTTGTTTTAAAAAAAACTAAAGAGAATATTCTTATAGATTTGGTATATATATATTTAAATTGAGTTTGAGTTTTGTTATTGTATAATTTAGTTTGATTTGTTTGTTATGAAAAGAAAGTAAAATGACTAGTTATTATTTTCTAGAAGAATATACATATTAGGTTTAGGATGGAGACTATTTAGTAATTGCTTTGGCATAAAAAAAAAAATGTGTAATTTGATGTTTTTTTTTTAAATTTTCCCTCATTGTGACTGATACATGGCGTGGCTTTGGGAGAAGATGAGTGGCACGTGGAAAGCAGTGTTATTGTCGACGCCCACAACTCACCACAGGGGCATGCGATATAACGTTTTACATGCACAGAAGGCATTGCCCATCTCGCCTCTCTACAAGGTTATCATGGACTGGTGTGACGACGGTACAAACCATCTGGTCACTGTTACCATTTCACACATTGGGAACATTATGACAGGTACCAGAATGAATCTGAGGAAGGACACACATTTCTTTGTCATGACGGCTCATCATCTCAGGGCTATGGGATTTAAATTCTCCACCGTCAACCACCATTCGCATTTCACTCGTTGCTCCTTTTGGGCTATGGAGAAGGCTCTGCTTTCGTTGTGGCCACACCCTTCGCATGCTTCAGAGGCTTTTGAAGGATGTATGCATGGGGTAAGTCCAGTCTCTCGTTGTGCATAGATTCCTGTTAGCTCGGGTTTCTTTTTTATGTTCTTTGTGCCTGTTTTCTTTAAGCTACCAGCTCTTGTTGGGGCCTCCTCTCTGGTAGTGGCAGGGTTCCTCTCCCCCTCTATTGGGCTGTGGGTGTATGTTCTGGTTTCCATCGCCTTGCTCCTATCTGTTCCTGTTTCCATAGCCTCTCTGGTCGTGGGTGGCTATTCCTATTGCCCCCTTAAGCACCGCTGCCTCGCTCCCCTTTTGTGCTCACTTACGGCCTCGCTGCTAGTCACCATGCCCCCTCACAGGTGCACTCGCTACACTTCATCCTCGCAGGGTTTTGACATGCACAAGCCAATGGCTCCCCCATTGCACTTCCAGAAGATGATTGTGGGGAAAAAAAGAAGTTTCAGAAAGAATTCCCTGACTCAATTCGAGCAACCATTCATGAAGCCAAGTAGGACGCTGAATTGGAATGTGGCTACCTAGATCTGGAAGAAATCAGGAAGGACTTTAAAGAGCTTATCCCTGACCCTGGCACCTCCAAGGGCAGGCTTACCTTATACAAGAAGTCGCTGGAGCTTCAATGGTCACAAAAATTCATACTTGGCAAAATGTTAGTCGAAAAGGATGAGTGGCATGGGCATATTCTTCTGCAGCAAGATCAAATGATGCTGATCCTGCATAAGGTAATGGATAATCAATCTGAAATATCGAAGAAGCCGGGGTTAAAGCTCGAGCCTCATGGGAATCTGTTCGAATGATCAGGCTCCTTTGAATTGTCTGTTTGTCTTTTGTCTTTGGTTTTAGCAAATTGGTTCGGTTATTAATACCTTTATGACTGATACCTCGTTAAGAATATTTAAAACTTCTCGTCATTCCGGTTCAGTCTTGTTTCCTTTCGAGGGAGACTGCCAGAATGATCTCCAAGCTTGTTTTCCCAGAGATGGGAGAGCTTGGATTTTTTATGTAAATGTCTATTTGTTTGGATATTACTGGTAATAGAAGGACCTACTTGCTTACAAAAAAATGGTTTTTTTTTAAATTTTAAATATAAATTTTTTTGGGGAAAATATATAGATATATATAAAAAAACATATTATAGGCATATATATATCACATTATGAATTAACAAATTGAACATTTATTTTATTAATTATTGTTAAAACACAGTAACAATTTTACATTTACAATTTATTCTTGCGGTGATTTTTAGGTTGTCACATTTTTTTCCATAGCATGAATTAAATTGTTGTAAAACATCTTGGACACTAATGGATTTGTCCACCACTAGTTATAAATGTTTTTTTTGCATGTAGAACTTGTCAACCTACTATTGAAGAGCCACTACCTCATCCAATAAGCTCCATCACTAAGTCCAATTCAATAAGCTACCTCATTAATTATTGCCCACGTGTACATTCAAGACTCATTTGATGAACTACATTATTAACTATAGCATCGATCAATATATTAAAAATATCGAAACCTCAAACATCATTTTCAACGATGCCACAAGTTGTGTTGCATTTGCTACAAATAATGGCATTTAGAAAATTAAACTTCATGTATTTTCACCATAAGTAATTTTTTTCATGTAAAACTTGTCAGCTAAGTGCCTACTATCGATGAGTCACTATCTCATCCAATAAGCTACTGCATTAATTAAGTCAATAGGTGTTCCTATTTCAAGATATTGAGTTGGAGGTGCATGCTTTTAATTGGCCAAATGCATTATGTTGTCACGATTTAAAGAAATATAATTATTCTTAGTTATGTATTATAAACTGAGTGCAAAGATTAAACTTGGTAACTTGCTTACATCTATGAATTGAGAATTAGCGAATCCCAATCCATTTTCACAGGGAATTTTCTTATTGTTGGTAGTGGTTGAAATGTTCCCTTTCTTTGCCTACCCATTGCCAATTAAAATGTTCCTTGTTTTTCCTACTTTTCTCCAATTGAAACATTCTACTTTCCCTCATTTTCATTTAAATATTTTCCTATAATTTGATAACTTAAACTTGAATAAGAGAAGGGAGTGCACATAGGAATAGCACCAATGGGAGACGCTATGCCTCGATTAGTGATGTTGTTGAAGGTTTTATGCTTTAGTATGTGCATGTTATCCTTAGTTTAATGTGGTAGACTAATTAATCATTCTCTTGTCTTGATTATGGGTGAATCCACGGACCTGGGTAACACTTTTTGGCAAGCGCATTTCGGCAAAAACAAAAAAACGTACCTCTGTCGAGGGTTTAACAAGCCCTCGACCGAGGTTTTAATATCTCGACCGAGCTTTTATCAAGCCCTCGACCGAGGTTTTTTTCAGCCCTCGGTCGAGGTATTTATTAACCCTTGGTCAAGGTATTAAACCTCGACCGAGGGTTAATAAATACCTCGACCGAGGTGTTAACTCGGTCGAGGTAAATACCTCGACCGAGGTGCTTCTGTCAAAAAAATTATAAATATAAGCCGCGGACCCATTTTGTAAATGAACATGATCATTACATAACTGAATTGTATTTAGTCGAGGAAGCACTAAATTATCAAAGACTGCAAAATATATTCATTACACTTTGCTGAATCCTCCAACAACTCATGAAAACCTGAAAATAGAACTCTCCACAAAAAACTTTTCCTTCAAACATTAATGACACTCCCTGAAGTCCCTGATACAAAACGAAATGGAGCCATTTTTGAGTAGTGGGATGCAACTGCAAGCAGTGAAAGCTTTTAAATATTGAAAATAGAACTTTCCACAAAAAAATTTGCGTTGATCTCCATAAAACTCTCTCCAAATCTCTTTTGTGGTTCGCTATTTTCAATATTTGAAAAGTTTTCACTGCTTGCAGTTTGCATCCCACTACTCAATAAATGGCTCCATTCTGTTTTGTACCAGGGACTTGAGAGAAGATAAACGATCAAGGATATTCAAATTTGTATGAAAGAAGGCCTACCTAAACTGTTATAAACATGCTCTAACAACCATGTGTATCTAACTCAATAAGCCAAAAACTTTAGGAGGACTCTTCAAAATATAATGATCACAAGATTCACAACAAGTACAAAATAACCCAAGAATTATATGCAACCATGAATGATTAAAGAACAATCACATATGAAACCATTAATGAAATCATCCTTCAAGAATATTTGAAAAGTTTGTTTGAAATTCCTCTGGAGCGGCCTTCACACTCCCACATTCAATTCACATTAGATACATATCTTTTAGTAATATTAACCTACCTTTGTGGTCCTTCGCTGGACATTAATAAAATTATCATATTGTATCTATCTTATCTATCTTATCTGAAATGGAAAGAAGGAAAATGATGCTCCCCTAGTGGTCCACAACTAGCGATAATTGTTTCTCATTTCACCTATCCTCTAACATCAATCCCTTTACACGTGAGGAATTGTGTGATGTTTCCCCACTTGAAGTTGTGATGTTCTTTTATGAAAACCCTATATTTGGAAACTTCATGATTTTAATGAGTCCAGGTAGTATAGTGTAATTGTTACTTTGAGGAGAAAACTTTATAGGGTCCCAACAAGGTAGTTTGTACTACTACAATATCCTTGATATCAACAAAGTAGTGTCAGAAAGTAATCTCATAGAATTGGAAAACTTTCCTCTTCGTATTTCGATCATAAGGTGTACAAAAGGTCATTAATACTACCATATTATTGATCATAAGGTGTACAAAAGGTCGTTAATACTACCATAGTATCGATCCTAGGTCTATCTACACAACAAAAGCCGGTGGAAAATATTGTAGAGGAATACATAGATATATTTTCCTCACCTAAAGAGGTGTCATTGTGCAATTATCAAGTAAAACACTTAATTAGGTTTTATACGCGATGCTCCCTTCCTTAATGGTCCATATACATATTCTCTGTTTTGGAGAAAGAGGAAATAAAATGTCAGATTCAAGATCTCATCTGAAAGGGACACATTCAACCAAGATCCTCGCCTTGTGGGAGCCCAATTATGTTGATGTAGAAAAATAATGGGACATGGTGACTTTTTTAGTAGAACTTAGGTGGAACATTTGCAATACATTCATTAGATTTCGATCACCGTATGACAATACAAGTTATATGTCAATTTGGAGAAGTGTTCATTCTACATGGAGATAATTCGGTATTTACAATACATTGTGACATGATGTGCATGTTGA
>LPNX010967455.1:542148-564624 GCA_001517045.1 Pseudotsuga menziesii | reverse complement strand
ACACACACAGACATCTAGACACATCCACAGGTCACCCCATACCACTAAGGGCCCCCCTCCACTCTATCTCTCTCTCTTTATCGTCCCCCTCTTCTCATCCAATTACACCTAACCCCAACTCCCCCTCCTCTCCCTCTCTCTCTCTCTCACACACATACCTTAGATTTTTAAAACAATATAGTTAGGTTGAAGAGAGTGGGGGTGTTAATGGGATAATACTTAGGAAGTGCTTTTTAATTCCCCCTAAACGTTGAACGATCCCTTAGCCATGGAACTACATTCTTAAATGCTCCTAATGAGCACAACGCTCATATTCGAGTATAACACGTACGCGTTATATATGGTAAAAAGGCACACGCAATTTTTTTAATAATAGCACATGCACGTTATTTCTCAATATAAAAAACAACATACCATGTCTTAGAAACACTCTATCATATTTAAGACATGTTTCACAGTCCACGCGCAATTTCAGGTTGTGGAAAGTGCATTCATTCTCTTCTTCACCAAATTATCACAAAAAATTTTGATTTTGACATTAACCATCTCCATCACAAGTGTCTAAGTAATTCTTGGAGCATGGTATACATTGAGGAGCAAGAAAGAAAGAAATAATTGAGCAAGAAAGAAACCAAGCCTGGGGAATCTCCCATTCAGGAGCACCATAGAGCATCTCTAACATTTTTTTTTTGCGATTGAAGATCTAGCAAAGGAAACATTAGCTTGGTCATTGTGGTGGAGTATGTAGACACAATTGAGCAAGAAAGAAACCAAGCTTTGGGAATCTCCCACTAAGGAGCACCATAGAGAATCTTTACCATTGTTTTTCTTGAAAATTAAGTAGCTAGCAAAAGCAACATTCATCCCAATATTCCCCCTAACTAGAGTACCTAGACACAATTGAGGAAGAAAGAAACCAAGCTTGGGGATTCTCATATTGAGGAGCACCATAGAGAATCTCTACCATTATTTTTCTTGTAATTCATGAGCTAGAAAAAGCAACATTCCTCCCCAATATTCCCCCTAACTTGAGTATCTAGACACAATTGAGCAAGAAAGAAACCAAGCTTAGGGAGTATCCCATTAAGGAGCACCATAGAGCATCTCCACAATTTTTTTCTTGCATTTGAATAGCATCAAAGGAAATATTTCATTGGTCATTGTGGTGGAGTATCTAGACACAATTGTACAAGAAAGAAACCAAGCTTGGGGAATCTCACATTCAGGAGCACCATATATCATTGATCATTGTGGTGATGGGAAATTCATGCAATCAAGCAATAAAATCGACAAGGAAGACGATACCCAATGAAATCCTTGAATAAATCAGAGAAAATAACATAAATGACATGACCAATCGAAGACGTTCTATGCCCAATTCCGGTTGTAGAGGATGCCAAAGTTCTCCCTACCAATCCAAAACAAGAAATACAAAATCAATCGCTTGAGGGGACTTCAGTCTTTGTATAAGTTAAAGTGTTAGCACCGGAATTGAGCCCAAAGGTTGTAGAAGGCCCACTCCCAGGTAACAGCATAACCACTTTCGAAGATAGAAATGGCCTTCTACTCTTCCGAGAGGGATATCTCACCAAATATTAACAATGCAAGATAAGTACAAGTGAAACTATAAATTGTTTGTAAAATTGGTTGAAACAAGATATAGAACCATTGGGCAATGGAGTCAAGAAATGTAACAGAAATAAACAGAACTTATGCAGGTGATTTCAAAATTGACGCAAGATATCCATTCAATCACAGTCAAATCATAATTGTCTGGAGGGAAAGAGGAACATAAACAGACCATCAACACAGAGCATTGGAAAATTAATTCTGTATTAACTTTAGAATAAATCTTTGGTGAATATCTGAAACAACAGGCGGAGCATAGCATGTATGAATTCCAAACTGTTATACACATATTTCAGACACGAAAGAAAACATAATGAAAGAGATAAACTACAAAAACATTCTCATGAGAAAGGAAGAAATAGAATGTAATATAAACAACACATGAATCCCTGTGTAAAATGCTGACCTCGGCTCTGCAACTTTATTAAAATACTCTTGAAAGCATACACAACAAAATTACATCGGTTTTCAACCTTTTCTCCTTCTTCAGGAGGTATATTTTTAGCATTTTTGGACTTCCTGAACCGACATTCAGGAATCAAAATTTGTTACAAATTGGAGAACATCTTCTAACAAACTTCGGACGTGGCCTACACACCACGATTCACATAAGACAAAAATAAAATGCGGACTACTAGAAAAACAAGCTTAAAATCCCCTCCTGCATATCCCAGATGGTGACAGTTGTGTGAAAACCAATAGAAGCTTTTGTAATTGGCACGGTTCTCGACAAAACCCATGTCTTCTTTTCCTCTGATTCAGCTCCACCTCCTCAATATCTGATTTTGAAATTGATGACTTAGATAGTAAACCTGTAAATTTCTGGAAAAATACCCTGTAAAGATATTTTAAATTCTCCCAACCTATGATACCTGTGTAAACAATGAAGGGGTTTTTTGAATTTAGTCCTGTTATGAAGACAAACCTCTCTCATTTTCATGAAATTCAACTCCATTTGGCTGAAACAATTCTTTGAATGTGATGTCTGAAACAGTCCTTTGGAAAACCTAAAACATAGCCTGTAAAAATCACTTTGTTTCTTCTGACCCATATGACCTGTGTAAAAACTGAAGGAGGTTATTGAACATGATCATGTTCTTAATATAAAACTCATTCAATTTTGGAAAATTCTTTATGGTTTCCTGAAAACAATTGATTGAAATAACTGACTAAAACAATCATTTAAAACTCTAGAAATTTTCTCTCTGAAGATGACTTCGATTCTCTCAATCCACAACACATAGGTAAAAACTGAGAGAGGTTATTGTATATAGGTGTGTTGTGAAAGAAAAACCTTTCTCAGTTTCTGAAAAATCATCTTGGGTCGGCGGGAAAAAATGATTTCAAATAATGACCAAAAAATCCATTTTCGTAAAAAAAACAACCATGCTCTACTGCTTTAATTCAGATACTGTGTTTGTGTGGATGTTCTTAATGCTGAATATTTCATTTGTATATTTAACTTTCTGGAATTTATGCACCATTCTAGACTGTAATGTAAGAGTCATTGGCTCAACCGCTTACAGTATAAAATTCCTTTCCATCCAGGCAATTTTAAACAAGCAATACTTCTCCCAAGCAAAAACGTTTTTAGACTATTGATTTGTCAGGCGATTTGATGTTGCAACAACACGTGCTTTAACTTGATCCCAACACAAAATTTCGCTGACTAAAAATTTGACTTACCTCATGCAAGTTCACAATGCAAAATGATCGTACACCGTGGATTGGGATTTAGGTAATACTCAAGCCGTCAAAATTTTTTTGCCATACCCAATTTCGCGAATTGTAAAACTTCATTTCTCCTTGCTAGTTGACAATGTGAAATTTTTTTTATCCATGCCAATCTAACTGTCAAAACCTATCTACAATTTAACATCATTTCACAAATTGAAAAATTTAATTGCTCCGTGCAACTTCACAATGTGAAATTTCTTTTGGTCGTTGGATGTGACTGAGTTTTAGTAGGAGCCATTGATCTATGTTTAAATTTGATGCAAAAGTGGCAAGTTGGTGTGCGAGCCAAATTTGACTTTATGCCAAGAAACAAAGTGACATTATAATTTCTTGAGCACTAGGGCATTGCCTAAAATACCTCTTGGTAAAATATCCCATTTACTTTTTCCATAAAATATCCAAATTCTTTTTGGATTTATAAAAATAAATTTCGTTTATTTTTATAAAACATAACCTTTAGCCTCCTTTTACAAAATATAGTTCATGAATTTTTGTAAACATTATTCATAATGAATAATTTGTCTCTATAAAATATCTCCTTCTTAACCAAAATCCTTTAACTTTTTCTCGCGCCACCTCGAAATTTTTATAAATTGTTTTAATGAGTAATGTTTGAAAACCATTTGATCCTCAAGAGAAACTCATAATTTTTAGGCAATGAGGCTTTATGCGGAAAAAATAAAATGGTGTTAACAGCTGGATCCACGAGGGATGCTATCCTCCCAGTGAGGTAGCAAAGAACCCCTATAGACCAAGTGCCAAATCCATTGGGATACTCCCAATTTTCTCTAAAATCCTCAACCTACTCTGAAATGAACTACCAACTGAAACCATTCCGCAAACAAATCTCACTCTTTCAACCTATCACTTGTCACATGTCCACATTCTGAAAACTGAAGACAACTGTAACTGCACATCTGAACTTTAAACTGAAACTGAAATTAAAACTGAAACTGAAAACAAGTTGAAATTTGTTGAATGGAATGCTCGCCATGTCAAGCTTATTCATCTTTACTTACCTGCCCTACCTACTAAGTATCAACGTTCAATCAAGTAACTTCTGACTTCCAATGAAGCCACTCAAGCAAATGATCCCATAAACCAACCTTTTCTTCATGCTTGATAAAAAATAGAACTGAAGGACCTAATGGAACAAAGTTATAATAAATAAATTGATCTTTACAGTAGAGATATAACCAGCCATTACCACTACCAAGATTCTCCATGTACTCTGCCACTGGATCATAAAAACCATGACAGCCTTCAAAAAATTATGTCATTTGCTTACCATGAGAAGGCTGTCCCAACTGTAAATTACCTTGCACGGTGTCAAACTGATCTTCAAAAGAACCATGCAAGGAAAACACACATGACAATTTCCATGCGAGACATCGAAACTTCATCTAAAATTTCTGATTTTAAAACTTCATATTCTTCATATTCTTCAGTAGAAACATCATTCATTTCTTCAATGGAATCGAGCAAATAGATTTCTTCTTGACAACAAATTTCTGAATTTGAAAAACAAAAAGAAACATCCATTCGACAAGCCCCATCTTCTTCTTCATTATTCAACTCTTCATTGCATACTGTTGGTTTTTCTGAAGGCTGGGATTGATTGCATAACTGCCCTTCTTGCTCATCATCCATTCCAAGGAAATTTACACATTCATCTACAATATCAAATTTTTGTTTGTGATCAGAAACTTTAAGTCTCTTTTTTAACCACTCAAATGAAGGAAAACACAACGACAAACAGTCATCTTCAACATGTCTGGTTTCCACTATGTTTTCATACTTTTGATCTTGGATTGCAATGAAATTTTCTTCACTAATAGAAATTGTGACAAGCTAATTGCATTTTTTAGAAAACAAATCAGTACAACCATCTCCTTTCAAATCACTAGGCTGATCATCTTCTTCAAGCAAAGAGAGATTTATATATTCATGTAAATCTTTAGGTGAAATTTGAATTTGATCAACATGCAGCAGTCTTCCTTCAACCATTATTTCAAAATCTGATTTCTCTTTACTTGCATTTTCAGAAAATGAACATGTGGAGGGACTACAAGACTGAAATTTTCCAGAATTATCATCTTCTGTGTAATCAATCACACAAGCATTGTAACTTTCAAGAGATTGCTGTTGCGAAAAGGAAATTTCTGATTGGGAAGGGGAGGCCTTTTCTTGTAACAAAAGTTCGGAAGTTGAATAATATGAGGAAGTATTTTATTGATAGTCCCAACCTCTCTCTTGGTCACACAAAGAATGACAAGAATGATGCAAATCATCATCAATTTCAGGAAGAGAGATATAACTGGTTGAATCTGAGCTTTGATCTATGTCAACTTCAGTCAAGGAAGACAATACTAACTGCTGGGAAATTTCTTGAATATAATGGCAATTGGTTTGTCTTTATTTTTGAGATGAATATTCATGTAATATATCTAAAACCTCTTCATCCAAATACCGATCATCACCACACTCATATTTCACATTTTCAATGAACTCTCTATCGTGTGTGCAACAATCTTGAAGTAACAAAGAAGAAGGATAATGCCTTTCGAAATGTTCATGAATTATGGTATGAAATTCTTTAAGGGAGGATAAACTCCTTGCTAGAAATCCCTCATAACAAGACCTTGCATATCCTTCTAAACTAAACATGAAGAGTTTCATTAAAGAATCTTCATTCCATCCCACTCCCAACTTATGTATATGCTTATGAAATCTAAATAAATGGATGGCAGCATCATCACCTTTTTCATCATTGAATCTTGGAAGATATGTTTGCCAATTTACCAGAGGTATTTTATTGCGATAACCAGGAATGGCATCAAGATTCATATGAGCATACCTTGCAACCCGAGAAGTCATCTTGATGGTGGAGAAACTGAATCAGCTCCTCAAACTTTGCAACCTTGTTTGATAGTGGAGCTGCCATAGAACATTATGAAGAATGGATCCTTTGCAGATGGAGTCGCTAGGTGAAAAGAGACATGAACTTCATGATGTCTGACCATTTTTCACCATCAACAGTCAAATCTAAACCTTTCATTCAAATCCAGGGTGGATTGAAACCTCTCCCCGTCTTTGTCTTTCTGACCACCGGTCTCCCCAGTGGAGTCACCTTCTAGAATATTTTAGTGGAGTCACCAGGGAAAATGATACAACCTTTTTCACATGTAAGAATATATGTTTTCCCACAGAAACCCTTTATCCTTTGTTTTTTTATCGTTCTTCCCAGGTATGATCTTCAATTCATCCCTAGCAGCGGCACCAGTTTGTTAGCACCGAAATTGAGCCCAAAGGTTGCGGAAGACCCGCTCTAAGGTAACAGCAGAACCACTTTTGAAGAGAGAACTGTCCTTCTACTCTTTCGAGAGGGATCTCTCACCAAATATTAACAATTCTAGATAAGTACAAGTGAAACTATAAATTGTTTGTAAAATTCGTTGAAACAAAACATAGAGCCATTGGGCGATGGAGTCAAGAAATGTAACAGAAATAAACAGCACTTATGCAGGCGATTTCAACACAGAGGAAATATAGCCATTCAATCACAGTCAAATCATAATTGTCTGGTGGGAAAGAGGAACATGAACAGGCCATCAACACATAGCATTGGAAAATGAGTTCTATATTAACTTTAGAAGAAAGCTTTGGTGAATATCTGAAACAACAGGTGGAGCATAGCATGTATGAATTCCAAACTGTTATACACTTATTTTATACATGAAAGAAAACATAATGGAAGAGATCAACTAGAAAAACATTCACATGAGAAAGGAAGCAACAGACTGTAATATAAACAACACATGAATCCCTATGTAAAGCACCGACCTCAGCTCTGCAACTTTATTAAAATACTCTTGAAAGCATACACAGCAAAATTACATCAGTTTTCAACCTTTTCTCCTTCTTCAAGAGGTATATTTATAGCATTTTTGGACTTCCTGAATTGACATTCAGGAATCAAAATTTGTTACAAACTGGATAACATCTTCTAACAAACTTCGTACATGGCCTACACACCACAATTCACATAAGACAAAAATAAAATGTGGACTACTAGAAAAACAAGCTTAAACGCCCCTCTTGCATATCCCAGATGGTGACAGCTGTGTGAAAAATGAAATATTTTTTTGTAACTAGCCCAGTTCCTGACAAAACCCATGTATTTTTTTCCTCTAATTCAGCTCCAGCTCCTCAATATCTGATTTTGAAATTGATGAATCAGATAGTAAACCTGTAAATTTTTGGAAAAATACTCTGTAAAGATTTTTTAAATTCTCCCAACCTGTGATATCTGTGTAAAAACTGAAGGAGGTTTTTGAATTTATGTCTGTTATGAAGACAAACCTCTCTCATTTTCTTGAAATTCAGTTCTATTTTGCTGAAACAATTCTTTGAATGTGATGTTTGAAACAGTCCTTTGGAAAACCTAAAACATAGCCTGTAAAAATCACTTTGTTTCTCCTGACCCATATGACCTGTGTAAAAACTGAAGGAGGTTATTGAACATGATCCTGTTTTTAGTATAAAAATCATTCAATTTTGGAAAATTCTTTATGGTTTCCCGGAAACAATTGATTGAAATAATTGACTAAAACAGTCATTTAAAAATATGGAAATTTTCTCTCTGAAGATGACTTCGATTATCTCAATCCAAAGAACCTGGGTAAAAACTAAGAGAGGTTATTGTAGATAGGTGTGTGATGAATAAAAACCTTTCTTAGTTTCTGAAAAATCATCTTGGGTCGATGCGAACAATTGATTTAAAATAATGACCAAAACAGCCATTTTCGTAAAAAAAAACAACCATGCTTAATTCAGATACTGTGTTTGTGTGGATGTTCTTAATGCTGAATATTTCATTTGTAGATTTAATTTATGGAATTTTTGCACCAATATATACTGTAGTGTAAGATTCATTGGCTCAACTGCTTACAGTATAAAATTCCTTTGCATCCATGCAATTTTAAACAAGCAATACTTCTCCCAAGCAAAAACGTTTTTACACTATTGATTTGTTGGGAGAGTTGATGCTGCAAAAACACGTGTTTTAACTTGATCCCAATACAAAATTTCACTGACTGAATATTTGACTTACCTCATGCAAGTTCACAATACGAAATGATCGTGGATTGGGATTTTGGTAAAACTCAAGCAGTCAAAACATTTTGCCCGTACCCAATTTTGCGAATTGTAAAACTTCATTTCTCCTTGCTAGGTGACAATGCAAAATTTGTTTTATCAGTGGATTTTCCTCACCTGCCAATCTGGCCGTCAAAACCTATCTACCATTTAACATCATTTCACAAATTAAAAAATTTAATTGCTCCGTGCAACTTCACAATGCGAAATTTTTTTTGGTCGTTGGATGTGACTAAGTTTGATATGAGCCATGGATCTATGTTTAATTTTGCTGCAAAAGTGGCAAGTTGGTGTGCCATCCAAATTTGACTTTATGCCAAGAAACAAAGTGACATCATAATTTCTTGAGCACTTGGGCTTTGCCTAAAATACCTCTTGGTAAAATATCCTATTTAATTTTTCCATAAAATATCCAAATTCTTTTTGGATTTATAAAAATAAATTTCATTTATTTTTATAAAACATAACCTTTAGCCTCTGTTTACAAAATATATTTCATGATTTTTTGTAAACATTATTCATAATGAATAATTTGTCTCTATAAAATATCTCCTTCTTAACCAAAAGCCTTTAACTTTTTCTCACACCACCTCGGAATTTTTATAAATTGTTTTAATGAGTAATGTTTGAAAACCATTTGATCCTCAAGAGAAACTTAGAATTTTCAGGCAATGAAGCTTTATGCAGAAAAACTAAAATGATGCTAACATAAAGCACAAGCATCACATGGCACTGATCAAATAAAACGTAGGTGCACATCAGTGCCACCTGAAACCTTTGCAGATTTACTTGGATGTGGGTATACAAGTGATGAAGTTAGAGATTCGTTGAATGGTGACTGTATGCTCGAAGAAGCCAATGTTGTTCAAACCACCCAAGAGGATTTCCAATTTCCACCATCCATCTGATAGCAAGAGATAGAAGGACATGAAGCTTATCTTCAAACGCCAGATCAACCGGGTGATATAGTACACAGTGTGGTTCCAACCTCCCTACCTTCATTAACAACTTCATACCGAAGAACTCCAAAATGTATATAGATCAATGAAAGTCTCATTGGTTCTCTTGAAGGTACGTTGTCTAAACTCAATATTGCATATCAATCTCAATAGATACTTGTCAACTACTTTGATTCTAAATGTGATGGAAATAAATGTAGATTATTTATATCATTATTAAAATCTAGGTCTATGACTGTTGTTAGGAGAAACTTAAGGATAAATATGATAAACAGTTATGAACCAAGTTCTCATATTGTCAAACGTTTAGTAGATGCATTTAGTACAATCAGAAAGAAATATCGTTCAAAGGATCGCAATGCGGCTCGTCATGTGTTGTCACAATCAATCGTGAACAAAAGTACCAAGGCCCTTCGACTTCTTAAGACTACATCCAAACTTGTAGGCTTGGATATCAAAACACTCCGTAGGTATTTTTCTAGAAGAGAACAACTTGACTCTGGTCAAACAGATGTTTGGGCCTTCATTGGTAGGTTTCCACGCTCTAATATGAAGCTCATTGATGTGGTAAAGGGACTAGTGTAGGAGTTTTGGTGTGACAATAGTAGATCTTAATCAAACCAAAAATATGTGCTAAAATTGAGAAGGCGTTCAACGGATCGTGAGCCTCATATTAAACATTTTCTTGACATGACACAAATAGAATTATATGAGAGATTTAGGCATGGACATAATGAGCTTAACTTGGGCCAAAGATCCTTCAAGAAATGCAAACCATGGTATGTTAAAATAAACACAACTTGTAACATATGTTGTTGTCAATATCACATTGAGTAGGTTATTATTATGACACATATATACATATATTCAATGTGTATTGCATAACACTCTTGTGCAGGAATGCTCAACTACAGTGCCACCGACATCATCTAGAGACTTTATTCATAGCATTTTGTGTATAAGGATAGAAGGTTGCACATTTTATCAAAGGCCTTGTGTATATGGGACATGCCCAAGGTGTGGTGGAATGGAAATTTTGGACAAATGCATACATGTGACCGATGAGCATGAACTTGGGAGACATGAAGTGAACTTGTAGTCATTCGAATATGTCACGTATGATGTCGTCGGAGGGAATGAAAGAAAAAAGGTACAATTGGTCACCTATCAGGTTAGTAACGCATTCCTAATTATTATTTTTTTCTTCATGTATTTCTACTTCATATATGTAACAACCTATTGATCTGTACATATTTATTGTTGATCTACGAGGTATGGGTTTGCAACTTCAAGGAGGAATTATTTGAAAAGACACAACAATATGGAAAGCATGTACATGTGGCTCATTGGCAATATGAGCAGTTTAGAATGTGTAGGGATATATTTAATCAGTGGTTTATTTTGTGGAAAACTACAATATTCAACCGCAAAACGAGATTCAGAGTCAATATTGTCACTCAGACCAGGTCAGCATAATGGTCTGTATCACCTATAGACATGGGTCAGATTGTACTGAAGAGAAAAGTGTTATATTGAAGGAGTATCACTTTTACATAAGTGATGACAGGTGTCATGAGTTTGATTTTGTACAACACAACTTTCAATTGTTCTACGATCACCTGAAGGATAACAATATACAGATGGAACAACATTGGATTGGGTCTGATGGTTGTGTGATGCAATTCAGAAATGCATGTTTCTTCCAATGCTTGTGTATTCTCCACAAGAGGCACAAGGTACCACATATTTGGAACTATTTCGAGACCGGACACAGAAAAGGGGAACATGATGGAGCAGGTGCATGCATCAAGATTGCATTACGTAAGAAAGAAATGAAATTTACAACTATTTGCTCATCCGAGACGCAAAGACCCTTATTGCATGGTGTTCTTCAGTAATGGGGCAGGGAGCCACAAGGCAAGAAGACCAATCATCTCAAAAAGCATATGTACATATATATATTTTTTGGAGGTTTTCGATGTAGATCGATCAAACCTATATGAGTGCAAGACTGTCCAAGGAACTCTTGCATTCCATTCATTTAGAACGTCAGACATTGTTATATTTGAAATGTGGACAAGGAAACTCTCTTATTTTTGGTATCCATGTAATAGTGGTGAATGGGACAATTGTGAATCCACAGATTGGGTTGACTATTGGGATCGTGTATCACTCCCCATTGGTCAAAAAATAACTACAAAATCATCCCAGTTGGAGGAGGACCAATCAAGTATTTCACGTGACTATAACCACATATTAGATCTCGTGCAACCAGGTTCGATTGTTATGTTGATAACTTTGAAATGTTTCACGACTAGTTCTGTTTAGTTAGCTGAATCCTAGGTTAGCATTTTATTTTATGCAAGGAACATATACGTAGTGGTTTCCCAGAGAGGCAATGAATGGTAGAATGACTATTGGCTGTAACATTGCTTGGATGGGAAGCAAACCCTCATTGTCTCATTAAGCGAATCCGAGGGAAATAATTTTCCAATTGGGTCGATGGTTATCAAAGGAGAATATTTGACACAGGTTTCACACGCACATAAGAAAAAAGGTTATGTATTTGAAGATTATAGACCAAGTCAAATTGTATACCATTATACAAACTTAGTTATTGGTACAAACCTCCAACTGCAAACAATTCCAAGCAAGAACTTATCAAAGTCATGATACTTTTTTCCTTACTCCGAGCATGAGAGGCGAAAGGATACCATTTCTATTAGAGGTGATCCCGATGGTCTAGTTGAATGACCATAGGTAGGTAGTCAGGAATGTGGTAGTCAGGTATTTTGGTTTCATGGTCTCATTTATTATTTACAGCTTGATAGATTGATAAATTTCATATACTTCTACAACTTGATAAATTGCACAAGCTTCATCATGGATTTGTTGTATTACATTCATACTTACATGACTCATTCCATATAGTCCTAGAACATTATCTAGCACTCTATCTAGTATATATCTATTGCATCTACCTTGAATCTCGAAGTTGGTCCTATAAGGACATTAGTCAACACCCCAAGTTTTCATGGAACTTCCTAATGTAAGTGTAAAAATAAGGTATAAAGATATTCCCATGCTTAATAACCCTAGCCAATCCTAGCCTAAAAATCCTATCCTACAAGCCCTATATCCAATGCTAGTAACTCTAGTTTGTACCGTAAACCCTAGTGAATGTGTAGCTAGAAACCCTAGTTTGTGTCAATTTCGTGATCCACCAAAGGCGAGTTAATGTAGCCCCTTGTGTTAGTGAACCATACTAATTTAGCCTATGATGGAGACTAAATTTTAACATTACAAAATGAAGCAAAAAGAGAAGTATCCACATGACATTCTACATCAAGAGCATCCATTACTGACATACTACATACTACATCAATAGCATAATACATACTACATACTACATCAATAGCATCCATTACATGATGTATTACATCAAGAGACAATCCTAGTAACCCAAGTTTGTACCGTAAACACTAGTTTGAATTATAAACCCTAGTTTGCGTTCAAAATCCTAGAAAACATAGTTTGTAGCCACTAACTATCATCTATAGATCATTAGTACCATTTATTTGATATCACCATTGAACAATATCTCGTATCAAACATTCAAACCTTAGAATGAAGGAGACCACTAGTGTTTTAATAAAAGGAGAATGAAATCATAAGAATGATGGTAATCACATCAATTGAGATGTAATTTAATCACATCAATTGGAAGGAAAAGTAGTCATTTCGATATGGATGAAGCTTTATCTCTTTTAATTTAGATAATATAATTACAAGTGTTAGGACTCAAATCTTGAAGTTGGTCCTATAAGGACATTAGTCAACGGCCCAAGTTTTCATGGAACTTACTAATGCAAGTGTTAAAATAAGTTATACAAATCTTCCCATGCTTAATGAACCACCGAAACCCAGTTTTGATGCATGGTTGGAATTCTATGCCCCAAGTAGGGATTCAATAGGTGTCCCTGAAAGCCTGTAGGAGGTTGGATTCAACGTGCCATAGAATGATGACCATGGCTCGAATCGATGGACTGTCGACTCTGTTGGATTTAGGACATCGTTATAGTGCTAGGCATATCCCTCTCATTTGGCCCCATGGACAACGGATCCTGTTTTAGGTCGATTTCAGAAACTAGGGTTTTTCTCACTAAGGGAATGTGAAATTTTTGCACATAGGGGTCAAATTTTAAAATTCCTCGACCATGAATGTGTGGCTACTATTCCCAGATGGAACCTCCCTAAACATGCTTTCATGACCCACTGGTACCCCGTTTTGGTTCACGATTGGAATTCTATGCCCCTGGTAGGGATTCAACAGGTGCCCATGAAATCCTGTAGGAGGTGGGATTCAACATGTAATAGAATGATGGCGATGGATCGGATCAATAAATATTCAAATCCATTAGATTTAGCACATTGGGATAGTACTACAGGTGTCCCTCCCCTTTGGATCCATGGACAATGGATCTTGGTTTAGGTCAATTTTGGAAACTAGGGTTTTGCTCAGTAAGGGAATGTAAAGTTTTTACACATAGGGGTCAACTTTGCAAATTTATCGACTGTGAATGTGTGGATAGAATTCCCACATGGAACCTCCCTAAACATGCTTGTATGACCCACCAAAACCTATTTTTGATGCACACTTGGAATTCTATGCCACGGGTAGGGATTCAACAGGTGTCCCTGAAATCTTGGAGGTGGGATTCAACGTGCAATAGAATGATGATCATGGCTCAGATCGATGAATCATCAAATACGTTGGATTTGGGAAATTGGGATAGTACTAGGGGTGGCCCTCTCCTCTGGCTCCATTGACAAGGGATCATGTTTTAGGTCAATTTTTGAAACTAGAGTTTTGTTCAGTAAGTGAATGTGAAATTTTTGCGCATAGGAGTCAACTTTGAAAATTCCTCGACCGTGAATATGTGTCTACCATTCCCACATGGAACATCCCTCAACAATATTTTATGACCCACCAGAACCCAGTTTTGATGCACGGTTGGAATTCTATGCCCCAAGTAGGGATTCAACAAGTGTCCCTGAAAACCTGTAGGAGGTGGGCTTCAACGTACAATAGAATGATGATCGTGGCTCGGATCAATGAACCGTCAACTCTGTTGGATTCAAGAAATTGATATAGTTCTATGGGTGACCATCTCCTCTAGCTCCGAGAACAAGGGATCCTATTTTAGGTCAATTTTGGAAACTAGGATTTTTCTCAGTAAGGGAATGTGAAATTTTTGCACATAGGGGTCAACTTTGAAAATTCCTCGACCGTGAACATGTGGCTAGAGTTCCCACATGAAACCTACCTAAAAAAACTTTCATGACCCACTGAAATCTAGTTTTTATGCATGGTTGGAATTCTATGCCCCGGGTAGGGATTCAACATGTGTCCCTGAAATCCTGTAGGAGGTGGGATTGAATGTGTCATAGAATAACGATCATAGCTTGGATCGAAAAACCTAGACTCCATTTGATTCAGGACATCGGTATAGTTCTAGGGGTGGCCCTCTCCTCTGTCTCCATGGACAAGGGATCCTTTTTTAGGTCAATTTTGGAAACTAGGGTTTTTCTTAGTAAGGGAATGTGAAATTTTTGCACATATTGATCAACTTTGCAAATTCCTTGACCGTGAACATGTGGCTAGTGTTCCCACATGGAATCTCCCTAAACACGCTTGCATGACCCATCAGAACCCTATTTTGATGCATGGTTGGAATTCTATGCCCCAGGTAGGGATTCAACAGGTGTCCCTGAAAGCTTGCAGGAGGTGGGATTCAACGAGCAATAGAATGATGATAGTGGATCATATTGATGAATCGTTTACTCTGTTGGATTCATAAAATAAGGATAGTTCTAGGGTTGTCCCTCTCCTCTGGCTCCATGGATAAGGGATCATGTTTTAAGTCAATTTTGGAAACTATTGTTTTGCCCAGTAAGGGAATGTGAAATTTTCATACATAGGGGTCAATTTTGAAAATTCCTTGAATGTGAAAATTTGGATAGCATTGCACATGGAGACCTCCCTAAACACGCTTGCATGACCCACCAGAACAGAGTTTTGGATGCACGACTAGAATTCTATGGCCCAGGTAGGGATTCAAAAGGTGTCCCAGAAATCCTACAAGAGGTGGGCTTCAACGTGCCATAGAATGATAATTGTGGCTCAGATCAACGAACCATTGACTTCGTTTGATTCAAGACATCAGGATATTACTAGGGGCATCCCTCTCCTCTAGTTCCATATACAAGGGATCATGTTTTAGGTCAATTTTAGAAACTAGGGGTTTGCTCAGTAAGGGAATGTGAATTTTTTGCTCATAGGGGTCAACTTTGCAAATTCCTCGACCATGAAAATGTGGCTAGATTTCCCACATGGAACCTCCCTAAAACCTCTTACATGACCCACCGGAAACCCATTTTGATGCACGGTTAGAATTCTATGCCCCGAGTAGGAATTCAACAAGTGTCCCTGAAAGCCTATTAGGAGGTGGGATCCAACGTGAAATATAATGATGGCCATGGCTTGGATCGAAAAACCGTCGACTCTATTGTATTCAAGATATCAATATAGTGCTAGGAGTGTCCCTCTCCTCTATCTCCATGGACAAGGGATCCTGTTTTAGGTCAATTTTGGAAACTAGGGTTTGTCGAGTAAGGGAATGTGAAATTTTTGCACATAGGGGTCAACTTTTCAAATTCCTTGACCATGAACATGTGGCTAGCATTCTCACATGGAACCTACCTAAACATGCTTGCATGACCCACCGGACCCCAGTTTTGATGCATGGTTGGAATTCTATGCCCTGGGTGGGGATTCAACAGGTGTCCCTGAAAGCCTGTAGGAGGTGGGATTCAATGTGAAATAGAATGATGGCTGTGGCTCGGATCGATGAAATATTGACCCTTTTGGATTTAGGACATCGAGATAGTGTTAGCGGTGTCTCTCTCCTCTAGATCCATGGACAAGGGATCATTGTTTTAGGTCAACTTTGGAAACTAGGGTTTTGCTCAGTAAAGGAATGTGAAATTTTTGCACATTGGGGTCAAATTTGAAAATTACTCGATCGTGAATGTGTGGCTAATGTTACCACATGTAACCTCCCTAAACATGCTTGCATGACCCACCAAAACCCATTTTTGATGCACGGTTGGAATTCTATGCTCCGAGTAGGGATTCAACAATGTGTCTGAAAGCCTCTAGGAGGAGGGATTCAACGTGCCATAGAATTATGACCATGGATCAGATATATATGTTTGAATAAGAGTTACACTATATTGGATACACATGGAAGAAGGCTACCTTATTAGTTTATTTTTTTCATATTATTCCTCTTATATTCGAATTGTTTTACCGTACTACTGGGAAAAAATTTACACTAGAGCATACAATAAATATAATTTAGAGAATTTTATAAAATAACACTATGGAAATATAGGACCAATAAATTACACAAGAATTTTATCACATTCATTATTAGTCACATTCATCACACAAAGGTATTCGTCATGCAAAGGGTCGAGCTAGAGCACGGGCATGTTGCTCATACTCTTTTTCCATACAATACCTGGATATATATAAGAACTCAGTGTTCAAGTCCAAGTAAATAAAATACATACTTGTGGACTCAAGTTCTTCCCTTTCATTTTAGAAACAGGTATAACAATAACAATGAGTGATACTACACAACTAATTAACAACTCGAGAATGGTCCTTTAAAGTATTCAAGTCATTTGTAATTATTTTTGTGGGTATACTGTTAAATTTTAGGGTTAATTCGTATTTGACATAGGTAAATAAATATACTTCAATAAATAAACATAATTTATAAAACAAGATTCAAAATATTACTTCTCCAATCAATTTAAACTATAATAAAATCACACATAATTTTCATCTCTTCCAGAGTTGGTCCTCGAGGTGATTCATCAAATTCCATGTACATTAACAAAAGGATAAAATAATGTGCAGGAGATACAACAATAAAGAATCATAACCACTATTATGAATCAACCGTGTACTCGAATACTTTTAGGTTTGATGTGTATCCCATATATTCGTTAGATGAAAGACATCATGCCAAACACCAACTTCATTTATGTAGAACACACAGGTGCATCACTTAGATGTGTCAACTTCACGCATCCTTTAAATGTTTTTTAGGTTGTTATGTGGGTAAGGTGATTATGTATTCCACTTAGTTCGGTCAGTTTCTTAGGTGTGTTGGGTGCTTATGTGTGTTAGGTATGTTTCATTTTTGTGAATACAATTTATCATTGTTAATTATACATTGTATATGCAATTGGATTGTGGTAAAAAACAATTTAAATGTAGATTGTTGTCATTACTCAATATTGTAATTGTGCATTGTTCTCAAATTAATAACTTATATCTCTGTGCAATCATAAAATATATCACAAATTGGGAACAATACACATAAAAACATTCTTGGCCACACATGTATGATCACACTTAAGACAGAACTATGAAGATCTCAAGAGCCTTGATATGAAATATTTTTTATATCATGAAAGTTATAATACAAAAATAGAAGGCCCTTAAATGGCATGTCAATGTACATGTATCAAAAACATCATTGATGTACATGCAAACAAAAGTACATATGTCCTATACCGCACCCCTAAACTCTAACTTCCTCTTGTGCACAAAAGTACAGATTTGTCCTAGAACAAAACATCAAAACTCTAACTTTCTCTTGTTTTTTCTCGCCTCTGATGCTTGTTTCCTTTGTCCATGACCACTGTGCATCTCTGGCGACTGCAAATCAATGACCGTATTTCTTGATCAGGTAACTGAACTAATACTATCTAGCACTAAAAAAGTTTGAAAATTTAAAATACGACTCAATTGTACATAAAACAAACACTTACTACATCCATCTGGGGTATAGATTCCTCTGGTGTCCTCCTCCTTGCGGATATTCTCTCGCGGTAATGCTTGTCTATGAATAAAAAAGAACTATGTCAATTATCTCAACAATTTGGCAACATGTACATGCATGAGAAAGTACTAATTATGTAAATAATGAACATCTCACCGAAAAAATTTGTTCGAGGGCATGACACTGGGTTTCTTCAGTAGAAAGAGGAGCCGTAGGCTGAACATCAATCTTGGTCGTGTGCACTAATGGACCAGGGCGTGGCTACATTCACCAAATTCTAAAATAGTTAGACATCGTGCAAGTCCATACACAATACAAATGAACGGTACAAGTACAAATATTCAAGTAGATACCTCTTGTTGACTTCTCCCAATTGTATATGCAACATTGGTTGCAGCATCAACAACCCCGCTAAGGTCTATCACAGATGACTCTACATCCTGATGATGTAAACATGTGAAAATAACATTAAGAAAAACTAGTTATGAAGTGAATTGAAATCTAACTAGAAACTTCCATTGGAAGTGTGTACATTATCGTGGAATCAGTAGTTTCATCATCATGGACACCCGCTCTTTTTAAGGAAGAGGGTCATCTGGTGTAGATAACACGCTTATCTATGTTTCTACTACGAGGAGATACAAACCATAGAGGTGGTGCAAGGATTTGCGATGATGTCTGCAGTCATAAAGTGTTACCATAATTAGACATGGACATGAATTAATGGAATAATATGTACTAAAAAACTAACATGTTGTAATATAATTACCTACATGGGACATATATCTCTCCCATGGGAGGGACCGCTTCCAACACTTTCTTGCCCCTATGTAGAGCCAGATAACACCTACAAGTTTAAAAATTATAAATATTAGAAATCTATAAAGGATTCAAGAGTGTACAGTGATAAATTTAAATAATTTGAACAATATTCATTCATTAACCATATACTTACATTCCTGAGGTAATCATAAAATCCACCTGGGGAATTCACTGAGATCAATGTCTCTGACATCCTATTCAAAATGGGGTTTTTGCAACTTCAAAAATTGTAAATATTAGACCATTTAACAAATTAATTGAATAACACATGTATTAACAAAATGATATGTATAAAAAAATGACATGTGTTGAAATATTACCTCGATGTCAGTTATTTGAGCCTCGGATACAAAAACACCGGGTGCAATACCACCCCCCTTAGAGGAATCAAGCTCCTACAAGAGTAAAAATTACATATATTAAGAATCGTTTAATATGTGTACAATATGGAATAATTTGATTTAACAACAATAGAGTTTTTACAATGTCCTCACTTGGCCACCAGTCATCGTAGAGATACCATGTGTTGGTCCACGTCCATAAAATTATTGACCACACATTGTGCACGCATGTGGCTTGCTCTAGGGCACATGGGATGTTAGACTATCCCTGCCAATAGATTGTCCTCTACCACCGGAAGATGGCCCTACCTGGTCAATAGTTGTGATATAGCGTAATAAATGCCTCCTGTGTCTGGGTAACCATATCATGTGCAGGAGGGATGTCTAGCATCGGTAGCTAGGAATGGGGTAGTGGTATATGTCGATTGGCATCTATCTCTATTAATAGCATTGGGTCACTTTTGGTGCATCCCCCTACCAGCGCCCTAGAACCCCAACATCTCAAAATAGTTGACATGTTTTCTCATCACAAACTCTGCATAAAGTTTCTAAAGGAAGTACAATGGTACTTCCTTATTGTTGTGCGGGGAAATATAAAAAACCATATACCATTTTTCCATCCAATGGTCTCTAATTGGTTTACATATGCACCACTCAATGATAATATGTGGTCTACTTCTCTCTAGAATGTCATCCATCCTAGGCACTCTAAATAGTGTATATATATATATGCTCTTTTGTTATTTTGAGCTTCTTAATCTCGTTGTAGCTCAAACCATCAACATATTCTTGTGTTTTTTTCTTCCTGTAGGATTCTATGCTATAAAAAGCATCATTTGATCTACTAATCGTATCCACTATGGTCGTTAATGATTTCCTTATTCATTGTTCCGCAACTGTAGTTTTCGAAATGAGGAAATATGTGGTGGTGGTTTTTTTTATCTCAACAGTTTCAGACCCTAAAGCAAGTCTTTCATCAGGAGCGACAAAGTTCATCTCCACCCCTCCAAGCAGAACCAATCTCTCTTACATGACGAATAACTCTCAAAACATTTGCATTGTGTTCCATAGTAGCCACTGCAATCATAAATACAAATAAAATATCAATAGAAAAATAAACACATGGTATAATGACATCTCTAATAAATGAAAAGTGTAAAACTAATGTACGGAAAATAACAACATAAACTATTTATAATTTAAATTTTAAAATTGATCTTGAATTTACATTAAATAATAAAAATTTACCAGTTTTTCATCTTAAATTTATGTCGTAAATTTATATTAATTCCAATTTCCATATGCATGTACATAAAATGTCCTATGTGCATGTGTTGATTGGGAATATACTCTAGCTTATTTTAAGGCTTGGATTATGAAGTTTCATCGAAATTGTGAGGTGTTGACTAATGCCCTTGTAGGACCAACTCCGAGATTGCGTGTAAAGGAAAGGGATAGAGCCTAGAAGAGGTGGTAGAAGGTGCTATTGGTGAATAAAATCCCAATATAGGAAATTATTTTGATAGATATGTAATTATTTGTTGTAGCAGATTTTTTTGGACTCCAAATTCCATTTATCATCTTTGTTTATATGTAATCTGGGCATTGTATGGATTCCACTTGATGTTATTTTAGTTGTATGCACTCTTTTTATATATCCAAGAGAGACTTTGCATAATTGTGTATAGTTCCTTTAATGGTTGCAAGGTTTCCAATGGATTCTATCATGTTTGATAGTATGTGATTGGCATGTAATCAAACACACCAACCTCCCTATGTATCTTGATGTTCGTAGAGCCTATTGTTGAACTCCGTTGTCTTGACCTTAACCAAAATGTACCCTTCAGTCAAGGGGAAATATTTGTTAAGCATGGGAAGCTTCTATACCTTATTTTAACACTTGTATTACAAAGTTTCATCAAAACTAAAAGGTGTTTATTAATTTTCTTGGACGACCAACTTCGATATTTCGAATAGAGGCAAGGGATTTACCATGTTTGTTTATGTTTTTTAGGGAAGATACGAATTCTACTTGAAATTTTTTTTAGTTGTATGCAACCTTGCAATATACTTGACAAACTTTGCATATTTGTGAATTTTTGTTTGGATTCACAAGGATTCTTGTGAATATACGTATGCAAATAGTGAAATTAATTTGTTTTTTATGAGTAAATTGGGGTTTTGGTTTACATTGGGCATGTAAATTTCTTATGCAAACTTTGCATATTTGTGAATTTTGGTATGGATTCATAAGGATGCTTGTGATTATGCATATGCAAATAGTGAAATTTTGTTTTTTATGAGTAAATTGGGGTTTTGGTTTCCATTGGGCATGTAAATTTCTTATGCAACCTTGCAATATACTTGATAAACTTTGCATATTTGTGAATTTTGGTTTGGATTCACAAGGATGCTTATGAATATACATATGCAAATAGTCAAAATGATTTGGTTTTTATGATTGAATTGGGATATTGGTTTCCATTGCTTATGTAAATTTCTTTATGGGCATAAAAATTAAAAAAACAATGGTTTCAATTCTATTAGGGCATAGAAATTATTGAAAATAGGGAAATTAGCATGAGAGGATTTGGAGTAAATACCTCACAAGGAAGAGATTGATCCCAAAGGTGGAGTTCGTTGGCCTTTTAACAACCAAAACATGTTCACCCTTGCTCGTTTTGCTTCACTCGAAAACGTTGTTGTGCATGGATATGGAGAAAATGACGAGCTCGGCCTGTTTTAAGAATAAAACATGTTTTGCATCACGCGAGTGCATTTTTGTACACTATAACGTGTGTGCATTGTACTTAACTATCCTAATTGGAAAGCATGTTGGCAGGCTTGGGACTAGGCTTGGTAGGGTCGTAATTACTTAGGATGATGTTTGTCGTATGGATCTTGAATGAT
>LPNX010967455.1:520642-542134 GCA_001517045.1 Pseudotsuga menziesii | reverse complement strand
ATATATTAGAAATTTTATCGTGTTTATTATTGTTTAGAAAAAATTTGAAAACTATCTTACTACTTTTGAATGTTTTCATATTTTTGAATTAAGTTTTTTATTTATTTTATTTACTCATAGAAAACATATGAATTATGTCATCAAATGCAATAATAAATATCTAAGGAAAATTTAAATCCTTAATGAATATTGCATTGCAACAAAATCCTAAGATGTGACATAAGCCTTGATGAATGGCAACTACCATGTTATTAATGTGTAGCATTTTGGGCATTGTCACAATGCAACACAACCATTGTAAGATAAATCTATAATGATGCTAAACATTGTTAATCATGTTCATGTTTTAATATTGTTGTGTATTAAAAAGGATATCTTATAAATCAATATTGTTAAATACTTGAACATATGGTTATAAGCAAATTAAAAATATAAAATGTAAGTATACCTATCATAATATTTATATTAAATGTTATACCTTATCAAATAATATTGTTAAATACAAATAGATTATTATAAACAAATTAAAATTATAAAATATTTAAGTGTAATTATCATAATATTTATATAAAGTGTTTTTACTTTAAATCACTCATTCTTTATGTTTAATTTCTTGACTCAATATTTAGTTTGATATTTAAAACTATTATAGCCAAATAACACTAGGTTTAATTTAATATAATTGTTTTGTGGTATTCAAATAACACTATGTTACTATAATATAAATATAAGTGTTTTCTCTTTTAATTTGTTTTATATAAATATTTTTTTATCATTTTATTTTTTTTTTATTTTTCCTTCAAAAGAGTATATGTGTGTGAGAGATATTTATATTGAGTGTTATACCTTATCGAATAATATTGTTAACTATAAATAGATTATTATCAGAAATTAAAATATAAAATATAAATGTAACAATTATAATTATAATAAATTATGTTTAAATTTTTTTAATTTGTTTAAAAAAATTATATATAAATATTCATAATAAAAGTGTTCAAGTTTTACTCTTATTTCATTGTGTTTTAAGTTTTGCGGTGTGTGTGTTATTTGCACCAATGGTATTGAGGATGCCTTCTCTAGAACTCTAGCTAGGTTGTTTAGCACTTCTTTGAATTCTTTTTGCATATGGTTGTTTTAACCTAGTTTCCAATCATCTAATCAAGTTATTTCACTTATACCTCTCTTCTAGGATCCCTGGAAATCGGGGGTGAATGTTGGATCCAAGGTAAAATTCACTCGGTGAAAATCGTTTTTCCAATTATTTCCAAGTTGCAACCCTATTTTGTTAGGCTAACTATCATTTGAATATTTTTTAGAAAATAAATAATGGGTTATTTAATATTGACCCTCAAAACTTCTTTTATATAAAAAATTTGCCCAAAGAAAATTTGAAACCCCTCTAATTTCTCCCATGGGATAAATTTTGCCACTAAAATCACCCATGTAGATTATGACCTGCATTGTTACTATTTGTTAGTACTGCTATTACTGCTTTATTTCATGTACATTGATTGTTACTGCTTATGGTAATTGGTAAATCATATCAATGACCAACTTTAACACAGTTACCATTGGATGATTGGGGTGTTAAAATTGAAAGAGATGAAAATTATGTTCTAAATTTATTACAACAGTACATTTTTAAATCTAGATTTTTTTTAGTTCTGTCTCATGCATGAAAGTATAAAAATTTTGATCTTTCTTTATATCAAACCTGAACGGTGAAGCTAACCAAAACTTTACCAATTAGAGCCTGGAAAACCATAGTAAGGTGTACAGATTGGAAAAGAGTAAGAGTTTTCAAAGGTCAAAAAATTCCCTTCAACCCTTAGGTCTGTAGGTAAGCGATAAGGCCTAGGATCCATGTGATCATCAAAGTTGGAAAGAATGTTTTTATTCAATTCATCGACAAATTGTTTCTCTTGCTTTCCCACTCTGCTTTTAGTAATAAGCTCATGATAATCCAAAGTCCTCTCACTTGGGATCTTTCCTTGGAGGTTTTGGCCTTAGGTGTCCTCAATAATATTGATGTCCTTCAATTCATCTGGCTACTCAGTTTTTTATTCTATTTATTTCCTTTTCTATGGTCCTCCTTTTAGAAGCTAGAATGATGTAGGATTACAATGATAAATATAGAGTGGAGAGAAGTTAGCTTTCCATATTCAGCTCCTGCATCCTTAGTCTTCCTCTTCTTATTTTCAAGTGGAGGGGAAGACTTACTATCACTTTCCATATTTTTTCATCTCCATCACTCTAACCTTATCCCTTAGATTTCCACTGAGGGTTTCTTGCTTGAATACCTTTTCTCATGTTAGATGACTCGGATGGGTTAGATTTTGTGTTATGTTCTTGACAATAATATGCAATCTTGTTCAACCTAGCTTTCTTAGTTGGAAGGATGATTCGAGTTTGAAGGAGAGATAACAAACTCATTCAACTATTTGGAGGGTAAATTGGGATGATAAAAGATGAAATTTGTTTTTATGTTCGTGTGCAAAGAAAAAATATTGAGCAGATATAAAGGATCCAATATTGACTCTCAATCACATGCCGATTTCCAAAGAACAAAACAAAAGAGTGAAGCAAGTTTAATATGCAAAAAATGGTTTAATATTAACTGTAAATTTATCTAAGCCAATCTTCTCGCATGAAGAGGCTATACATATTACGTGATGACTCAAATGGGTTAGATGTTGTGTTATGTTCTTGACAAGAATCTGCAATATTCTTCAACCTATATTTCTTAGTTGGCAAACTAATTATAGTTTGAAGTGAGAAAAAAACAAAAGAGTGAAGAAAGTTCAAGATCCAAAAAAGGGTTAAATATGAACTATAAATTTATATACAGTTAATTTGGAAAACACCATGTAATATGTATAGCCTCTTCATGTGAGAATATTGGCTTATAGGATGATCATCAATAATTAGGAAATAATTATTATGTCGAAGGGAGATGACATAATGAATTTTAAGGAGATCATAAAAGTTTGTTTTCCTCAAATACATTAAGAGGAATACCGACTATATGCATAGAGTAGAACAGTGTTGGAGCCACACTACTTACCATCAATGCAATTGGAATTATTACAATGGGAATTGGATCCATGAATGGATATTTGTACCTCCATCAACATCATGCTCATTTTACTGCTCACACATCTGTATTAGTAAGGAATCTTCTGTTGCATAGAAGTACCACACTCAACACAAGGAGACTGTAAATCCATGCCAACTTTATTGGATTTTCTAAATCCAAACAAAGACAACTTCAACTTGGTACAAGTTTTGAGCAGCCTACGATAACACTTGGCCTTAGTAAAATAGTTTATCTACATGAGGAGCAATGTAATGAATTGGGTAAGGGGGATTTGAGCTACAACTCGATATACAAGCGCATATATACAAATTTATGGAAATTTTGTTGTGACGTGTTGTACAGATGACCTCAAAACTAACCTCATCATTTCAGACAACAATGATGACCCCAATTCACATCAATGACAACACCTGCTCAACATGGTGGATACATGGATACAGTTTGTGAATTTCTTGGAAGCAATTTGTAAAAAGGGATGAAAATTATTATGTTTAGTTTGGATACTTGATGCCATTACAGGAAAAGATAATACCCATACTTCTCAACACCTTGAAGAATATTCTTGTAGTCCTATAACACCAAATCAAACCAGTGAAGTATTTAGGTGCTAATATGACTAGGAAAATGTGATATCTTATTAAATTTCTAAGGCTTCTAATTTGGAGGTCACACATAAAGGATTGCCATTAAATACACCTTGGAAGAAGTTATTAAATATGTTTGGTAGGAATTATGTTGCTAGCATTTTAGTTTTTGTTTGTAGTTTGAATAGTTTGTGTTTGCATTGTTATGTTTTAAGGTCATATTATTCCCTACTACAAGAAATTCTTAGGATTGAGTTGTACTCGAGTTAGGAGAGCTTCTCCTTAGTTCAATACATACATGTGAAAATCAAACTACAAGCTCACAATGTTTCCTATATATAGTAGGCCCTTAACAAGTTCAATATATTATGATGAATATGATTTTTTTTAGGTCCATACCTTCTTCTATTGGGTCGTGGGTTGCTTGACTCATTCTTGGCCTTCCTTTTGGACCATGATTATGGTGTCCCTTTCTATGTTGAACCATGTTTGTTAAACAACCTTATAAGGTATAGAGAAACTTCAATCATGTGTTTTAGGGACTTGTGAGATGCTTGGAACAAAAACTACATTAGTTTGTTTGGTCTTTTTTTAGTATGGTATGTGGCCATATGCTCTATAGAAAGAAAAAAACACAATACATAAAGGAAGCAAGAGATGAAAAAAAGACATAATGTTTACTTTGGGTTTGTTCCTTGAGAGGAGGCTAATCGATAAGAACAACCAAGTAAATTCTTTCACTTTGTTCCTATGACGTGGATATGAAGCTAACCTCCAACTCTTTTGCAGGAATTTATTGTTCCCTTTATATTAAATGTCTATAAAAATTTTGGAGACAATAAAATTCATATTACCATTCATAAATTTAGGTATAGGGTTTCAATTTTAAACTTATAAGGTTAGAGTCTTAGTTTTAAGGTTAGGGTTTGAGTCTTCATTTTTATGTTTTTTTATTTGTTTTTTTCATGTCCAAAATATGTTGATAAATCTAACTTTCGAAGATATTATTATTGCAATTTTATTGTAGTATTGTTATACCTCCTTCGGGGGATGTTATTGATGTATTTGGTCATGTGAAATTCATTGAAAGAGTCAATGTAAACACTCATTGTAAGTCAGGTCAATATAAATTGATAATGTGCTATTGTACTAATTTTACATCATTTTTCTCATGCAGGCTTCACTTTTGGTTTCTATATCGATTTGGAATTTCAATTGTGGAATGTTAAGTAAAATTCCAAACATGGATATTGGAAATAAAAATAAAACATCAAGACAAAAGGATGTAATATAATATTTTCAAAAGCCTAAATCCAATAATCCACATCCTATTAATACTTCAAGCTCTCTTGAGAAAGGTGTCAGTGAGAGAGATGTCAACACTTTTGAGAATGCAGTTGCAACCCATACAATGGACAGCAGAATAAATTCCTCTAGTGATCAAAGTGAGACAACTTCATTTTCATCTGAATTTGGTAGTTCAAATGTTGAATATTTTTCCTTGCAAGGTGACACAGTGCATTCACGAAAAAGGAAAAAAGTATAATGGGATAGGGATAAAATTAAAATTTGATTGGGTCTCAAGATACCCATTTATTGAACCAATACCTCCAACAAATGAGAATGAGACCTCATGAGAATTTAAATGCATTTCATGTAGTTGGAAACTTGTCAAGGTAGTGAAATTGCAGATGAAGTTAAAAACAATAAAGAAGCATGTTGGAAAGGTGTATGATAAGAAAGCTACAAATGATGAGAAGAAATATACTCCCATATGGAAATCACTTAGACAATGCCAACATCTACAATATGAAGAGGAATATAATAAATTCTTAATAAATAAGAGAAAACTCGAAGAAAGTGGAGGAATCGTCGCACCTCAATTTGGAAAGATGATGGAAACAAATTTGTTATCAAAGACGATACAATTAAGCATTGTATTTCACATCATATCCAATGTAATTCCTATGACAAATTATCCAAAAATGACGAAATATCTATCTTTTATGCAAGTGCTAAATTTTCCATCTTCTCATTGGTCTTTATCGAGTGGTTGTGAATGGGGAAAATATCTAGCTCAAGTAGAAAAGGAAAATATGAAAAAGAAGATTGCAAATGCTACATTTTTGTCACTATCTTTGGATGAAATTACGGCTATTGATAATAATTCATGGATTTGTATGAGCATTTATATGGTCAATGACCATAACAGACATTCCTATCTACTTGGAATTCATAAATGACCAAAATTTCTACAACATAAAATATTTATGAACTCGTTATTGATAGTTTGAAGGAAATTGGTGGTATGGATCATTCCATTATTGCAAAAAAGTTGGTATGTGTTCGAGAAAATGGTGCATCAGTAATGCAGGGACAAAGCAATGGCCTTTGTGCTAGACAACAAATCTCAACCTCATCATATATGCTTAGTATTCATTGTATGGCTCACAGGATGAATCTTGCATTTAAAATAGTGAGCAAATTTTCATTGATTTCAAAGGTTGAATATCTTGTACATGAGGTTCATGCATACTTTCATCGGAGTCCCAAACAATTTTTAGAGTTTAAAAAACTTTCAGATGGTGTTACAAATGGAAAAAACTATTGAAATTTGTTGTACAAGATCGATCTCACTGAAGGGACCAACTAAAAGACTATACAGTGAAAATGAATCCTTGGTAGGGGTGATGTATGAACATCACTCAAGTGTAGAAAAATATCAACCTCTTCTCTTTCTACTAACCGATATAGGGACATTATTAACATTGGTTGGAATTATTCCTATGCTTAATGAACTGAATAACCTCGTGAAGATGTCTCAAAGTCGCACAATGGATATTATTGAATACACAATAGCAAGAAAATTAATATGCCTTGCATTGGATAATTTGTATATTATGGCAGAGTCTTTTACAAATCTAGCATTTACAAATTAGAGTAAGTTAATCAATATAGAAAATGATGATATTTTTTTGAAGTTTGATGAAAAAGGGATGCTATGTATGGTAGTGCATGGGAATATGGTTCCCTTTTATTATAATGATGAGATAGGAAGATCCACCAAAGAGTGCCCCGTGTCAAGAGAACAATTTTTTCGATATTGTAATTCTAGTGAGACACAACTTGATAGAAATTACAAAATCACTATCATCAAAGATAAGAGAATAATTTCCTCGAGATGAATTGTTGGAGGCCATGTTTATGGTATAACCTCAATAATGGAATGATTGTTAATGTTCAGAGACTTTAAAGTTTGAACTTATAGAGAAATGCAAGATTTTGTAGAGCCATTTTTGTCGAGAGGTCAAGATACAAGGAGAACATATTCAAGGTATTTTAGATCGAGAAAAATTGATAGCTCAAGATGAATGCTTTGCTACAACAATGTGGGAGAAATTTTTTCAGTTGAATAATCCTCAATAATATGCTGCAATTACAAGATTATGGACTAAACTTAGTGGTAGCGAAATCCTACAACAAAGAATGTAAGAATATTTCAAATTAGTGGATTTATGTCAAACCATGATTTTGGGATTAGTGGAGGATGAGAGAATGTTTAGTGCACTATCGTTCTTGAAGTCAAATTTGAGGAACAAGCTTGATAAAAATGTGGATACATGCTTAAGATTATATGTAACAAAGTATGAGGTTGAAAATTTTCCATATGAAATAGCATTATCTCTTTGGTGATCGAATCCTAAAAGAAGGGGAGAAAACAATATAACAAAATTCTCTAATGAACTTGATATGGAACATAATGTTTTGGATGATGATGATCATAATGATGGTTCATTAGGAGAAGATCGTGTTCAGAATGTCGAAAATGAGGACCAGGCCCAGAATGTGAATTAGATGGATTTCACCTAATATTGTATATGAGCTGATACACATGAGGGACTCTCGAGTCTTATTTTTGTATAGGTGTTCCATGTACCCTTGTTGGTGATCACTATATGTGAATTTGAGGTTGTGTTAGTAGGTAAAATTACATTCTACATTGTACTTTTTTGTTGTAACATTGATTATTTGAGCTACATTACATTCATGTAGCTTATTTTAAGATTGATTTTTTGACATTTATCTCTTACATTGTCTCTTTCTTGTATGTGACAGGAAATGACGTAGGAATTTAACAAAGCTAGGCCTAGGAGCTATCTCTTCACATAGATAGTGTCCTAACATTAAAGAATAATTAACTAATTTGACAACACTTTCGCAATGCAAGAATGGGCTCACTCAAGTACAAGAAACCATGTTGGTGTTTAGCACGAATATCTTGACAAATTTTTATGGTTTATTTATTGCTTTTGTTTGAAGCATTTTGTCGATTTTTGAAGTTTGTGTGTATTTTGGTTAAATATTGTGTTAGTCCCTTGAATGCTTCTAGTTCTCATTTGATGCTTGATTTAAACCTTTATTGTAGCTTGAATCAAGATTGGTTTTAGTTAATTTGTATTGATTTACGGTTTGAGAAAATATTTGTTTATTACCTTTTAGTTGCATGAATTAATTGTCTTCAAGTTTTCAATTTGTATGTTGATTGTATATTTTCTTTGTAAATACTTATTGTTATTAAAAAAAAACAATGAGCTCTACATAGCTAAGCGAAGAGAAAAATGGTTTATGCACTAGGTTCCTATTCATTGATCGTAGGATACATATTGGCATGAGACCAACATTCATCTAATGAAATAATCAATTGGCATAATTACAATGCATAATTGTATTAGCCTCCATAGCCACAATGGGCTAGTGGAGGCCAAGATTGGCCATAATGTATGATTCTATCAATTTATTGGTTTGTCAAGATTCAAGTCCCCACATGTCTGTTGGATGATTAAGGGACGAGATAACAAGTGGAGTCCCCAATTTCCTTGAATATAGTCAACGCAGTTGTGTTTCACTGACACCTTCCAGTTGTGACTTGTGAGTCTAAGTGTTCATTTGTTGATGATGTGATTCATGTTATTTGACTAATGTTGTTGTTCCTCTATTTTTGAAGTAGGTTGAAAAGTCATTATGGTAGCAAGATCGATATATGTCAATTTGAGGCTCCATTTAAGCAAAAAATAGATTCTATATTTTGTGTTTTTCGTTAAAACATTGATGATGGGGGCTGCATTTCCTTGATGTTAGTTTCTTAGGATCAATGTTTTAATATTTAACTATTACATTGTCTTTATTGTTTGTGACAGGAAATAAAGTTGGAATTTGACGAAGTTGGGGCATATATTTTCACATAGATAGTGTCCTAGTATTAAGGGATAAATAAATAATTTAACAAGACTTATGCTAAGCAAGAATGGATTCATTCTAGTACATGAAACCGTGTTAATGTATATATTTATACCTTGGAAAATTTCTATGGTTTGTTTATTATTTTGTCAATTGTGAAATTTTGGATTTATTTTGGTTAAAGATTGTGTTAGTCCCTTGAAAGCTTTTAGTTCTTATTTGATGATTTACTGAACCCTTCGTTGTACCTTCATCGGTTTCATTTTAAATGGAACCATAGAAAAGAAAATGGAAATCACAAATTCTATCCCTGGAGGAGTTGCAGTTCTTAAGGTTTTGTGATTTTCTAGATATATTGTTGACTTCAAGGTTATTCATGCTTTTTTTTGTTCAAATTTCCATACAAGGTATGTATGTTGGATATAATTTTCATATTTAGGGAAGTAGAGTTCTATAAATTTTGTGTATAATTGGTTCATATGTGATATAATATTACTTGAACATGATGCAATTTCGAAACAAGCCTTCTTGAAAGAAAAAAAAACTTAAGATCAATATCAATAAGCATGTTGGCCAACATTTTGTTCTTGATGAGGAAGTAAACATATTTCCCCCATTGGCTGCATTTTCCAATAGATAGGGTCTAGGTGATCAGGAAGACAAGACCATAGGTAAAAAAATTTAACATAAATCTAATATTTGATTTAATTTTTCATTACTATAATCTTTTCACAAATGAAAATTGTTTAAAGGTGCATGGTTTTTACATGATAAGAATGGATGATGTTCAAAATATAACATTGTATTTCTTTATTTGTGGATGCTAACATATTACTATTAGATCTGTTTAGATGTCATATGCTTTGCTTTTTTCCGTCCACAATTTTGGCATTGTTCCATGAATTTTCTTGGGGATGTTAAATGAGCCATTAACATGTGCAAAGACCTAGTTTCAAATTATAGTATAATTGTCCTTCAAAGTTCAAAATTACATCAAATACTTAGGGAAAGTTAAGAACTCAACCCTTGTATATTCTATTTCTGCAAAACTTCCATCCATTGGGCTCCATTTCCTTCTAGATTCCATCAAGTGATGTCCAAGAAGTCACCATCAAGTCAACATCAACACGTGATGTCAAGGATTGATATGATCTTATCATGACCCACATGTGTCACTACATTGCTAGAATATAAGATATTAAAAGTAGTTCTACATGGACAATTCCTACTAAAAATGAAAGCTTACTAAAATTTCACCAACTTAGCATATACAAAGCCATGTTCTTGAAAGAGGCTCAAGGGGGTAGATTATGGTAGTGGAAGACAATTTAGAAGAATCAAGCCCCATGAAGACTTTAATTTTTGTGTGGCTATGTTTTTCCAATGAGGCCTTGTCTTAAGATGTTTTTACAAAATAAAATCGGCAACGTCTACGGTTTTGTCTTTTGTGTAGAAATGCTGAAGAAACTATTCAGACCGTAACTCGAATCATTGTCCCTTTTCTCATGATATGTGGTATGAATGCATTTCTCTTTTAAGTTTCCCAGGAGATTGGCAAGGCATCTCTATGAAGGCATGTCTGCATTTCTGGTTTGAAAATGAAATTAAAAAAAGCATATAGCCCTACCTTGTGTTGTTTCTTGGGCAATCTAGTCAGCTAGAAATGCCACCCTCTTCCAAAAAAAAATTGTCCCATCCTTCAAGAGATGTCCCAAATTAGATTCATCTTTCAAGGAATTTGGTATCCCATCAAGCTTAAGCATGTATACAAATGGAATACTTGATCATAGACAAATATTAGGCATGGGGTTGTTTGATGGGGCATTACAAGGTGATCCAGGTTTCTATTGTGTTGGTGATATATTATTTTTTCTGGAACTCATTTTATAAGTTTCAAAGAAAGGATAGGGAATGGTTCGAACTTCCAACAAATTTGCAGAATTTTCATTTTTATTGCTTGTGCTTAAATGTTCTATAAAATAAATACTTCGCTTGCAAAAATTTTGTGACTTGTTTCTTTCTCCTCTATATGATCACATTACAAAAAATGAAACTCAGTTGGTTTATGTTTCTTATTCTCTTTTTTATAGAGAACTTAATTTATAGGATGACTTGTGATCAAAAGAGGCTCATATTGTTGATTATGATATTGTTCTTGAGGTAGAATACAAGACAGGCGAGAAACTTCTAGTTGTCTCCAGGCCTATCCATGCACAACTTCCTTACATTTGAGTTATATTCTATATTATGCAGCTGTCCATGGAGATCTTGAAGTTATTTCCAGCTCATTTTATGCTACTGATCACATATATCTTGAAGTAATTTCCATTCCAATCTTCAAAATTTTAGTTCTGATCAATATTACACAAAGGTTTTGAATTCATTTCCAGCTCTGGTCTAGTTTTCTTTCTATGATGCTATATTGTGTGTCTTCTAGCCTTTTTTGGTGTATGTAGGAACACATTGTATCTTGACCTGATATGGTATATAATTAATAGTATAGTTTATGCTCCAAGGCATGACTTTCTTAGATTCTTGAGATTATTAAGCACATCAAGTTTCATAAATCTCTATTATGTAATAATATATTTTTATATCATATCATCCTTGGTGACTATTATTTGTTGCATGCATGTTTGTATATTAATCCACACCATTTAAATCTCCTTTTGCGATAGTGAAATTGTAGCTCATGCTTCAAATTAAAGAATATATATGTTTTTCATGGTGGAGAAAGCATTTTTATAGCGCATGGTGCACAACATGTTCCTTTGTGGGAACAAATGGAAAAGTATGCACATGGGTATGGGATAAATATGGTTTCCTGGGTGACAGAAATGAAGAATAATAAATATTAAATTGTTCCCAATGTTGTAGAATCACTTCTAGAGGGGAAGGCAGTTCATCTGACTACAAGTGATTACACCACATTCATTGTGGTTGAAAATGGGGATGTCTATTCCTTTGGATTTTGAGAGTCATCAAGCCTCAGGCACCACTTGGGATCAGCAATTGAAGGCCAAGTATGTATGGCATGGATTTTCACTTGTAAAATATCTACGGCTTTTCGCACCAGTGCAACCTCTCTTGAAGTTTAATTATAGTAATTTTTTCTTGATGCCAATATTCAGGCTCATAGACATGCAAACTTTCCAAGGCCATAACTAGTGGTTTCATTGAAGCAGAGATATGAACAGGTTGTGAAATTACAAATAAGTCTAACAAAGTCATTTTTTTGGAATGCTCACATATTTTCCTTGAAAGAGTTGGGAAAACCATATGGATTTGGACTTGGAGACAAAGGAAAGCTTGGGATGAAGCTCCTTGCAAATCAAAGTGAGAGGGGAAATCCACGGCTTGTTGATATTGATGTAAAATAAATTATTTTGTATCATTTTTCTTGTCTCCCCAAATTCAGTTAAATCATGTTGTGGCCTTCACTTATCATCTAACATGTATAATATTTCATCCCTTGTATTTTTTGTTTCCAAGTATATAATACTAGCTGGAACTGGTAGAGATTTGTCAACTTTCCTTTTCAAAACTGGTTTGATATTCCTTGAACATGTTTTCTATGATCAGGGAATGAGTATACTACCTACCACAAGGAATTTCATCACATTTTTTCCAAGCAAGAAATACAAAATTGTGTGGCAGTTTCATCTGGAAATTTATAACCTAGATTTTGCAGTTTGGTAACTTGACATATTCATGAAAAGGTGGGAAAGATGTTTACTTACTTCCATAGAAAATTTTATATGATTGTAGGAAGAATGCAAATCCATGATTTGGTATTATTTTATTCATAACTAGATTGTGCTCCATAAATCCTTCAAAATTATGGTTACTTTAAAAAATAGAGCCCTTTTCTATATTTTCCTATAGGATTCCTTGGTTGTGGTAAAATATTTCATATTATAAAAGAAGACTATTCTAACAGGCATATGTAAATCCTAACATGTAAAATGCTAGCTATTATAGTCTTAGAGGATGTGTAAATACATACATACAAAAATGAGAGTGCAAAATATTGACATATATAATCTGGCAGTTATTAGAGTCTTAGAGGACATGTAAATACACACATACAAAAAGGAGAATGCAATATTAAAAGGTGACTGTGATACTATCCATGCAATACACTATTTACCAAATATATGTTAGAGTACCCAATTTTATGTAGGTGGAGGGTAGGTGCAAATTAAGTTGGAATGTTAGATGAATGCCATATTTGACCAATTCACCTTTATAAATTACAAAATTACTAATATCAGGTGTTTGGACTTAGTCCATTAGGAACTAGTACTTACCTTCAATGACAAGATTATAATGTTGAAATAGAGTTTCAACCTCATCCAAAGTTACAAACATTTTTGTGAAGATATTTTCTAACTTGTTTGTAATTGATGTAAGTACTATGTTAAAATCCATTTATGCCTTCTTCTATTCCTATTTTCAGTTATAATTATGCCAAATCATTTCTGTTAGCACTGGAATTGAACCAAAGGTTGTGGAAGGCTCATTCCCAGGTAATAACAGAACTGCTTTAGACTGTGCTTCTAGCCCAGCACAGTCAGAGAGGGATCTCTCGTTTACTTATCAAATTTTCTCATGCAAGATATTCAATCGAGAACGTTTAGGAGGTCATATTTCTGAATGGCGCAGGTATGTTGTTATAAGGTGTAGGTGGGACAATCAGAGAGGGGGACCATTGGGAAATGGAGTCGACAGTCCTAGTATGGAACATGTTGCATGAGGTAAAGAATTGTGGAAATTTACAAACAGAGGCAAGGTAGTCGCCCATCTTTCAATCAGGAGATATTTAGCAGGTGATTAGTGGATGAGAGGAAACAGTCCATCACGCAGAGCATTTACAGGATGAATTATGCGTGACTTCAGAAGAAATTGTTTAAAAATGTTTGAAACAAAGGGCCAAGAGCATACAGGATGAATTCTGGCCCTTATACACTACTGCCCAAACATGAAAGCAAATAACAAACTGGAATGAAAAATGGGATAAATATTCATGTAAGGAAGTTACATATTGAAAGAAAAGATGACACATGAATCTCTTCCATGAAGAATTATCATTCCTCTACAATTTTATTCACATCACAGAAAGCCAGAAACAAATTACAATGGAGAGCCTCGGCCCTTGAAAGTTCTCGACCAACCCCTTTCTCCCTCTATTGGGAGTATATTTATACTATTTTAGACCTCAAACTAATCCCCAAAACAAAACCTAGAAACTATTTTTAGTCACAATGAGACATGAACAGTTTAGAGTGTGGTACTATTGGCACGATTTACAAATATTAACAGACATTATGGAATTTTTGCACATGGTAATTGGACTAACGGTGCAGATTTTTCTTCATTCAGGTAACTTGGTATGAAAACGATCATTATATCGCTTGCTGGTGGTCTGTTGCTGACTCAGACTGCTCCTGACATGTCTTTCTGCTTCCTTTGACCAGCTTGCCTTCTTCAAACCATGGTGCTCAAAGGATGACGAGAAAACACGTGCTTTGTTGCTCAGCCATTTTCCCAACTCCTCTTTAGTGTGGTAACGTTGTTATAGGAGGGGACTGGAAAAAGGGTGGCCATGCATTTGATAATGATAAGCCTCTGGAGTGTCTTATCATTCTTTTATTTCTATCTACCTCTCAATGAGGAGGGCTCTCTTGCAAGCCATGCTGTTGGGTGTGTATTTGACCTCCTCCTTGCCCAACCTTCTCTGCAGCCCCTCCCTCTCTGGGAAATACTGTTGGACGTGGGGTCTGGAAGAAGGGTCATATTGCTTCTGGCCAAGGCAAGCCTTTGCAGTGGCTTGTCATTCTTGTACTCCTCACCTTCTATGAGGTGGGATCTCCCATAGGAAATACGGTGTATTGTACCTCCACCAGCCCCATCACCCTTGGCAAGTGGAATTCATAAATAGGGATATGCATCCATTGGACCCCTGATGCTCCCACCCAAACAAATGCTCCCACAGAGAACAACCTGGGACTACCTTCTTATGCAGAGGCTTTGGAGGCAGCAATAGTAACAGGGGCTCCTGGGAAAAAACCCACGGGAAATGTGTGTCTAGGCAATGCGCCACTGGAGGTGTGGACATCTAAAGACGGGTAAATCTCTGAAAATTCTTCACGTCTGAGCAACGATGGCTGGTGTCATCCTTGGTATGGAAAACAAAGGCGATGGGTAAGTGTAGAAACTGAATCACCAACCATCAACACACCCAAATGGACACGCTTTTCGAACCAAATTGCCATTTCCAACTTTTCGAACTTCTCTGGACTCGCAACAAAATGAAACCTCAAGCTCTAAAAGTATGCTAGCTCATTCCTAGTATTACAAAGGCTTTGGAATATGGTGTTATACACAAAAGGATAAGAGACTGGACTCTGCAATGACCGGTCAGCATTCCTACACATTCCATCATCCAGTGTCTCGATGCTAACATGTGTGAGGACATGAGCCGAGTGATCTTTTACCTGCTGGAGATCTAGTCATGTCGCTTCATCAGCTGCGGCACTTTACTATTTGTTGTGGGAAATATTTTTGGGTGTCACCCTGTGTAGTCGACCCCATGCTGCAAAGAACATGGAGTGGAAGTTCTCACACTCCCTTGCTCCTGTGACGTACAAAACAGAATGGTCTCCCCCGTCGCGCTTGCCTTGCCCCATGTAAAGACCAGATTCGCCAGTTACTTCCTTACTTTTGCATGCCAAACCACACGAAGGAATCCTGTCTTTAGGTGATATGGCTTTGCCACATGGATGATTTCTCCTATACGTATGCTACAAATGGCATTCAGGGAATAAATTGAACTTCTGGGAAGAAAATCATGCATGGGAACGTCTCCTCTACTATCAGATCTATCATGGATGTGATACCTATGGCCTCAACACCTTCTCAACCCTTCGATTTGGGTGCCTTTCATATCCGTCGTCCACGTTTCTTAAAACTTCAGTCGTCGATTCGTGATCATCCTTCATCGGGACCATCCGATCATGTGCACGTTAACATTTGGCCAATATTCCCTTGTCTAATTGAGCGATCACTTTCAAGTTACAGAATCCTTCACATCCATTGATTAATCCCAACCCTTCATCGTGATCGTTGATCTTTGCATCCAGTACCAATTTTCACGATTTGGAATCACGACTTTATCTATGCTAGTTCAGAATGTGAAATCATCTATGGTCATAGATATGATCATACTCATATATCCACCATCAGATATCTCCGTCCTTTAATCCATTTCACGATTCGGAAAAGCTCCTTCTTCTGTGCACATTTTCCCAGTGGAATCGCTTCAAGCCATCAATCGGGCTTCACCTTGATCTCGTCCTTTCATAATTTATCCCCTTTAACAAGCATCTTGAATACCAAACTTAAATATTTCATCACATATTCATCCTAGGGAACCATGCTCCATCATTGATCTTCTCCATTGTGAATCTGGAACGTTGATCTATGACACCCCTTTATCGCATTTTTGTTGATGTGTGTCTTGACCTTTGGAAGTATCTACCTCCTTAGATCGAGATCTCTAATTCATCTAACGGTCTTATCCAACGAAATTTGTCCGTTGGATAACCTGAGGGGTTTTTGTATAATTCTTCATTGAACAGGACCCTTTTCGAATCCTTCCAAGCCCATAAATCAACAGTTTCAAGTGAACTGCTAACAGCTGGCTCCACGAGGGATGCTATCCTCCTACTGAGGTAGCAAAGAACTTCGTAGACCAATTTCCAGATCCATTGGGACACCCTTAGTCCTTCTTCAAAATATTCAACATGCCCTGAGCTATTGTTGTAACAAATTTATGTCAATTTGCAAACTATGCTCTTAACCATACTCTAAAACTGAGAACAGTTGTGACTGCAAACCTGTCCTTACAACCGAAAATGAAAACAAACTGAACAGCACTGAAGGAAATGCTCAATAGACCTCGAGCTTATTTGTACCTACCTACTTGTTGGATCAGAGTCCCGTAGCTACAAGAGAAGCTGCCATTTTGGCGGATAGACAGTTTGGCGAAGACGAAGAGATAAGGTAAAGCTGCGACACCGTAGCATGTTTCTAGCTGCAGAGCAGAGCCGGAAACCGTGACTGTCGGGACAGGGAAGTCAAGAAAGACGACAGTACCTGAGCAGCCGAGAAGAGAGAGCTCAACCACTGCATTGAAGGCAGCGGCGAAGACAGGAGGGCTCAGCTACCCTCATAAAGGAAAAGGAGCGATGAGGCCGAGGTATTGAAGACGAAGGACAGAAGATGGGAAGCGGTGCATAGTACCCATGGTCAGCGCCGGGAAGCATGGAAGACTGCAGAGAGCAGTGGTGTGACAGAAAGCGGCTACCCCAAGTACAGATATGCCGACTATCACTAGTTAGGGATTTGGGTTACTGTTGGGACAGGCCCACAGTGCTGTAATGGCGAGACCTTCGGGCCGCCTATAAAGGGATGTATTTTGTATTGTAAAAGGTTAGCTATTCAGTCCTTCTGGAGCTATTAGGGTAACCTGTAGCTTTTCAGACATTAGCGAGTCTGAGAGTCCAGTAGTCTGTTAGCTCACTGTTATTTTTTATTGTAACAATCCACAGGGATTGACAGAGAGAGAGAAAGAGTGAGAGTATATTGTAAGAAGGAAATATAGAGAAGAGATCTAAGAGAGAAGGGCTCCAGGATGTGTGTGGAGTTACCCAGAAGATCTCTAGCTGCATATGTGGTGCAGCAGAACTGTGTACCTCTCTCAAGTTATAATATAGAAACACAGTTCTGTGGACGTAGCTTCTACCCTGGAAGTGAACCACGTAAAATCAGAGCGTTATGTGATTGATTCATGTGATTGTATTTACTTGTTATATATGTCATTCATTACGTGAACTTTGCTTACAGTAAATGTATGTATGTGTTATTCAGTTCACAGCATATTTAAAGGATAAATGCAAGTTGAAGTCATTAAGTATTCTGTATAAGAGTTTGTCTAAGTTTCACTCAAGACAATTAAGAGTCGCAGTGTAAAACAATCTTGTGTGTTGAGTCCTATAAGTTGAACACCAGTATGCTAAGTAGGCTGAGTCACAGCGGTAGGATATCGCAGGGAGGCGATATCGCACCGTCAGAGGAGTTGTGGTGCGCGGTACCACAGGTTGAGGATTGAGAGTAGGAGATGTTGATGTATATGTAACTTCAGAATGTATTCTTCTTTGTATATTGTAACCCGATGTTTATTCCGGGATGTTTCTATTATGTATTTGATTCATGTGGTCATGCCCCGATGTTCCGATCGGGAGGATTAATAATGTAAACAAGTCATATCAAGTCATTAGGTAAGTCCCCACAATTTCGGGGCACTTGGGTTATTATACACTAATTAAGGTGTAGGCTCGAGTAAATAATTGTAAGTTAAGCCTACATGGTTGAGTGCACTTCAAGTCAACGGAAGAATATAAATAGAGAGTGAGAGTCTCTATATTTATCACTTGTGAATTACATCACTTGCTCTCTCAAGTGTGGCGCACCTTTGGAGAAGGAAATACTTTGGCTTGACAGAAGACAGAAGGTTGCTGTTGTGTTGGGAGGTCATCTTACTGTTTTGGGATCACATCTTGTGGTGATACTATCTTAGAGGAAGTTGAGGGGTTTTCTCCATTTATGGTTTCCCCTCCTAAAATCTTTGTGTCTCTTGTCTCTTGTGATGTGCTTGTTATTCTCTCAGTGAAAATATCTTAACATAATGCTAGCTTAAATGTTGAAACACTAACATGGAATTAGAGCTAACCTGAGAAGAAGACATTATGAAGCGACAGAAACTAGGGCTTCCTATTTTGTGGATCTTCCTCCACATATTTTCAGCAAAAGTATCCTAGGATGACTCTCCATTGAAGGGTGCATCTTTCTGTCGATGCGGAATTCAATTTCAATCATTTTCAGTTTCGATGTGGAAATTAGGGATTTCTACAGAAGAGGAATTTTTGGGTGAGACCAGCATAGTATTTTTCTCCTCATCAAAACCTAAATTTAGAGACCTAGATCAAGAAATTTGGTTGGGTAAATCTCCGGGAAAGTCAAACCCTAGTTTGACCCCTAGCTAGGAGAAACCCTAAATACTAAAACTGATAAGTTTTGGTACAGTCGCTATATTCTACGATTGGCGAAGTCTCAGAATCTAAAAATTGCAAGGACCAAAGATAAAATCCTTATGAACACTGTATCAAAATTTCAGCCTCTGATTCTCTATATTCTGGGAGATATGATCTCTCCAAGTTAGGGTTCCATCCTCTTCCAGAAATCATCCATAAACAGGACACCTGGGGATATCTGCAATATCTTGGGCTAAAGAGGTCCAAATGGAATTCCTGAAGATGTTCCAGAAATTTAACGGACTATACTTTCTGTGATCTGAAGGTCAGACTCAGAAGATGAACCAGTGACACGTGGCATGCCGTACAACTTTGCTGTTCTGAAAAGTCCAGTAACAGGTCACCTTGGAAAAATGATCATAAATCCAAAATGGTGAAACCAATTCTGATGAAACCTGCGGTGTTGGATCAGGGACATGCGAGTTACCTCAGTGAGATATTTCAGACACATAGGATTAGTAATTTCTAAGATATCATAGAAACAGTAACAGGAATTTCTGCAGAAGAAATCAGAAAATTAGGGCTTCCTGTTCCGGGAGCTTCCCTCCACTGTTTTCAGAAAAGGAGTACATTGGACAGCTCCATTTGAAGAGCTCTATCTGTTCATCCAATCAGATCTGAAAGATTCCAAGTTTTGAAAATTATGGTTTCTGCAACAAACCCTAGATCAGCAAACTCCGGGACAAGGGCGGACACCTCAAATCGGTAAGATCTAATCCTTTGCTATTTCCATTTGAGGTTCTCATTTCAATATGATATATCACATCAGCTTAGTTAAAAGCTTGCAGAAGTTGACAACTTCCAAACCTGGAAGTATATGATCTCTCTGAAGAAAGTGATGAACTCCGGGACAAGGGCGGACACCTCAAATCGGTAAGATCTAATCCTTTGCTATTTCCATTTGAGGTTCTCATTTCAATATGATATATCACATCAGCTTAGTTAAAAGCTTGCAGAAGTTGACAACTTCCAAACCTGGAAGTATATGATCTCTCTGAAGAAAGTGATGAACTCCGGGACAAGGGCGGACACCTCAAATCGGTAAGATCTAATCCTTTGCTATTTCCATTTGAGGTTCTCATTTCAATATGATATATCACATCAGCTTAGTTAAAAGCTTGCAGAAGTTGACAACTTCCAAACCTGGAAGTATATGATCTCTCTGAAGAAAGTGATGAACTCCGGGACAAGGGCGGACACCTCAAATCGGTAAGATCTAATCCTTTGCTATTTCCATTTGAGGTTCTCATTTCAATATGATATATCACATCAGCTTAGTTAAAAGCTTGCAGAAGTTGACAACTTCCAAACCTGGAAGTATATGATCTCTCTGAAGAAAATGGATTGGACACCTACATGAGTATGGAGGTTCCAGTTTCAGAGGGAGATGAGGCCAAAGAAGACATCATGCTCATGCTGCAGAGGATGATGAACCATCCAGAAAGAGATCCAGATATGAAAGTGAAGATTCTTCAAGCAAGGATGAATATGTTCTAATATCAGCTCTCATAGGTAACATTACTCATGGAATTGATGATTGGCTTATATACAGTGGGGCTTCCAAACATATGATGGGATTCAAGGAATCCTTTTTAAGACTATCAGAACATGAATCACCTCACAAGGTGAAACTTGTAGATGACTACCAATATCCAATAAAAGGTAGTGAGGAATCTTCATACAAGCTAGACTCTGGAATGCAGGTTGCATTCATAGATGGTCAAATCATCATGTGGCCAAAACAAAATACTATCGATGATGCGGTAGTGATTGGAGAGCAAGAAGGAGGCTTGTATGAATTGAAGGGCCATCCAGAACAAGCCTTGATCCATGTAGAGCCAAATGAGCTTTGGCATAGAAGGCTTGGACATGTGCATTACAGAGCACTACCTATTGCAAGCAATGTTGTTGAAGGTCTTCCTGAATTTCAAGCTATTTGAAGGGAAGAACAAAGTCAGAATATGACCTAAAGAGACCAGTTGAAGAATGTGAAGATCCAGAATGCAGAGACCATGCAGTCATAAGAGTCTCTCAAATCAAAGAACAACTTGAAGCGGTAAAAGAAAAAGTGAAGAATGCGGAAGTGATGATGGCCACCTTGAATGGCCTCCCAGGATCGTGGAATTCATTCATTCAAGGAATGTGTTCTAGAAGGAAGTGATTACTTTCAGCAAACTTTGGGAAGAAGAAGAAGCTTGAATCATAAGAAGAGAAGAGAAGATGGAAGCAATTGAAGATCAAGAAAAGAAGATCCCTCAAGCAATGAGGAATATGAAGAACTCAACTCTTGAAGAACTTCTTATCCACCTCAGCATTTGGATAAGAAACGATTGGACTATGAATGAAGAAGACGATGAAGCTGAAGGCTCAAGAAGGAGTCTACCCTCGAAACAAATAAAGATAAGTATTCAATGGT